>CM045736.1:35703895-35756395 GCA_024760905.1 Plotosus lineatus
CAGGTATATCATCAGGACCAACTGCTTTTCCATTCTTCATCCTCTTCAATGCCCTTCTCACTTCACCCTTACTGATCTTTGCTACTTCCTGCTCCTCAATGGTTACCTCTTCTACTCTTTTTTCTCTCTCATTTTCCTCATTCATCAGCTCTTCAAAGTACTCTTTCCATCTTCCCAGCACACTTCTGTCATTAGTCAATACAGTTCCCTCTCTGTCCTTTATCAATCTAACTTGCTGCACGTCCTTCCCATCTCTATTTCTCTGCTGTGCCAACCTGTATAGATCATTTTCTCCCTCTTTACTATCCAACCTATCATACAAGTCATCATACGCCCTTCTGTTTGGCCTTAGCCACTGCTACATTCGCCTTACGCTGTGTCTCCCTGTACTCCTGTTTACTCTCTTCGGTCCTCTCAATGTCCCACTTCTTCTTGGCTAACCTCTTCCTTTGTACACACTCCTGCACTTCCTCATTCCACCACCAAGTCTCCTTATCTACTTTCCTTCCAGAGGACACACCAAGTACTCTCCTACCTGTGTCCCTGATCACATTTGCTGTGGTTGTCCAGTCATTTGGAAGCACTTCCTGGCCACCCAAAGCCTGTTTCAACTCCTCCTTGAGGACAACACGACATTCTTCCTTTTTCAGCTTCCACCACTTTGTCTTCTGCTCTGCCTTTGCCTTTTTCACCTTTCTCACCATCAGAGTCATCCTGCACACCACCATCCTATGCTGTTTGGCAACACTCTCACCCACGATGACTTTGCAGTCACTGACTTCCTTCAAATTACATCGCCTACACAAGATGTAGTCTACCTGTGTGCTCCAACCTCCACTTTTAAAAGTCACCCTATGCTCCTGTTTCTTCTCAAAGAAAGTATTCACCACAGCTATTTCCATCCTTTTTGCAAAATCTATCAACATCTGTCCTTCTGTGTTCCTGTCCTGGATACCAAACCTGCCCATCACTTCCTCGTCCCCTCTGTTGCCTGCACCAACATGTCCATTGAAGTCTGCACCAATGACCACTCTTTCACCTCTGGTGGTACTCCGCATCACTTCATCTAAGTCACTCCAGAATCTCTCCTTCTCTTCTAGCTCACATCCTGCCTGTGGGGCATAAGCACTAACAACATTGTGCATTACACCTTCAATTTCTAGCTTGAGACTCATCACTCTGTCTGACACTCTTTTCACTTTTAGAACATTCCTGACAAACTCCTCCTTCAAGATGACTCCGACTCCATTTCTCTTCCCATCCACACCGTGATAAAATAGCTTAAACCCTGCTCGTAAGCTTTTAGCTTTGCTACCTTTCCACCTGGTCTCCTGAAGACACAGTATGTCCACCTTCCTCCTCTGCATCATGTCAACCAGCTCTCTACCTTTTCTGTGCATAGTTCCAACATTCAAAGTCCCCACTCTCAGTCCTAGACTCATGCCTTTCCTCTTCTCTCTCTGCCTACGGACACGCCTCCCACCTCTCCTTCTTCGACCAACAGTAGTCCAATTTCCATCAGCACCCTGTTGATTGACAGCACTGATGGCGGTCGTTACACACACACACTATATATATATATATATATATATATATATATATATATATATATATATACATATATATACATACACACACACACACATACATATACACACATATACATATATATTAATATATACACACACACACATATATATATATATATATATATATATATATATATATATTAATATATATATGTATGTGTATATGTATGTGTGTGTGTATGTATATATTATATATATTAGTGTGTGTGTGTGTGTATATTATATATATATATATATCTGTATGTAATATATATCTGTATGTTATATATATATAGATATATTACATACAGACATACATATATATATATATTAAAAAAAATATATATATATATATATTTGTCTTCCTTTCGGCTTTTTCCCTTTTACTCGGGAGTCGCCACAGCGAATTATCTGATTCACATGTTTGATTTGGCAGAGGTTTTAACGTCGGATGCCCTTCCTGTCACAATACTTTTTAGCAAGGGACAGAAATACGCTGACGACTTTGCAGCCTACTCTTTACGAAAGTCAGAAATGGTTCTTTTACATGCTTCACACCATAGACAGTGAAAGACATGGCCCGCCTTTGATAACCCAGTCAGCTGCAATGGGGGGACGGTGACAACCTTGTGGAGAGTGGGACTCGAACCCCCAACCTTTGGATCAGCGATCCAGCGCCCTATACCACTAGACCACCACTGCCCCAGAGAGAGAGAGAGAGATAGATAGATATAGATATATATATATACACACACACACATACATACATATATAAAATAGTGTGTGTGTATATATATATACACACACACACATAGGCGGCACGGTGGTGTAGTGGTTAGCACGTCCGCCTCACAGCAAGAAGGCCTGGGTTCGATTCCCAGCCTGGGCGTTTGTGTGTGGAGTTTGCATGTTCTCCCCGTGCTTGTGCGGGTTTCCTCCGGGTGCTCCGGTTTCCTCCCGCAGTCCAAAGACGTGCACTGTAGGTTAATTGGCCGTTCTAAATTGACCGTAGATTCTCTCCTGCAGCGGCACTGGAACCCAGTCGTATCGGCATTTGCCCTTCCATTGGATCCTTCCGGTGGCGCCGAGACAGGGGGGGACTTGCTGCTTGGGTAACAGCCTGTCCCTTATTACTCCCTACCCAGGCTCTGTGCACTGGGGGATATCACCAGCTGGGGTACCAGCCAGAGCGCAGCCATAGTCCTTCGGGACTGACGGAGGCCTACCAATATATATACATATATATACATACATATATATATATACACATATATATATATATACATACATACATACACATACATACATACATATACACACATGCTCCCTGACTTACGTTCATCAGTTTTACGTTTTTTTTTTTTTTCCAAAAAAAGGTCAAATTTTGAGTTTAGACAATGACCTCATGACGCTGCGTCCACTGTTTACAAACGACAGACTGAACGTGCCCCTCCTTCTTCCTAGTTCAGTTTTTATATATATATATATATATATATATATAATACATTGTCAGAATACATGCGTAAAAGCGCTCCGATTACCTTCGGAACCAGTGCGGATTGCAAAGGAAGACCTTCGGATAATTCATGAAACGTTCACAGAAAGCGCGGAACACTCCAATGAATGAATGAATTAAATTTGACGGCATGTTCAACACGGTAAGTGTTATATTATGCTGAAAACGGTAAATAGCAACATCAAATGTATTACGTAAATATGGAGCTAAGCTCTTTCTAGATAAACCTATCTCAAAGACATTGAAATTAAGTCAGTGAGTGACAATATTGACGGTGCTGTTGAAAATTTGTCCAAACTTGCCGAACTGATCGAGCACAAAATAGCATTAATATTGTTGAAATTAGAACATATATTCCATATCCCGGGTAAAGATGTCACTGAATTACTTGAATTGTTTTTAGTAAGTTCAGCTTGTGCACCAGTCACAAAACGTACACTTGCAGAACATTTCATAAGCGACAACATCCATATTGATCAGACTACCGTTGAAGAACTTGCTAATTCGGTTTGTTTCTGTAAAACTACGTTTTTATCCAACACAATCATACATTTACAAGTTTGCTTCCATTAAGCAAACTGTGTTGGGAGTGTATGTCATACAGAAGGAGGGTGCAGCACTGGATGACCCTGAGGCCATCGGTGTCCTGATTGAAGGAGTGGACGTCCTCAGTGCTCTGCCAAATATTGGAACTGGTTGTGCACTGTTATTTGGACTGATATACTGCTTGAACCTGCGATACACACCAACCTCAAATGTACTTTTGTAGTCCTGAAGAAGATTCTTTTGAATACGATTTGTCAAGGGCAGTGGCGGCTTAGTGGTTAATGTGATGGGTGACTAATCTGAAGGTCAGCAGTTCAATCCCCACCATCACCACCATCAGGCCCATGAGCAAGGCTCTTAAGCCTCAATTGCTCAGTTGTATAAAATGATAATTGTAAGTCGCTCTGGATAAGAGCGTCTGCCAAATGCTGTAAATGTCACAGCAGCAGAAGTCTTCTCTTGGACAGTTTTGTGTCATGAAGCAGATGCAGCCCAGCCTTTGAATGGATACCTAACACTTTGTTTAAAGGGGGGGAGGGCAGCGTCATAGATTATTTATACTGTATATAATTCATATAAATCATTATTATAAATTATAAAAATAATAATAATGATAATGAGCACTCCATGAATGTTATTTTTCAACAGCTGAAATAAAGTTGGTTGGGAAGTAGCTTGAACTTTTCTTAAAAAAAACAAAAAACAAAACAAAAACAAAAAAAAACCCCACAGGTGATGGTGCAACAGCTGGGAGAATAAAAGCCCAGACTCAGTCTCACCCAAAATTCCTGCTATTGTTTGAAACATGTCCAACTCGCCTCTGTTCATGTGCCGTCCCCTTGTGGGTTACATTTTAGCCCCAAAATGACCAACATTTAACCAAAGAGAATCCGGTCTTTTTTTAAAATAAAATATTTTTCAAAAATAAAGATCATTCAGACTCAGATATTAAATAAAACAGAAATAATTCATTATTTCAGTGGGGCAGTGGTGGTCTAGTGGTAAAGGGCGCTGGATCGCTGATCCAAAGGCATGTAAAAGAACCATTGCTGACTTTCAACAAGAGTAGCTGCAAAGCCGTCAGCGTGTTTCCGCCCTGCGATGGCCTGGGGAGCTGTCCAGGGTGTACTCAGCCCTCGCCCGAAGTTGGCTGGGATGGGCACCAGCCTCCCCGTGACCCAAATTAGGATTAAGCGGTTACAGAAAATGAACTGAACTCATTATTTCTTCTGCAGACCGGTACCAGTTGAGTCACGGACCGGTACTGGTCCATGGCCCGCTGGTTGGGAACCCCTGCTGTCGACTACGGTGTCAAATTCAATCCATTTTCTGGAACCACTTAATTCTAATTAAAGTCGCAAGGAGGCTGGTGACCAACCCAGCCAACTCCGGGCGATGGCAGAGTACACCCTGGACAGCTCACCAGGCCATCGCAGTACGGAAACACGCTGACGGTTTTGCAGCTACTCTTGTCGAAAGTCATCAATGGTTCTTTTACATGAACCTAACACCATAGACAGTGAGAGATATGGCCGGCCTTTGATAACACAGTTCGCTGCACTAGGGGGGACATTGACAACCTTGTGGAGAGTGGGACTCGAACCCCCAACCTTAGAATCAGCCATCCAGCGCCCTATACCACTTGGCCACCACTGCCCTTCTGTGTCAAGTTCATGTACTGTATTTGCAAATGTTTCAAACTTCAGTGTGGAAAACTTTGTAGGTTAAATACAGCGATGACTACTTTATAAGATTATAACATGGTATGAGACTAACTTGAGGTCTGCTCAACGTGATTTGAATCGAAACATTAGCATGACCCGGAAAATGTAGAATTTGGCAGCTGTGTGTTAATACAAAATGTTGAATAAAATGCAGAATTGTTAATTGTTTAGTGTTTTGATAGTTTTATCACTGGATGCCTGTACCTGCAACAAGTACAACAATATTGAACCAACAAGACCGATGTAGTTCAATCAATAAGATTAACAGAAGCACAACAGATTAGACAAGTCATAGTTAATATAACAAGGTAGAATCTTGTTTAACCAACGTTTTTGTTCAATGTGCACTAAATTAGATTTCATTTTATTCGACTAAAAAGTATGTAAAAACTTCTTTATTTAAATCTAGAGAAATAGAATTAAAATGTTAGATCATGTTGCACCTACTCAAATATACATTGTTCTAAATCCAGATTGCGTACATGATTTGTTTAGACAGAATTTGGGTACCAAGATAAAAATCATGTTCAGTCTACTAAATATATTTTGAGTGCAGTCACATGTATGCATGATCTTTTGGTCACGACCCAAAACTCATAACCATAGGTGAGGGTAGGAATGTAAATTGATTGATGAATTGAGATCTTTTCCTTCCATTCGGCACCCACTTCACCTGAACAGCAGAGGCCACACCAATATGCATATCGATCTCCCATTCCATGTTTACCTCATCAACAAAACCTGAGATACTTCAACTACTCAACTAGAGATAGAACATCATTACAGACCGAGTGTGCATTCCGCAGTTTTACAACTAAGAACCATGGCTTTGGAAATCATGGAAGTGATGATTCTCATCTCTCTCTCTCTCCCTCTCTCTCTCACACACACACACACACACACTTGTGTATGTGCATGTATATATTCGTCCCATTGCACGCTCATCACTACTTTGACAGGAGAAAGTTTTTTTTAAGAGTTATGTGTACAGTAGATTGCAGCATAACTTTATGTGAAGGAAAGAAAATTGCCTAAAAAAAATGTTTATAATATACATCATATTTACATGTGCATGCATATATATATATATATATATATATATATATATATATATATATATATATATATATACATACACACATACATACACACACTATACATATTGCTATACATCAAACAGGGCCAGTCCACTGGGTATGCCCACTAATGCTAGATAATTATATTAATAAGGAACTGATAAGGGAATTATTTGAACCAAATATTATTTACAATTCTTATCTTATTTCACAAAAACATTAGAACAACATAACTGGTCTGTGACTGGGCAGCCCCATTCACAATAAGCTGCAATGCGATTTGTGCTGAATTTCACTCATATCCAGCATTAACAGTTTCTACTACAGCAGGAGCAGAGCAAACATACTATCCTTCACATCAATGGGCCTTGGGCAATGATGACAATCACTGCCACTTCACTGGTTGTTCTTCCCTGGAACACCTTTGGTAGGTAACTAATTAACAGTTGTATGGCCTTCCAATGCCGCCCTTGTCAGTCACTTGGATTCTACCGTTTGCTCAATTTTCCTGTTTCCAACGCATCAATTTTGAGATCTGATTCTTCACTTTCTGCTTAATACATCCTGCTCTTTGGCAGCTGCCACTGTACCAAAATAATCGATGTTATTTACTTCACCAGTCAGTGTTTATAATGTATCTAATGCTATAGCAAATCAGTGTGTACAGTCATGCATATGTGTTATGTAAATGAGTTAGACATGTATTGTTTGTACTCCAACTAAGCAGTAAAACAACACTAAAACATACACAACATATATTTGTGCGTGTAAACCTCTCGCTTGGTCGCTCTCTCTGTCTGTGTGTCTGTCTGTCTGTGTGTGTGTGTGTCTCTCTCTCTCTCTGTCTCTCTCGCTTTGTCTCGCTCTGTCTCTGTCTGTCTCTCTCTCGCTCTGTCAGTCTCTCTCTCAGTCTCTCTCTCTCTCTCAGTCTCTCTGTCTCTCTCTGTCTCTCTCTGTCTCTCTCTGTCTCTCTCTGTCTCTCTCTGTCTCTCTCTGTCTCTCTCTGTCTCTCTCTGTCTCTCTGTCTGACTAGATGTATTGCAGGAACAGAGGCTCTGTGTTTGTGGAAACTCAAGCGTGTGACTGCGTGCAGCACCATGTCCATGAGTTCGTTTGGCTAGAGGAAGCTCAGCTGTTCCTCGACCCTTTATGCCTTTTCTAGGCCTCTGCACAACGTCCAGGAAATCACAGGCAAAACATAATTGTACATTATGTAAACAGTGCATGCCAAACATCCAGAGTGTCCTTCCAACTTTCTATTTACAATATCAATTATGTTCTCCCAGGATAAGCAGCTTTCAGAGACAGAGAGGCAGAGGAAAAGCAAATATTGTCTCAGTGGGCTCCTGGGGCAAATGGTCTATGTCATTGCATGCTGTTTCTGTGATCACTTCCATCAAGCTCTCTCCAACATTCAGGGTGTGCGACTTAAGTCTAATGCTTTAACTCTGACTTTTACCCATGAAGAGAAAGAGGCAAATCTACAAAGGATTTACAGAGGCTGCTGCATAATGTAAAGCAAACACACACACACACACACACACACACACACACACACCTCTATTAGATGCATTCCCATATACAGTATGGAGCTGACATGACAAAGAGGCCCCCTATAATTGTGTGTGTGTATTCCTTACAATATGCAGCAGTCTCAGTATAGCCTTTGTAGATTCGCCTGTTGTTGGTCATGGGTAAAATTCAGAGTTGAAGCTTAGACTTAAATCACACGCTCTCCATTTCATATCTCCACTTTCAGTTCTCAGAAGCCCACAGCTGGCCAAACCTTGAAAGCAGCACTTTCAAAACAGCCTCGAGACATTCAGCCATCCTAGTGCATTATTATAGGGGTGGAAGAAATGAAAATAACCCAAACTTTAGCCTTTGGTGGGCACAAGTCATATGGACCAAGTAGGGTAGAAATCAAGATCTGAACTATTACAAACATGCCGAGTGGACAGCCCAGATCTTTCCAGCCTCAGCTCCAAACCCTGTGTTATTCTGTAATATCGGGTTTCTTGGAACGGCTAACCAGAATAACATATTTCAAATAGGCTAACATTGATGTTGGATGGGAATCAGACATAGTTCAGATGGATATTAAGGAGGCTGTAGACTTGCAGGAGAACAGGAGAAGAGAGTGTGGCACATCTGGTTAGATGATGCAGAGAGGCAATTCTGGCTATTTTAGGCATCAGTCCTGCAGGACTTGGGTTTTTTGTTTGTTTGTTTGTTTTTGTGAGTGCCTGTCCACAGTGTGGACTGGTTAGATCTTGTTGCAACTGGCCTGAAAAAAAGGGCAAGATAACACTGTGGCTTGAATGAATAAATGATCCTGCAATGCCATTGTTACAGACAAACAACCATTCAGACAGTGACTCAAATGGAAAAATGTCACCAATACAAGGTTATCAATTTGCATTATAGCTGCCTCTAAACACAAGGCAATGCCTTTCAACGCATTATCAGATGATGGCATGTATGAATCCTTTCTCTTGATAGCTGATAACATTCCTCCTCTTATAAGCTCACTCCCACAGACAGAAGCCGCGCTCTCAGGATGTTAACCCGGCTGCTTTACGATGTTTAGGAAAGCTGGAGCGCACAACACGCTTCTGAGAACTGGGGCTGACAGGGGTCCAACAGATTTATGAGCATTTAAATAACTTAACTATTTATTATGTCCAGACAAAGGGAGGCAGAGACAACAGCACAGTAACGGATGCTTTGGCAGGCTCCCTATTTTCTTTTCCTTATATTTTCAGATAGTGTATAGTCTGAACACTATCAGACACATTCTTAACTTGTCTGAAGGATACAATAGGATTTATGAACCTCAGGTGTATGCATGTAGGTGAATAAGATTATATACATTTGTTATACAATGAAAATACTTCAGAGAAACATTTCTGTTTCGTCTATGTATCACACAATGTGATTTTTGGATAATATTTGACATATCTCTCAGAGACAGCTTAGGAGCAATAATTCAGCAGTCTGTGAACTTACAGTAGAGCAAGAGTTTGTGGCTTTTGTACAACATAAGTTACCCGCTACCCTGCAATGGCCTGGCGAGCTGTCCGGGGTCTACCTCGCCCGGAGTCGACAGAAATGGGTGCCAGCATCCCTGCAACCCTAATTAGGATTAAGCAGTTCAGAAAATGAATGAATGTATGAAGTTGCCCACCTGAGGTTATTCTCTTTAAAAATTATATTAAAAAAAATGTACACATACGTCCGTATACACTGCAAGAGTATCAAATGTTCAATTTGTTTCAATCCTACTATCTGGTAAGCAGTTAGATTTTATTATTTTCCGGCTTGTCAACGCAGCATTTCAGTAAACAAACACTAATTTGACAGTGCTTCGGTACGAGCAAATCTAAGTGCAAGACCTCTTCCAACTTGGATAGTGAGAAGCAACCACACTGTATGTCAAAAGGTATTTTATCTTATTGAATTTTTTTTTTTTCTCTCTGAACTTCCAAAGGATGTGCAGCACAAAAAAAAAAAAAAAAAAAAACCAAGGATGTGTAGAAAAAGGTGATATATAATGCACAATGCACACATCATGTATTCATAATTACGTATTCCTCAAAATGTTTTTTGTATGGCAAAATCTTTGCATTTATATCCTGACCGTTCTAAATGCCAAGATTTTGCCATACAAAAAACACTTTGAGGAATACAACCAGATTTCTCACTGTCACAAACTCCTGTAACACTAACTAATTTGAGGAGAAACTTCAAAAATCCTCATAAGTTAGTGATAGAAAATTAACTAATTGAATTAAAATCATTTAAATTCTTTAACATATGAAGATATGTGTATACCCAAAATCAAAGAAATTCCAACACAGGGTGTTTAATGGTGAAGTTATTATGATCATCACTATCATCATGATTATCAAGAATCACAATACAGTAGGCCTCTGTTATTCGTGGGGGTTTGGTTCCGGCCCCTCCCGCGAATGAAGATAATCCATGAGTTCTGTACCCGGAAGTAAAACCCCATGTATCAAATTACACACACACACACACCTTTAATTGTAGTTTTCTTGAAACATACAGCACTGTAGTTTTCAAAAATGCCCACTAGAGGGATATATTACATTACTATTTGTTTAGCGCATTTCTGAGGCAGTGTGAGATGGCAGAGTGCATTTATTATTCAAAGGGGAAGCACTTAAGCAGCACACTTCAACTGAAGTGAGCGTACGGTTGGTGTTTATAGGAAGGAGATGAGGACTGCATTCAGTCCGAGCAGCTCAACCACGCCCCTCAGCCGGAGCGGGTAGAAAACAGAGTTTTAAAGTTAGAGAGTTAGAGTACAAAGAAGCGGTGAGGTGATGTGAAGTTAGTCCTCTGGCGCAGAGGTGAGCGTGCTTGTTTTTATTGAGAGTAGATGACAAGAGTGAATTCAGGTGTGTGCCACCGAGCAGCTCAGCCACGCCCCTCAGCCAAAGTGGAGAGAAAACAGTTAGAGGCACAGCCACCAAAATCAAAGTCCCCCAAAAACACAGACCATAACAAAAAGAACATAAAAGAACATGAAATGTAATACATTGGATAAACAAAACAAAATGAGAAACGTGCTACACCACACTACATAAAAATCACACACACAAACATTCTAAACATTAACTTAGGTACTGTACTGGAATAATAATTGAAAAAGACTCTAATAGTGGAGTGTTTTACAACAGTTCCTCTTCAGGCACTTCAGAGGAAACGGTCATTTCTTCAGGAGAAAGTCTTATTTCTTCAGAAGAGACATCCAACGTCATTACCTTTTTCTGGTGCTTAGCTGGCATTTGAGTGGCATCATAGAACTTAACTGGGAATTAAAACAGACTAAAAAAAAGCTCATTGATGACTTGTGCGCAAATCAGGAAAAAGGGGCATTACATCATCTCAACCAATCAGCAGGAAGGAGGACAGTTATTGGCTGAATAGGCGAATATGCGAACCATGAGTGCAAAACCGCAAATAGTCAAGGGCTTACTGTATCACACAAAGTATTAGAACTAAAATCAAACCTTGTGACACTGAAATAACATACATTGCTGTGTCTGGGCAGCCCCATACATAGGAAGCGACAGTGCTCTGTATGTTCTAACACTATTTGGATTCCGTGAGCGTCCATTGTTTAAATTCAAGCATTAAAGTATTATCTGCTTAGAATAATGTAGTTTAATCCCGAGGTAGCAGACCAATCAGATTGTTTCATCCCCATGCAGTTTACACGAATTAATATTATTTACCTCATCTTCCAATCATTATAATGTTTTTAATGTTACAGCTGCGTACATTGAGAATGCATTTTGATATGCCCGGTTTTACCCTTTTATAGAACTGGTTGCTGAAACTGATGCAAATGAAAAATCAGACTAAACAAATAAACGCATTATATTATTGGCCTGGCGAGCTGTCCAGGGTGTACTTTGCTCTCACCCCGAGTCGGCTGAGATGAGCAACAGCCTACCTGCAACCCTAATTAGGGTTAAACGGTTCACAAAATGAATGAATGTACAGTATATTACTTTAGATGAGTGCAGTTGTGTCTGACAAAAATCTTGTATGTGGGAGACAGTACACATGAGTATTTAGCAGGTACTGTATTTCTTTTTCTTATGCTTCACATCACCAACCATGAAACAGTGACACAAACAGTGATCATAATGCTGTAAGAGTCTGCATGAAAATATATGTCTCTGAAAACTGCTGCACTTGTCACTGCTGCCCAATTTAATCAGCCTGAAAAAGACAATGTAGGTAAACCATTGCAACAAAGTTTTATAAGACCTCCAAATCATCCATCATACTGAGGGCTTAGAATCTGGTGTGAATGTAAATGCGCTATAAGCAAATCTTATTCTGCCAAAACAGCTCTCAAACTGCTCTCTGTGCATATTAGCTTGGTTTATAATTGATCTGGGTTTTGTTTTTTTTGCTCAATCACCATTTTTGCCTCCAGCCCCTTTCGAAACAAAGTTGAATCTATGCAATCTATGAACATGAGAGTCTTAATACATCAACATCACCATCATTATCATCTGTCTTGAGTAAATACCCCTTGCCACTTCGCGATTTGAGCACCACAGTCTTGGTACATCGCGGCATTTTAATAAAAAATAAAATAAAATAAAAAATATTCATAAAAAATTGTGCTAAAACTCACATGTAAGCAAGCAGAAGGCAGGGATCCAAGGCAGGCTGCGTTCATTGTTTCCAAAGGACAGACTGAAGTGCCCCTCCTCCCCAGTTCAGGCAGGGACCGCCCACTCAACTCAATCTCGCAAGTTGATTGGCTTAGACGCGTGATGCTGTTGCCTCGCACATTCCTACGGGATTTTTTGTGATCTTATAGTGTTTGTGAACGTCCTGCACCGTGGAGAAGAGCTATTGTCAGGAGGTGAGTACAGCACTTAAAGTATTTATATATAAATTCTATTTAAATATTAATATATTACAGTATTTACATATGTATATAACTAACGTTTAATATACACTTCTTGATATTGTATAGATGCGAAAACATATAGAAATGAGACAGCATGGTAGAAATGGGGTGGGGGGGGCGTTCCTACTTTGCGGTTTTTTGAATATCGCGGCCAGGTCTTGTCTACATTATCCGTGATGTTCAAGGGATGACTGTATGTAAAACAACACAGCATACAGTATAATGGAGTTCATCATTTGGATTTAAAATGGATAAAAAAATAAAAAAATAAAAAAAACAACAACACTTTCGTCCTTTATTTGCTTTCTTGTTCATTCAATTTCAGTA
Source organism: Plotosus lineatus (assembly GCA_024760905.1). NCBI lineage: Eukaryota > Metazoa > Chordata > Actinopteri > Siluriformes > Plotosidae > Plotosus > Plotosus lineatus. The sequence continues at coordinate 35,717,116 of CM045736.1, forward strand.
CCCGATTTATTCTGGTCAGGGCTGTGGTAGACTCTAGAAACACTGAGCATGAGCTGGAAACACACCCATAGTGGGATGCCAGTCCATAACTCGACAACATGCAACCACAAATTGACACATTCATTCACACCGGGGCACCAAGTAAACTTCCTGCAAGTTTTTGGGGTAACCAAGAAGAACCCTATGAAGATACATGGAGTTCAAGTAGAACACCAAAAAGATGCCACAGTGGTTAAACCTCAGCGTTATTAATCAGAAGGTCAGGGGTTTAAGCCCCAAAACCAAGAAGACATCACTGTTGTTCCCTTGAACAAGTATCAACTTTCATTGGTATAAATAAGATGCAAATGTAAGTCACTCTGGTTAATGGTGTCTATCAAATGATGTAAATGAAAATGACACAATGTCCCAAACTCTGTATTAAACCGGGGCCCCATGGAGCGACAAGCCAGCAATGCTGCCCGCTGCACCACCATGTCAGCTATATAGTTACTGTGCAATACTTTCTAATAGTCAAACTAATTTCAAAATACTTACAACCTTAGACACAAAAATACATCAGGTCTTTAGCAATAGGGTGTGAAAGTTTGAATTGGAAATGAGAAGGCTCATTTTTAGGCTGCCATCTGACCCCAAATGCCGCCTTACCCTTGCAAATGCTGTGGTATTGTGGCTACTATATTGTAAATTCCAGAAATAATGGGCGAAAGTTGTGCATCGTTATTTATTAAATTGAATTAGATACATTAGAGCAGGGGTCACCAACCTTTTTGAAACTGAGAGCTACTTCATGGGTACCAATTAATGCGAAGGGCTACTAGGTCGATACACACCTCTGAAATTACAAATTTGCTCAATTTACATTTAATTAGATTTAATTAGATGTTATTATTAATAATTAATGATATTCATCTATGTGAAGATATTGACTTGATTTAAAAATATATTCAAAAAAATTATATGCAGCTCAATGGAGAGTGGCGCTGTCCTAAAAATGGGCCTGTCCTAAAAATAGCAGTGAACAGGTCCGCGGGCAACTTATATTGTCCTTGCGGGCTACCTGGTGCCCACGGGCACCACGTTGGTGATCCCTGCATTAGAGGAAAATCAATGTTCGAGACTAGGCAGGATGGTGGAGCAATGAGTAGCATAAACCAGTGATGACTGATGATGAATAAATGTTTGAAGAAAATGTAAATCTTCTCTAGGTTTTGACTTTCCCTCCCCAGGTTTTGACTTTGAAAACTCCAGCACTCCTAGACTAAAAGCTCAGAGAGAGCCTATAGCTATTATTGTTCACCAGCATTCTTGAAAATGCTGCATAACACTGTCAGCTGGCCTCAGGTGATCTCCACACAGAGAGATAAGGCAGTGTTGATTACCATGACTTGAGTACATGAGACCTTGCCCTGGGCTAGCGTATCATCTCTGGAACTGAAGACGTAACACTTGAGATTAGCTCACCACACTTTATATCATTTCGTGAAGTCTACTTTTAATGTCAGTTTGGGTTACAGAAGGAATGAAAGACCGGTCAAGAGAATAGAGAGAGGAAAGAGGAAAAAGAAAGAGACTCTGCTGATGAGATGGCTTAACTCGGGGCATCTCTGCACCTGTCATTTCCTATTAGGAGCTGCAGAGCTGAGGTGCATGATAACCAACAGCCTTCATGCACTGAAGATCTCTTGCTATCTGAATACAAAATTTTCCCTCCTCAGCAATGCTAGCTAAAGGATGCATGTTACACTTGAGGGGAGACAAGCTTAAAAACGGTGAATTAGACTCCTTGAAGAAAGAAAAAGTAGTTGAAAGAAAAATGACAGGTTAGAAATGGTGGCATTACGGTGACATGATGGCACAGCGCATACAGTTGGCACCTCACAGCACCAGCAGTATCACTTTGATCTTGCACTTAGAGATCCTAAGTTCTGTGTGGAATTCATCCAATTTCTCCTCCAGGTTCTCCACTTTCCTACCAACTTCTAAGACCATATGGCTTGGTAGAAGAACAACTCTAAATTGCCTGCAGGCGTGAATGAACGTGTGCGTGGTTGTCCGTTTTGGACCGACATACCAGTGCTTAAGGGACAGGCTCTAGAGCTATGAGAATTATGTTATGAATTTTAAGAATGGAAATATAAACATCAGCAAGGAAAATCATGACCGGAGTTAAATTGGAAGAAAGTAGTAAAAAAAATAAATAAACATTCATTGTTACACCAAAAAAGATGGCTAATCCATCTATCCTCGTCTGATCAACTGAAATAGCGACAAAACAAGAAACAGGTGTGCTGGAAATAAGGCGAGTGTGTGCACTGAAATGCCTGGATTCACAGACAGACATTTTATTAAGTAATAGGCCGTTAGCCCAAAATACACACAGAATAAATAAATTAAAGCATGAGCTTTTGTTATAGACCAGTTAAATGTCCGATTTTCTTAACATGCGGTGATGTGGAGACCAACCCCGGACCTACCACACGACAGCAGACTCTAGCTATCGATGAGTCGGGTTCGCTCGGTATAAATCTAAGTGAAAATCAGGAAATGGATACCGATATCTTGAAATTACTGCTCGAAATGAAAACTGATTAAATCGATGAAGAAGAACTTTGAAACCCTCAACAATAAAAAGTTGACAAAATGGCGTCAAATTTCAACAACAAGCTACTACAACTGCAAAATGAAAACAAAGAGTTAAAAACAAAACTATTAGTAATGGAAGATAAGATCCAAGATCTTGAATCCAGAAGCCGAAGAGAAAAGCTCATATTTCATGGTTTGCCGGGTGAGAAAGCGAGACGTGGGAGACATCGGAGAGGAAAGTTCATGAGTTTCTGTCTCAAGACTTGCAAAATGCATTACAAGGGTTCACCGACTAAATCCAAAGAAGGCATGCTCTCCAATCATCGCTAAATTACTTACATCTAAGGACAAGACTGATATTTACAAGGCATCACGTGCTGATAGAACGCCTGGATTCATATTGCGACAAAAAGTAGTAAACACACACACACACACACAAATAATAATAATAATAAAAAACATTAATTTTCAGTCAAGACATTTCCCCAGAAATGTCAAGAAATGCCCAAATCTTATCCCATCTTTCTTTGAGAAACATTTTTTCATCATGTGAATGTTTTTTTTTTTTTTTTACGTACTTGGTGGCAAACTGGTGATCCTCTGCCCATATTTGCTCCAAAAATGGCTCGGCCTTTCCTGAATGCTACTTTTGTACCAAATCATGACGAGAGTCAACTGCTGACATCACTAGTTTCAAATCAAATCATTATTTAGTTATTATACCTCATTACTATCCCTAATTTGGCCCCATCCCAGCTCTTTTTGGAATGTGTTGCAAGCTGGAATCGTAAGAATGGATGTTTATTTCCAAATCAAGTGATGTTGACCGGACAAAACATGAAGCATCTTGTGTTCATAATGTCAGCATTGACAAAACAAGTTAAGGGAAATTTATGAATTACTGCTTTATTTTTTTATTCGTATTTTCCTCACTATCCCGCCTTTTTCTAAATTGGAGTTGTGATAATGTGACTATGTACTTAAATAATCTTTTAAATGAATAAGCAATTATAGAATTTGGTTTTCATACTATGGTATGATGTATATCGTATGATAGGGAGAATGACTGACAGCACACTGGCATAGTGTCTGCCTCACAGCTAGACGGTCCCGGGTTTGATTCCCAGCTCTCCCTGTGCTTGCGTGGATTTCCTCTGGGTACTTTAGTTTCCTCCCACAGTCCAAAAACATGCACAGTAGGTTAATTGGGTGTTCAAAATCGACTCAAGCTTTGAATAGAGTATGAATGTTTGTGTGAGTGTTGGCCCTGCGATGGACTGGGGAGCTGTACACCCGTCCTCACCCATAGTCGTGTGAGATGGATGCTAGCCTCCCCGTGAACCTAATTAGCATTAAGCAGCTCAAAAAGAAAAAATGAATGCTGAATTATTCTGTCGCAGAGGGTGTTATCTACCAATGCCAACAACCCATTGACCAGATAATTACATTTTTAAAAAAAAAAATAAATAAATAAATAAATAAATAAATCAAAATTTGACTCATTCAGTAGTCGCTTAATATCTACCTCGCAAACTCAGAATAACACTTGAATTAAACAGCAGACAAGAAGTCAGCTTGCCAAGGTCACTGATTTTCAAATTCTCGGAATGTTTACAAGTAGTATATATGATATTGAAACTTTAAATGATTTTAAAAATCGGGCCAGTGGTGGTCGAGTGGTATCGGGTGTTGGATTGCTGATCCTAAGGTTCGGGGTTCAAATCCCCACCCCCCCCCAGTGCAGCTACCTGGGTTATCAAAGGCAGCCCATGTCTCTCACTGTCTATAGTGAGAGGCATGTAAAAGAACCATTGCTGACTTTTGTAAAGAGTAGCTGCAAAGCCGTCAGCGTGTTTCTGTCCCTTGCTAGAGGGTTGTGACAGGAAGGGCATCCGACGTAAAAACCTATGCCAAATCAAACGTGTGAATCAGATGATTTGCCGTGGCAACTCCCGAGAAAGGGAAAAAGCCGAAAGGAAGAAAGAAAGAAAGAAAGTAGCTCCAAAGCCATCAGCGTGTTTCTGTCCCCTGCTAAACGGTTGTGTCAGGATGGGCAGCCGACATAAAAACCTCTGCCAAATCAAACCTGCGAATCATTCGCTGTGGCGACCCCTGAAAAGGGAAAAGACGAAAGGAAATCTCTCAATGATTTTAAAAATATGCTGTTATACTTGCATGTGTTCAGAACTCAATGGGCCACTGCCATGCTGAAAAAGATCCAAGAACATTTGGTTTACTTTTCTTATGTTCCTGAGTATTATATACTAAAAAACTTATTCTTCACCTCAGGCTTGGTTGATATCAAATGTGTAATCCCCTTAACATTCTATTCCATCTTCCTTTCAGCAAATAATTACTGAAGGTAAGGTAGAAAATAAATGTTACAGCTTAAGTGCAGTGAATATGGACAATAATCTAACAGTACAACAACCGGCAAGCTAAATTGACAAAGCTCATTTCGGAATCAATCTTGGAAAATTGTAAAAAATTGATTGAATGCATTAATACCGCCATAATCATCAAGGATTTGCAAATGACAAATTTTCTGTTAAAAACCACCGATTATGGGAAATGTTCAAGCTCTGGTGAACGTTGCGGTTGTGTTGTATCCTTTCATCTTACTAATGTGGTTTATTAAGGAGGCAGACTGATCCTGTTTAAGGCTCAACAGCCTTCACGGCTTGTTTACTGTGCCAGGAGAAAACCACATTCATTCCATGTCTGCGAACTAATTCAACACAAATCAAAACTAATAGAAAGCAGTGAATGCCCCAACTTAGTCGTCTTCCCTTAAACTGCAACATCATTTCAAAATATTGGACTGCCAGAGTCTTAAAAAAAAAAAAAAAAAAAAAAAAAAAAACAGAAGAAGCAGAACTCTAACAGGCAGCTGCTCATTCTCAATACTTAAGAACCTCACACACGACCTGACTCACACAGTGAGTTATGGAAGTGAAGTGTGGGTCCATGCATGGAAAATACCAGTGTGGATAGATCCTTTCCACAATCCATGTGCCAAGCAGTAGCTTTGTACAGGAACTCCCTCTCCTTACCTCTTTCCTTCCCTCTCCTTCTCGCACTGTAAGTGATCCTAATACCAGTGCAGCTGTCAGTAAGCATTCACACTCTTTCAGTCTTCAACAGTAGCAATACTGCACTGCATTTGGCCTCATGTCACACACAGTTAAGACCAATACAGTGGTCAGACTTTTTTAATGCTCAGATGCGGTATTGCTTTATCTGTACTACAGACCCCGAGACGAGGAAACACACTGATGGATCCTGTAGAGCAGGGGGTCGGGAACCTTTCTGACTAAGAGAGCCAAAAAAAAAAAAGACATTTTAAAATCTAATCCTCTGAGTGCCATATATTATACAGTCATCCCTTGAATATCGCGGATAATATAGACCAGACCTGGCAGCGATATTCGAAAAACAGCGAAGTAGAATGCCCCACCCCCATTTCTACCATGTTTTCTCATTTCTATATGTTTTCGCGTCTATACAATATCAAGAAGTGTATAATAAACGTTACACAGTTATATGCATATGTAAATACTGTAATGTTTAAATAGAATTTATATATAAATACATCAAGTATCGCACTCACCTCTGACAATAGCTCTTCTTCACGGTGCAGGACGTTCACAAACACTATACAGTAAGATCACAAAATCACAAAAAATCCCGCAGGAATGTGCGAGGCAACAGCGTCACGCATCTAAGCCAATCATCTTGCGAGATTGAGTTGAGTGGGCGGTCCCTGCCTGAACTGGAGAGGAGGGCACTTCAGTCTGTCGTTTGGAAACAATGAATGCAGCCTGCCTTGGGTCCCTGCCTTCCGCTTGCTTACATGGGAGTTTCAGCACGAATTTTGAATTTTTTATGAATATTTTTTTTTTTTTTTTTTAAATACCGCGATGTACCAAGACCGCGATGCTCAAATCGCGAAGTGGAAAGGGATGACTGTATATATTATGCATTAAATTAATACTGAATACAACTAAATTGAAAAAGAAGACCAACAATTTGAGCGAATAATAAAACTGAATTTATTTTAAACAACATTATCATAATGAAGTTATTTATTAATCAGAAAAGTACTTCTTACTATTAATGCGACTTCTGGTGCTGCATGGTTTTGCTGATGGCTTTGTAGTCTGGTTGTTACGTGCTGAGGTTCAGCTTCATGCAGGCATTTAGGCTTCCATCTGTTTAACGTGACTGCAGGTTGGTCTTGATGTTTTTCAGGTTAGAAGGACTGCTCGCATGCCAAACATGGTCAATACGACAGAACTCACACGCTGCAGTGTCCCAAGTTTTGGCAATCAGCTGGTCTGCAGGTTGAAGTTTTTCCATGTCTGTCCATTTTGTGTTTGCTTGCCGGCTGTGCTTGGCTTCGTGTAAATGAGCTGATCAGAAACGAGGAAATTTAGCTCTTTACTCAAAAACACGCGCAGTCTGTGGCTGTTGTTATAATCCAATAAAATTAGAGTTTCAAGGTATCGGACCTGCACGCACACTGGCGTACAGAAAAGTTTGACTCTCCGCTGCGTGCTATAGTGACGTGGCATTGAAAATAGATGTATAAATTTAAATATGCGAGATTTATTCATCTGGTTTTGTTTTATTTTCTGGATTTTTTTTGTATTTTTATTTAAATGAACAATGAAATTATGTATTTGTTATTCTGTTAAGAAAGGCCACCTGATTTATCTGAGAGCCAGATACAGTCATCAAAAGAGCCACAGGTTCCCGACCCCTGCTAAAGAGTAAGCAGTAGCTTGCAATCATCATTTGCTGAAATGATCTTTCGCGTTGCAGGAGACACTATCTTAGCTGGCATTGGCAAAGGTGGGGCACACCTTGAACATCACATTGCTCACACCTAGAGGCACTTAATAGCCAATTAGCCTAATGTGCATGTTATGTGGTAATGTGAGGCAGTGGTGGCTTAGTGGATAAGACGATTGGTTACTGATCAGCAGTTCAATCCACACTCTCACCACTGTTGGGCTTCTGAGCAAGACCCTTAACCCTCAATTGCTCAGTTATAAAAATAAATAAATAAATAATAACAACAATAATTGTAAGTTGCTCTGGATAAGAGCATCTGTCAAATTCTGCAAATGTAAATATATTAAATATATGAAACCAAAGAACAAGAAATAAACCGACACAAGCACGAGTAGAACATGCAAAGTCCACAGAGAATGGTCCGAGCCCGGCACCCAGGACCGACTTGCTGTAAGGTGGATGTGCTAAACATTATGCCACCTGGCTTTATAATATAATAAAATATAAATCATTTAAACATTTGCATTCACAGCATTGTACACTCTTACAGCTCAAATGTCCCCGTTTCAGCTTAGCTTACCTAAAAGCTCAAGGCTCAGAGTTTTTTCTTCAAGTCCCCTAAAAATATCCCAGTGTGTAGACTGGGTCAGTAAGTTACTTTCAGAAGCCTTGCAAGACTCCTACCCTTCAACAGCTTCACGGCCCACTGCTCCTAGTGTGTATGTGCGCTCTCTTTGGATGGGTTAAAAGCGGGGCCAAAGTTCTCATTGGATTAATACAGTACGGTATATAAAAAAAATAATTAATTAATATATAATGTGTAAATGAAAAGACAGCCAGGACATCCATAGAAACTTGGATAAGAAATGACTAGCAGTCTAGAAGTGCGGGTCAGTAAGACAAAAGCATTCACCCATAAAAAAAATTAACTGGGCAGCCAATTACCCATAAAGAAGGTGATGCACAAGAGGGGCTGCACAACCATGACATTTCCACATTAATTCCTGTCCATTTATATTCTTTAATGTGTATTTGTAGCCTTGTACGCGTGTATATTCAGACTCTTTCACGTGTTCATTTTGCACGCACTCCAGATGAACAGTCAGAATTCGCAATGTCATAACACTTTACTGTCCCAAGCCTCAGTTCACTGAGGGGTAATGTTATAATAGTTATCTTTCTCAGGAAGAATGCTCAGTGACAGATTGTTGTTATTGTTGTGCTTGAAAATGTTTCATGTAAAATGGATTTTCAAAATTTATTGTCGACTGACAAAATCCAATAAACACAAATAAAACACATTTTTCTGATGACCCTTCAGTGCAGTTTGTGCATCAGTTCTCACTCTGCCAGAACATAAATTAAATAAGTGAAGAAGTCTATTGTATCATCTCAAAATGCTAGTTAACAAAAAGGCAAATTGAAAAGTTGCTTCTATAAATCAGATTTACTATAAATCACTCATTACCGTTCATAGTGACTCAATATATTTAGCAATTCTTATAACTTATCAGTTAATATTAAAAACTAGTTGACAATATAATTATGTTACCTTAAGAGAAAATAAAGGGAAAAAAAGTCAAACCCACAGTGGTGCAGTGCTTAGAGATCAGGTTCTAGGTTCAACCAAAGCAGTTGGCGATGGCCTTTGTGTTGAGTCTGCATATTCTTCCCATGCTTCTATGGGCTTTCTCCACATGCTCTGGTTTCCTCTCACAGTCCAATGATATGCAGATTAGGCCAAATAACATTTCTAAACTGAACACCAGTTTCTTTCTGTGCTAGATTGGAAATAAAGCACACTTGCTTTTTAAAACTGTTCATGTCGAAAAAAAAACTGGGACATGTATATGTACACATACTTGTCTAGGTACTGGAGGAGTCCACCAGAGGGTAAAACTGGTCAAAGTTTCTTCAAACAATCACCAGTATGCTATTTTTATTGAGTTATTGGTCCTACATACGAGTATTAACACTGTCACAGTACTGAGCCTCCTGCTCATGTATAAGGATTACACATTAAATTCCAAGGACGGCAAAACCAAGGCACCAAAAAGACACATGAGGCAGCCATCACAAACAGTAAAAAGCAAGTACATTTCCAGCTTTAGCCCCATGGCAGACTGGTTTCCTGAGTATATCCTGCCTGGCTAGCGCTCCCCACAATTGATAAACGCTATAGAAAATTAAAGAATAATTGAATGACCTTCCCTGAAGAATACCATTGCTGTGAAATCTCCACAGACCATTATGGTTTTATTCCAATTGGACTCCCCAAGAATAGACGTGAGCATGCTGTTAAATGTTTAAGACCGAACAAACTGTGTCATCCAATTATCATACGCGTAAATGTCTCTATGAAGCTTTCCTGTACCAAATGCAAACACAGTTCAGTAACATTCACTGTAAGTCAGCATGTCTTCATCTTAATAATGATTCCATGAACTCAATCTTTGTTAATAAATCACATCAGATTGCCTCTTTGGTCTGTTTCTCTTACAAAACAGGGCATCCTTTCCCGCACACGCAGAGGAGCAATCGTGCCAGTATGCGTACAAGGATAAAGCAGCACCCCAGGGTCCCAGAGCAGTACATGTAAAAATTGAAGGGGACGAAAGGGAGATACTGTATTAGCAAAAAGCAGAAGAGTGTATAGTCCATTCAGATTACCTCTGACCATATGCACACTTCCCTCTCCAAGTTGTTTATTTTTTCAGTGTGGGGAAACAAAAGTGAGACAAGGGTGGCCACTTCAGTTTCATAAAAAGGTTATACTTCCTAGTGCAGGAAAAAGACTTCCTGGCCAGCTCAGACCAAAACATAGCATTGAGTTTCAAGCCAGAAGTTATGTACTGTACATATAAGCTGGTACAACCTTTAAAAAAAAAAAAAAAAAAAAAAAAAGTACATCCTATATCTGTATAGCAGATAAGTAACTTTAAATGGCATTGAGCAATACGTGTTTAAAGGTAAATGCCACAACTGATGAAATTAATAGGAAGTCAATACAAGATAAAAAAATTAATTAAAATCATTATTTTGCATTCAAATTTACTGCCAGCAAATGTTTTAAATCCCCCGTAAATTAAGAACAACAGCAGCACCAATGACATTAAGTAAAATACACACAGAACAACATGAATTAGAAGCTGAGGCTGATTTCTTTAAAGTCAAAACAATACATTCTCTTAGTCTATGAGAGGTGTGTAACATGCTCCATTTTTAATTAATTAATGCATGGATAGGAGTTAAGTCTTGTGAACGTGTGTTTTTGTGTTGGTGTGTGAACAAACTGTACTATTAAAAGCATCAGCTGCAATCTGTCATCCCCTCATAACTCTATCAGTCTTCTGCATTTTTCAAAGTAATTGCACAGACTACTGGCATTCATTAGGCCTGGCTTAAAAAATTATTTGTTGGCAATAAGTGATAAAAAAAGATTTACCCGGGAGGAAGGATTTTTTTTTTTTTTTTTTTTGCCTGTGCATGCCACCCGAGATTTGCAGGAAAAAATTTTTTCATGCATCATGCTATATTATGTATGTGATATTGTAAACAGAGTAGAGTTAAATAAATATCTTGTATTTGAAATAAACATACTGAATATCAAAGTTTGTTCTTTTAATATTGTAATCAACAGAGTATCAAGGTTTCTTCAACATATCAACTTTTAATATTGCAGTCAACATAGCGTCAAAGTCAAATACCTTCTTCATGCTCCGTGCTGTTGCTGGCAGATTATAATTATAGTAACTTGTATTTGTTTGAAAATATCAGCAAATGTGTTGCTGAATTTGAAACACGTTATTTATTATTTACACGTTGGGACCTTTAATAGTGACAGAAATTTTTTTTTTTTTTTTGCCTCATCATTGTCCCCTCCCATCATGCTTTCTGACTTTGCTGTTAAGACAGTACTGGCCAATAAGAATCACTATTTCACGGAACTGGTGAGATTGACCAATCACAAGGCACGGTTGACACCGATTTCACGTTGGTCACTTTTTAGTATGGTGTACAATAGGGGGCACACGCGTGTCTTCAACACAATCGGCCAGTATATTTTTAATTTTTGCCTCTGTGAATGCTCAGGATGATTTTTATGTACAATATCAGCCCAACCGGCCATGTTACCACTAACAAAGATTTTTTTTAATGCTGACCTTACAGACATCAAACAAAATATGTGAGCCACTCCACTGAAAGTAGGCTCTTGGGTCCAAAAATGAGATTTTACACAGTCCGATAGAGGCCCAAAGCTGCAAAATGCAGCAAAAAGTTTATCAATACCTTGAAAACTGAGCGAGCTATACCATTTCTTGTGTCAGCATTCAACTAAAAATTTCTAAAGACGTTTTAGAGAAAAATGAGCACAAAGATTGCACTTCTTCCAAGATCATTAGTCCTTAGCAATTAAACATTTTTATGCACTTCAGCCATATAAATTTTTAGAAAACATGTCTAGGAAGAGTTTTAGAATATCAGATAAGAGAAATCAACCTCATTTTAATCTGACAGGCACTTTTTAAACCCATCTGTCACCGTGGTAAGGCCCAAAAATGAACAAAAAAAAAAAAAAAAAAAAAAAAAAAACGACTTTTTTTTTTTTTTTAATTCTGTTTATTCCAATAAGATCAGCACAGTATGCATCGTTTTTGACCATTATATAAAGGTTCAAATGCCTTCAAATGATACTGATTGGGGGGGGGCACTATCGGGTTCAAACAATCAGACTAAAATCAAGAAAACTATATAAGATAACCACATAACAAAACCCTCTGATCTCTTTATACAAGTAAACTTCATCGACTCTGCCCTCAACATCATCATCTTAATCTATATTCTGCTGGAGTCAGGAAGTAAATCGGAAGTTAACGTGTGACGGGCACTGAATGTGTGCAAGCCCGAGTTCACCAATCGGGGCGCTCGTTTCAGATCTTCCTTAACAGCTAGCCTGCATTGTTTACGTGCATATCGTCCTTATAACCTTTATTTTATTCACTGAAACGGCATTTTAATATTAAAACAGTATCCAAAATGGAGAGACGACTTCACGACCGTTCTTCTGGTGTATGGATTATGGTGTCTTGTACCGAACTCTGTGAATAATTGCAAAGAAAACCGGTAAGTTTGCTACTGTTTTTAATCTAGTTTTATGAGGGTACTCATCAGAAAAATGGCAATAAAAGACATTTTTAGTGAGTTTTAGTCGATTTCATTTGAGCAAGTGATAGTTGAATACTTGTTTCAATATTTTATGCAAAAATCCGAATTTCGATAAAAAAAACAAAACAAAAAAAAAAAAAACGACCATTTTTACTTTTTTGGCCATTTTCTCGAAAGTAGTCCGTGCGACACGCGCCTACATTTGGCGGAGTGCCTCATATCGCGAGAAGCATGAATGGGACAGTGGTGTGTCAGTGGTTAAAGGGGTGGATTTTGTTCTGAAGGTTGGAAATGAGATTCAAGCTCCAGCAGCACCAAGCTGCCACTGCCACAGGGTCTTCAGTTGTTTAATTTCTGGGGAAAAAAACTGTTAATTGAATGCCATAAATATGAACAAGTTCACTCAGACTGTTTTGATCTGGAATGGCACTAGATTTAAGGTCCATTGACACTACTGTGTTTAAATGTATTGTATTTTGTCATCTACCTCATGAAAAACAGTCAATTACAATCCGGGCAAGTGTAAAACAAGAAGTAAATGAATGAAGCATATTGTTTAAAGTACTAATAATGTGTAGGGACAAGAGAAAAGAAAATACATAATGGCATCATAGCTTCTAACTTTTCATTGTGCCAGTTTATCCAAAGCACAGAATGAAGTACAATGCAATAAAAACATATTCATGTTAAAATCTTTTAAAAATATAACAACTGGTGTAACTTGAGTGACACTACACCAAATTGGTCTTTCAAAAAAAACTGCATTGATATTCATATCCAGGAGTACACTTGACAAAAGTAATGCCCTCAACTCATACTCAACTGAAGCCTTTGTGTTTTGCAAATGTAGGTTTACGATAAACAAATTGGTAATCCAAAAAAATTTTTTTTTAAAAAGTAGCTTTTAGTAGCACACTTCGGCTAATACAATGAGTACAGCCAGCCACAAGCACGAGGGCCATGAAAACATCCAAGACGTCTACAGTCAGTATTTATTGTTGAAGCACCAAAGACACCTTTCGCCTTCCTGAATGTCATCAGTCAGGTACCGAGCAGAGTGTTTGCAACAAACTGACATCCCAGCACTATCCATGTGTTATCACTTACACCAGGACTATATTAATAACTTTAGCATTCCAGTATATTCACATCATTAACTCGGTACTAATTTTGCTTCGAGATGCTTCGACAGCAAAATGGTCCTAGGTTCTAGTCCCAGTGCTGATTACAGTGACTGTGTGTGGAGTTTGCATGTTCCCCTTTGGCTTGTGTGAGTTTATTCCATGTACACTAGTTTCCTCCCACAATCCAAAAGACATGCAAATTAGGCTGACTGGCCTCATCGAACATGCTCCCAAGTACTGTACGAGTATGAATGGTTTTGTGGTTGTTTGCGTGTGTGTGTGTGTGTGTGTGTGTGTTGTCCCAGCGATGGACTGCCAAACTGTTCCACACCTCCTTCCAATGTTGGCACCAACCTCCCCATTACTCTAGTAGGATAAAGCAGTGGGGCAAATGAGTGAGTGAGTGAATGAGTGAGTGCGTGATAATATTTACATAAGTCTCTGTATCTAAAATGGCATCTAAAAAGTTTTTTTTTTTTTTTTTTTTAAATAGTGTCTTCTCAATAACAGTCCCTCATGAAAAAAAATCGGAAAATGTTGCAGAAACGATGGGCTTATGTTTCAATGAAAAGTTTCACTGGTATGAATCTTACAAAATTATAGGTTACAAAAACCTAATTCAATGTCAATGACACTATTAATAGCTGAAGTTGGACGGGTTAGTGAGTAGTGCACTGTTTGTAATTATGAATTTATGCTTAAATTTAGTCTAATTTGTACATTAAAAAAGTAGAGTATTGTGGTTACAATGGTTTCCTGCAGCAGATATGGAGCCTCTCCTAGGAACACTAGGTGAGACCATGGAATACATCCTGGGTGGTATACCAGCAAATCACCTATGATCACCATGCAGCGTTCCACACCTTCCAGTTTTTTCATGGTTGTGGAGATGGAAAGAAACCATAGCAAGGACACATGGGAATACTGTACATGAAACAGTAACCATAGCACAGGGTCAAACCAAAGACCATTCAGGACTGAAGCAGAAATGCTACCCACTGCACCACCTTCACTCCATCATATTATATCATTTTTGGAAACTTAGTGTCTATAATTTCCTAATTCTGGGTGTGTTCTTGCCTCATGCACAGTGTTCCTGGAACAGGCACCACATTCACCCTGACTGAATGAAATTATACTCTAAATACACAACTTATTTGAGTACATGCTTTATATTAATAAAAAGTGTGTTATGATGTACGGCGTGTCAGATATTCCCAAATGATCATTTAAATCAAATTTAAAATCCATTTCAGGGAATTTCACTAATCAGTATACCTCAGTACAAATACACAGTACATTGCATACGCTTACCCAAGAGAGAGAGAGAGAGAGATTGCATGCCTGGGCTGGCAGGGTTTTTTCTTTTGAATATGAGATCTACCTTAACTGTAGCTCGCTCCTTATCTCCAAACACAGCTTTTATTTCTATTCCAGACACCAACCAAAACATCAAGCATGATTAAGCATTCACACAGCTAAAGGGCCAGCTAATTCATTTAGGATTTATCTTCCCAACATATTAATATTGACTCAGAATGAATATTAGCATCAGTAGAAAGAGAGCTGCTAATGTAACAATTACCAGATAAACTAATCAACTAATCTGAGCCGTGTTACATCAAAAAGATAAAGTAAACAATACAGTCCAATAATGCCAGTGTGGTTACCCCAAGGATAATCACTCCTGCAAATTCAATTTTACAATAACACGTGCGCGCGCGCACACACACACACACACACACACAAGCAGGAAAGCAGCCATAAGGCATATTCAAGGAGGAATAGACTTTTTTTTTTTTTACACTGATAGGAGTCCATTTAGAATAATATACTATTTTAACATGCCCTGTAATGTCCTCCCAAGATTTATCCTGTCACGTCTGTCTTAGTACAACTGTAGTATCTTCAGGAAGACAATTGTGCAGTGCACAATTAATTGCCATGTAATGAGTCTTTTAATAATTTATCTCTAGATTTATTTGATAGGGAAACTGGATGAATTATTTTTCATCCCAACAATTTCTATGCACTAAACTGCACCATGATCAAAAGGTTTAATGAACATTTAAAACTAAAATAAAATGCAATTAATAAAAAAAAAATTATAAGTTTTCAGTCATCTTTCACCAGCTCACCAGACTATTGCAGGGGCCAACATACACACACACACACTGAGGGGCAACTTTCAGCATCCAATTAGTTTACTGTGCATGTTTGTGCAAAGTGGGTGGGAACTGAAGTACCCAGAGAAAACCCACACAAGCACAGAAACTCAGGCCTTCTTGCAAACATTCTAAACACTGCGCCACCATGCTGCCCTAGCCAGGATTATTATTAATAATAAATAATAATAATAATAATAAATATCACCATCATGACTACAGTTTATCAGCTTTAGAGTAGGAAAAAGTTATATCTGTTGTATTTTGATTATGCAGCCTACATACACATTTTTTTCACAATGCCTGAATACTGTACTTTTTTAACATGTTTATATTAACTATATAAATGCTGAAAGTCAAAAGACCAGTCAATTATTCAAAACTGGACCTGATGTTTCCTGTGAATTTAAATTTCAGGAATAAAATGCTCTGTGGCTCCAGTAAAGAGCCAAGAAATGATAGTGGACAGGTGAATAATGAGCCCACTATTTAAATAAATGGATTATGTTAATAAGATAAATGTGAGTCCAGGAGGTGTGTGTGAAATTTATTTTACACAGTTTTCAAAAAAAGTTTGAAAAGCCCTAAGTGAAAAATTTGAAGATATTCATGTCTCCCCTACACAACTCCATCCATCCATCCAACCATCAAGCCTCTGGAGGTTCCCACCCTGTTCCTGGATGGCCCCTATTTTTCATTTTCTTGCCTCCCTTGTTCCCAACACACCTGATTGAACCACTCAACTATGCAGGGGAGGCTTGCAAACCCCGACCTGAGCTCATGCACCCCAGGTTTCCCTTTTTTTTGTGTGTGCTCTCAGTGGACTCACAGTGATGTGGTGGTGCTGAGCAGCGCGCGAGGCTCGAGCATGTCCGTCAGATCTGCATCATCACAAGTGACCGTGACGCGCGCGCTGCGCCGGTTCAGCGTCCCAGAGCGCTCTGCTGCACAGTCACAGCTCTCCACGGTCAGGTCGGGACAGTGTCTCCTGCTCGCCACACTTACTCTCCAGAAAGCAGCCAACGCAAAAACCACGCTCGCGACCTTCATCATGGGACGAAGCGGTGCGTCGCGGTGTGTTTAAGTGATTTCTTCACAGCCTGCAAGGTTCTCACGGATCATCTCACGGGCCAATCACATAGAATGCAGTTCAGACGATCGTGAACACGTGACACCTGGTTTTACCAGCTCCGAACATCTCCAAAAATCCACTGTGCATGTCCTGGAGATCCTGGTGATGTCACTTCAGACTTGGCAAAAGTTCTTCTTTCTTCTTTCAAACTTGAGGAAGAACTTTGCTCAGAGTTCCCAGTGCAGCCTGAGCTCCCCGGTGCACATCTGTACCAGAACCGACCCGGTTTCAGTCGAGTGGGTTGCGTTTAAAGTTTCTGCTCCAGTCAACAGGTGGTCGGAATAAACACGCAGCGCCGACACGCACTCGCTGTCCTGAGCGAGCAGTCAGCGTGATCACAAGCCCCGCCCACAAAGACTATTACCGGAAGTGCCGTGCATTCCTATTGGCTCCAAACTCACCACGGGATTCATTCTGACCCTGCATGACAAAGGTGGGCGTTTCCCTAAAAATTAATTTTAAATTAATACCTTTCAGGTTGAAAATAACTGATGAACTCCTTCAATGGCTTTTGTATCCAACTCTGGAATTGTTTATCTTTGAGCTCGTGTTTGCACTGATTTATAGTTCATACAGTTTTAAGCACACTGTTGGGTTGTTAAGATGGCATGTCCTGGGTTCGAGTGCCAACCTTGAGAGATTTTGTGTGAAGTTCTCCATGTTCTCTCATGCTCTCCATGACTGCATTTCCCCCCATGTACTCGGGTTTCCACCCACAGTATAAAAATGCGCACAATAGGCTAATTGGCTGTTCCAAAATTGACCCTGTGTGTGTGTGTGTGTCCCACAGTGGTCTGGCGAGCTATTCGGGGTATACCCTTTCTTCGTTTTGGCTAAGATAGGTGCTAGAACCCCCACGACCCGAGAAGAATCGAGCAGTTTTGAATATGAGTGAATGCATGCTTTAGTGTTTGTATGTTTTTGCAGTGAGGAAGAATGTATCCTGCCTCAAAAAACAACACTTCAGTTCATTTTCTGTAACTGCTTAATCCTAATTAGGGTCGAGGGGAGCCTGGCACCCATCCCAGCCAACTTTGGGTGAGGGCAGAGTACACCCTGGACAGCTCGCCAGGCCATAGCAGGGCAGGAATACGCCAGCGGCTTTGCAGCCTACTCATGTCGAAAGTCAACAATGGTTCTTTTACATGCCTCACACCATAGACAGTGACAGACATGGCCGGCCTTTGAGAACCCAGTTAGCTGCACTGGGGAGGACAGTGACAACTTTGTGGAGATTGGGACTTGAACCCCCAACCTTTGGATCAGCGATATACCACTAGACCACCACTGCCCAAAAAAACAACATTATTATTCAAAATACATCAAGAAAATCAGTTTTGTTCCTCAGTCAAGTTCATTAATGTCTTTATCATGGTCGGGGTTGCGGTAGATTCTGAGTCAGCCTGAACTGCACAACATGGTTTATAGAGGAGTGAAGTGCTATACTTAAAGAATGAGGATGTTTTCCGTAAGGTGTCAAATCGATCATGTGACTTACTGGTTGGCAAGAATGGCTGATTAATAATTGCAGTGATGCATGCCATGTTGAAGGGAGAATTTTATGCTTTGTTCTTTTTTTTTGACCTGTGAACATGATAACAGTATTGAATAGTTGAATAGTGAGATTATCGCATGTCTAATTTTCCTCTCTGACTGTGTGTAATACCCAAGTTTTGTCTTTTTTTTCACCTTTTTTGAGCGGGATGGGGTGTTGCAGCATCATGGTATGCTGGGCCTTCATACTTTACTGAATTGAAAAGTTCAGTTCAGTTCGTTTTCTGCAACCGCTTAATCCTAATTAGGGTCACGGGGAGGTTGGCGCCCATCCTAGCCGACTCCGGGCAAGGGCAGAGTACACCCTGGACAGCTCGCCTGGCCATCGCAGGGCGGAAACAAGTTGACGGCTTTGCAGCTATTCTTATCAAAAGTCAGCAATGGTTCTTTTACATGAACCTCATACCATAGATAGTGAGAGACATGGCTGGCCTTTGATAACCCAGTTAGCTGCACTGCAGGGACAGTGACAACCTTGTGGAGAGTGGGAGTCGAACTCCCAACCTTAGGATCAGGCATCCAGCGCCCTATACCACAAGGTCACCACTGCCCCTGAATTGAAAAGTGTTTACATGAAATGATTATAACAGCAGATAAACAAGTCCTTGCACAAGTATAAACATGGCGAACCCATATATAACACAAAGGTTAGTCTATGTTAACCATATCATAGTGAGTCTAAGTCTAAAACTTGCATTCTGCCAAAAAAGGAGACAATATGAAAATTCTTGCAAATGATTTATAGAGCCCATTTTTTTTTTCTTTTCTGACATCATGTGAATGATGAGTTTAGCATGTCAGCTAATGCTTAGGTACCACATACCTGCTCACATCCATAAAAATGACATAATTTGCCTCCATCTATGTATGCCCTGAGTAGGATAATCAATCAGACATATGCAAGATGTGAATTATTTAAATAATTGTCTCTGCATTTAACCCATCCAAAGTGGGCACACACACACACTCGGAGTAGTAGACTGCCACACATATTGGGGGTATCCTGAGAGCAGTTGGGGGTTAGTTGGGGGCTGGTCAAGGGCACTTCAGCCATGAATGTGGATGAAGGGAAGGTGCAGCCCTCTCCACCACCACCAAACATTTTTCCTGTTAGTTTGGGAATCAAACCAGTGACAGTTCAGTCTCAAAGACACTTCTCTAACCATTAGGCTACAGTTGCCCCATGCGTTACTGACAAAAAAAATTGTATGTGACCTCGCACTGATAATGTTCTGAAACAGCAAAAAAGTCTTCATGGGGCATCTGTCATGCACACTGTAGTCCAGATTTTTCAGCATTAGTTTAATTGCATTCAGAACAGGGCAGAGTCAGTAACTAGTGTGTTAATTATACCAGTTATTAAAATTAAAAATTGAAATGTCATAATACTGCCATATAAACCCTAATCTAAATGCATAGAGTTAAAAGTCACAAAAAGGCAGTGTATCCTCAGAGTAGCGTTGTGCTTTTAGATTCAGGATATTCAGATTCATTTGGTGATATTAAACACGAACATTGAGATCCACAATTACCGTATTCGACGTAATAAGTGTCCTGCTCCAATAAGCACCCCGCCCAAATGTTTTTGATCTTGCGTCTACCCCCATGTGTACTGGGGGTAAAAACCACCCATGTGTAACCACCCATGTGTACTGGGAGCAAAGTCAGAGATTAAACTTACCAATTTTATTCGATCAGTCTCTGTAACCATAAAATGAGGCGATCACTGCCTGTAAAAGTGAGTTGACAAGTGAGTTCACATGGTATTTCAAGACCCCCTTCCACTGGGGAATGTCTACAATGTTCATCAGTTCATCTTCGGATTCCTCCTACAGTCCAAAAACATCCACAATAGGCTAATCAGCCATTCCTAACTCCCTAGGCGTGAGTGTGACTGGTTGTGTGTGTGTGTGTGTGTATGTGTGTTGACCTTGCATTGGATTGACAAGTTATCCAGAGTGTGCCTCACTCTCTCCAAAGTTGGTTGAGATAGGCATTAGCCACCCCTTAAATCTAATTAATATAGTTGGTGCCTGTTACTGAAAATTCAGTGGCATTTATCGAGATGATTATTAAGATAATTTAAAAAATCCCACTACATTAATGTTAGCTTGTAACAAGCATGTAGCTAAAGTGGAAAAGACTTTAATAATGGCGTCATCTCTCAATGCTCAGCAAACTAATCAACTCATTCACAAAGGACAGATCAGAGAAAGTGATGAAGAGCACAAGCTGTCCACTTGATGGACTAGAGTGTATAAAACTTTCCATTAATGCATTTAATAATTCATACAATTTAAATCAATCAACGTGGAACAAGTTAAAGATTTTAAATAAGGCATATTCTACATGAAACTATGTACATTTTGGCTGGCGTCTATCTGAGCTCACATGTTAGAGACATGTAGGATGTGAAAAAAAGTAGTTATTTTATTTGAGAATAGTGGTTAAATATTTTAAATTATACCAAATAGAATTTTTCAAACCATTTTACATAAAATTACGTAAATTTATGTTGGCGCCTACTGAGTTACAGTATGCTAGAGTCATTGTTTACTGTAGAAACTGGAAGAATCAGAGATAAGGCCAGCAGTGCACCAGGGAGGTCTATGTACTGCTGATTATTTTGATATTTAAAACATGCCAATAAATTTGAGATAATACAAACTGGGACTCAGAAATGCTGATCAAAGGCATGAGCACAAAATGAATGGGATACTGATCAGGGAAATGTATTCATCTGCACTTTCACACCTACGAACAAAATGAGAGTGGAATATGTTCAGAATACTGTATACTCACACAGACCCGAGAAGGGGAAAAATT
Source organism: Plotosus lineatus (assembly GCA_024760905.1). Taxonomy (NCBI): domain Eukaryota; kingdom Metazoa; phylum Chordata; class Actinopteri; order Siluriformes; family Plotosidae; genus Plotosus; species Plotosus lineatus. Next base: position 35,738,466 of record CM045736.1, read on the forward strand.
CAAGCTGAAGAACCTGGAAAACTGTGAGGAAGCAATGCAACATCCTACACATCACCCTACACTATATCTTTTTTCTCTCTTTTATTACTTTCCACTATGTTTTAATATCCTTTTTTTCAGATTCAAGTTTTACGTTACCAAAAACAAAAACAAAAAACACAGCAAAACACCATCCTACTTCAAATCATTTGATATCTGATCACCTTCAAACTTTTAAACCACCATTTTGACTGTCATTATATTGCATTCGATTTAATATATTAATGAGATGAGAGAGAGAGAGAGAGAGAGAGATTTCCTTTCGGCTTTTTCCCCTTTATCAGGGATCGCCACAGCGAATGATTCGCATGTTTGATTTGGCAGAGGTTTTTACGTCGGATGCCCTTCCTGACACAACCCTTTAGCAAGGGGCAGAAACACGCTGACAGCTTTGCAGCTACTCTTTACCAAGGTCAGCAATGGTTCGTTTACATGAACCTCACAGCATAGACAGTGAGAGACATGGCCTGCCTTTGATAACCCAGTTAGCTACACTGGGAAGATCGTGACAACCTTGTGGAGAGTGGGACTCGAACCCCCAACCTTAGGATCAGTGATCCAGCACCCTATACCACTAGGCCACGACTGCCCCCTGATTTAATATTGTCTGAAATTTTTTTGGCCCTTTAAATGTGATTGAGAGGAAATTCACCTTTTGCTATTATCTTGTTTCTGCTTTTCTAATAATATGTTCTAAGTAAATCATGACATTTATTGGCAGGATTCTTTCCTAACAGGGATCCCAGCGAGGTTTAGAAAAAATAGAGGAAACCGGTTCAGAGATAGAGGAAATGAAATATTTCAGCTGGGGGTCAAAGGGGCCACATGGAACCTAAAGCTGAAAAAATAGAGGAATTCCTCTAAATATCCGTTAAATAGAGGAGAGCTGGGATCCCTGTTCCTAAGTTCACAGAAATATACATGTGTTTCGGTGCTTACATATTCATCCATTCTTTCATTTTCTAACCTCCTTATTCCTAATTTGGGTCACATGGAGGCTGGTTGTTATCTCAGCCAACTCTTTGTGAGGGCGAGGAACACCCGGGATAGCTCACCATTCCATCACAGGTACTTACATAAAGTATAATGCAAATCATACAGAGAAGGTTGGAAAAACGTTACGTTAATATGTTCTCTCTTTTTAATGCTGAGTTTTAATGTATTATAAAAATGTATACTGTGTGTGTGCGCTGTGTTGGACAAATAAGTATTATTAATAGATAAATAATATAGTTTATTTCAAGTAGACATTACTGAGCTCTAATAATTAAAGCAAACTATTTTTACTGCATAATTTTTAGTTCATGTCCTTAAAAAATAACATTTATTTTTGAAAATATTGTATTTACTGCATACATAACACTTAAAAATTGAGATATGCAACAGGATCATATTTGTACTTAAAAGTATGCTTATGAAAATTGTTCCCTTTGAAATACAGTGTTATTGTTTAAGAGTGGAGATGTGTAAATTTCTCAATTTTTAACTAAAAACAATTATTTGAAGAAATGCGAGAGACAATACACTGCCATTTCAGTAAAGATGCAAAGCATTTAGTATAAGAAAAAGAGAAGTGCTCCGCTCCCTCAGGTACCACTTACATCAAAAGACTTTCATTTTACTTAATTGTTTGAAGGCAATTTGCACTGAGCACGAATGCGGCTTCGTTTCCCGGGTTAGTCGTCATGTCGAAAACAAACAGCTCAGAATGAACATGCTGAACCATTCAGGATTTATGTGGTTAACTTTTAGCCAAAGATTGTGACAGGCTGGATTTAGTGACCCTGTCATAGGTCTGCTGGTGAAAGTAGTTGTTTTATTTGAGGGGAAAAAATGAGATTGTTGTTTAAATATTATAAATTACACCAAATTGCATTTCTCAGAGCATCAGTTCAGTTCAATTCGTTTTCTGTAACCGCTTAATCATAAGTGAAGTTCGCAGGGAGGCTGGTGCCCATCCCAGCCGACTCCAGGCAAGGGCAGAGTACACCCTGGACAGCTTGCCAGGCCATCGCAGGGCGGAAACATGCTGACGGCTTTGCAGCTACTCTTAACGAAAGTCAGCAATGGTTCTTTTACATGAACTTCACACCATAGACAATGAGAGACATGGCCCGCCTTTGATAACCCAGTTAGCTGCACTGGGGGGTGTGGAAGGGAGGGGGGGGGCAGTGACAACCTGTGGTGAGTGGGGCTTGAACCCCCAACCTTAAGATCAGTGATCCAGCACCTATACCACTAGGCCACCATTGCCCCACTTCTCAGAGCATGTTACATGATATAATGTAAATTGGTGCTGCCACCTATTTGAGCTCACATTGGGTAAATGAGGGGGCACCCTGAACAGCTCACCAGACCACTGCACAATTAAAGCAAGCACGCAGACGTAACTAAGTGCAAGTTGGAACAGCCAATTGGACAAATGAGCATGTCTTTGGGCTGTGGGAGGAAACCGACATACCCAGAGAAAACCCACACAAGCACAGGGAGAACATGCATATCCCACACAGAAATGCCCAAACCTGCGACTTGAACCCAGAACCTTCATGTTGTGGGGCAAACATGCTAACAACTGTGCCACTGTACCACCCTTTAAAATCATTCAGTACATATTTAAAATACATTTTTCATTGAAATATTGGTCATCTCGAATTATAAATGTTAATATAATACAGAGATAGAGACGAAAGCTGTAACAGCTGGTTTAAGTTCAAAGCCCCAAGTGGTAAAATACCTTCCCTTGAATATAAAGACTGCATATGGAATATATTCATAGAAAGAATCCAAAAAAAGAGAGCAGGGAAAATCATGAAGGGGAGAGTGACCTCTGACCTGCAAACCTTCCCTGAATTTCCATCCTTCTCTGCATGATAACCTACAAATAAACGTAAAGAAATTTGTGAGAAAACGTTCCTATTAAACGTTCTCACTTCACTTCCCTTTCATTTCTTTTTACTTCTGAGTTCTTTTTAGGAGCGACGACCGAAGTCATATATTAGACTTTGCGTTCTTTGTACGTTTTGTTTCTCCCCTGGCTAGACGGGGTGGTTGTTTACACAGATGTACATTCAGCTCTCTCACTCTGGAAGTCCATCAGGGGAATTATCTCACCTTCCATTTTGAGGCAGAGTTGGAAAGATGCATCCAGTTCACATCATCGTCTGGAATGATGAATCACTACACTGAGAAAAGACAAGGAGAAGTTGTTGGACCTGAGCCAGCGGTGTTCACTCAGCTATCAGCTCTTCACTAATGGGAACCAGAATCTTCATGTTAGATTTTGTTATACTGCTTTTTTTTTATTATTCAAAACCAGCTGCAAACTTATATCCCAGTTACAGGTTTGAGAACAAAGTAACAAAAATACAAATATATATATACAGTGTAAACAACAACATTTTTATTTTATTTTTATGATTATTATTTTAGGGGCGGCATGGTGGCGTAGTGGTTAGCACATCCACCTCACAGCAAGCAGGTCCTGAACTCGATTCCCATCTCGGGCGTATCTGTGCGGAGTGTGCATGTTCTCCCTGTGATTGTGTGGGTTTCCTCCGGGTCCTCCAGTTTCCTCCCACAGTCCAAAAACATGCAAAGTAGGTCAAAATTGCCCCGAGGTGTGAATGTGGCTTTTGAATGTTTGTGTGAGTGTTGCCCCTACGATAGCCTGGCCAGCTGTCCAGGATGTACCCCATCCTCGCCCAGAGCCGGCTGAGATGGGTGCCAACCTTCCTGCAACCCCAATTATGATTAATCGGTTCATGAAAATGAAAGAAAGGATTCATTAATATTATTACATAATTAATAATATTTCATACATTTTTTTACTGTATGTAAACCACACCATTTAAACATACAGTAAAAATGATGTTAAATTGGATACATGAGATACAAGATGGGGCTTATACTGGAAAAATTCTTTAAAATAAAATAAAATGGTTGCTCATAAAAGTGATGTTTTAAAGAAATTTTCAATTGAAATACTTTAGTTAATTTGGTTTCCTCCCACAGTCCAAAGAAATACACATTATGCTAATTGGTTCTTCCAAATTGGCCCTGGGTGTGAGACTGAATGGTTGTGTTTTGCCCTGAGATGATCTAGTGAACTGTTCAGCAGCCTTCACCCAATGATGGCAGAGATACTCACCAGTCTCATTACATGTGAAAAAGAATAATAAGTCTGATCAAAAACATAAGAAAATGATTTTTCAAAGGAATCCATAAAATATTACCTTATAAAAAGACCACTCACTTTTCTCATTTTTATTGTATCCCCTGCAATTAAATTATGGGAGGTAAGGAATCTGTCTGTCTGTCTGTCTGTCCATGGAAGTTTGTAAGTGCAGTTCCTCTTAAACTGTTGGACAGATTTTGATAAAACAGTTAGAGCAGTAGCCACTTATCTCTCAGGTATCATTTCTAAATTCTGCTCTTGTATAATCTGTTCACCAATTATTACCCTAAAAAAACTAATAGTAATGATGAACAAAATCTTACTTGTAACAGACTGAGGTCCTGATGTGATAAAAGCACTTTTCATAGGTTTTGCCTCTTGCATAATGATTGTCGATTCCTCCTTCAGCAGAAGGAATTTTGATAGCATAAAACACTCGAGACTAGATACATGCACTGCAAAGAGACTGTATTGTACTGTGTACATGTACTACCCTTTGACAAGTATACACACACACACACACACACACACACGCGCGCACACACGCACACAAATACACAAGAGAGCACATGGAGGAAAATCTATCAGTTCTTAGAAGATCAGCAAAATACCCAAGAACCATATGAAACATTCGACAAAATACAAAGCCTCCATCAACTCACAGTCTTATAATAAATGTAGAGGTGCCACAGTGAAGAAACATTTATTAGACTTTTATAGTGTTGCTTTGAATGGCAGAATTAGACCCCAAGAATGTTTTCTTTTATTCATCAGCCCCAGGTAGCCTAATTTCAACCCCTTTCATTTTCACTAGGCGGGTATAGAAATCATCTTAACTGCTTTGGTTATGTTATTATGACATTACCTTCAGGTTAAAATATTAAACTGTAAAAATATTGTTACATTCTCAATTACAGTTTGACTGGCTGCTTGGTTAATATCAAAGATGACAAACATACATTTCACATATTATGAGCTCCTAAACACTTGGGTGGGCCACCCCACATTTTTTTTTATTTTTTGGAAATTTCAATTATTTACAACAGGGATCACCAACGTGGTGCCCGTGGGCACCAGGTAGCCCGCAAGGACACTATAAGTTGCCCGCGGACCTGTTCACTGCTAGTTTTAGGACAGGCCCACAGCTCCATAGCGCCACTCTCCATTGAGCTGCATCTAATTTTTTTGAATATATTTTAAATCAAATCAATATCTTCACATAGATAAATATCATTAATTATTAATGATAACATATAATTAAAGGTAAATTGAGCAAATTTGTAATTTCAGAGGTGTGTTTTGACCTGGTAGCCCTTCGCATTAATTGGTACCCAAGAAGTAGCTCTCGGTTTCAAAAAGGTCGGTGACCCCTGATTTACAACTACCATTTTCTATGCGAAAGAATAAAAAAATGGTAGCTGTAAATAATTGAAAGTTCCTGAAATAAAAAAAATATGGGGTGGCTCACCCTGGTTCTTCGGGGCTCATATAATCATGAAAGGGTAGTACAGTGGCATGGTGGCCTAGCGGTTAGTCCATCACCTCACAGCAAGAAGGTCCTGGCTTCAGGGCCCAGTGTGCAAGCTGTTTGTGCTCAGCAAGGCCATTCTGTATGAGGTTGGCATGATCTTTCTCCAGGTGTTTCAGCTTCCTCCCATAGTCCAAAAACATGCAAATAAGGCTAAGTGGATATTGTTGATTGCCCCTGTGTGTGAGTACTGGTGAGTGGTTCAGGGTGAACTCACCTTCACCCAGAATAAGTAGGGATAGGCTTCAGCTTCCCCATGACCAAACTAAAAAGTATAAAGCTATTTATATTCTCATTATAGTATGTACACATGAAAAAATAATTATAAGAAGAGTGACCCGTGTTCCAATAAACAATATTGTACTCACATGTAGCATGTCCCCTATGTACTGGTGTGCTCTAAAATGTTTACTATATTCATAGAATAATTTAAGCTTACAAAAGGTATATATTTCATAATCTTACAGTAGAAGCCTTTATATGGACAGACAGACAGATAGATAGATAGATAGATAGATAGATAGATAGATAGATAGATAGATAGACAGATAGATAGATAGACAGATAGATGGTCAGACAGACAGACAGACAGACAGACAGACAGACGTTAGTTGAAAAGTTAGGTTTGGTGAAAAGAACACATTTAATTCAAAGAGTAAGAAGCTTTCCATTAGAATTTAAAGTGAAATTGAACAATATGTTTAGTTTAGTGCTTCTCAATTATTTTCTGTACCTCCTCCCTCGGGAAGAGGAAAACATTTCAGCTCCCGGCCCCCCACTATAAATAGTGTAATTTGTCGAAAATGTATTATAAGTAATCCTCTGCATAACATTATTTATAACATAACATCCTTATTAAGGTTATGGAATACAAAAAAAAGGAATAAATATAGATTAACTTCCAACTAAGAATAATTTTATTAACAATTTTTTAGTCTTTACACAAAAAGATTTAAAGTGCATCAATTTGCATGAAATTAAAAAAAGTATCCTTATTTAAACTGTCAACATTTTTTCATCACCATCATAATCATCATTTTCTGTAACCGCTTAATCATAATTAGGGTCACGGGGAGGCTGGCGTCCATCCCAGCCGACTCCAGGCAAGGGCAGAGTACACCCTGGACAGCCCGCCAGCCCATCACAGGGTGGAAAAATGCTGATGGCTTGTCGAAAGTCAGCAATGGTTCTTTTACATGAAGCTTACACCATAGACAGTGAGAGACATGGCTGGCCTTTGTTAACCCAGTTAGCTGCACTTGGGGGGGGGTGGTGGTGTGACAGTGACAACCTTGTGGAGAGTGGGACTCGTAGGGTAAACAGTTTTTGAGCAAAAATTTGAACTATTCGATACTGAAAAATAAAATTAAATAAAATCAATAAATGTCTGTCTTCCTTTCGGCTTTTTCCCTTTTACTCAGGAGTCGCCACAGCAAATCATCTGATTTGCACATTTTCATTTGGCAGAGGTTTTTACGTCGGATGCCCTTCCTGTCACAACCCTTTTAGCAAGGGACAGAAACACGCTGACGACTTTGCAGCCTACTCTTTATGAAAGTCAGCAATGGTTCTTTTACATGCCTCTCACCATAGACAGTGAGAGACATGGCCCGCCTTTGATAACCCAGTTAGCTGCACTGGGGGGGGCAGTGACAATCTTGTGGAGAGTGGGACTCGAACCCCCAACCTTTGGATCAGCGATCCAGCGCCCTATACCACTAGACCACCACTGCCCCTAAATAAAATCAATAATTGCTTAACTCAGGAGCACAATACACTAATTAACCTACAAAACTTAGTTTTAAACGCATAACCTACAAAACAAAAATGAATAAACAGTTTTTTTTATTTTCATTTATTTATTAAAATGATTACGTCACGATTAATGGCCAGAATGAATACGTTTTGCGGTGCACACACGACTTTTCGAAGCAGGGTTTAAAGCATGATACTGAACTCTCAGCTCCGGGAATGAGCACATCAGAGGGACAGCACATGTAAGAGGTTTTGGAGATAAAGTCAGAGAGGTTAGATTGAGATGGTTTGGACATGTACATGAAGGGTAAAAAGTTGGGTTTTTACACCCAAGCCTAGCGGCTCATCAGGCCGGTGCTTATCCCCGGTTTCCATAGCGTGAAGCGACCAGGAGTTCAACTCCTCCTGGATGGGACGCTAGTCCATCGCAGGTTACCTTCCCAGTATCTTTTTACTGGTACCCATTTTTACTGCTGGGTGAACAGAGGCACACTTGTGGTTCAGACCTTGCCCAGGGGTCTTAGCACAGTGAGGGTCTCAGTGGGATTCGACCTCACAACCTACTGATCATGAGCACAGCACCCTAACCACATGTACAGAGGGATAGTGAGTATATTGGTAGTAGGATGCTGAGGTTGGAACTACCAGGCAGAAGGTCTAGAGGAAGACCAAAGAGAAGATTTATGGATGTGGTGAAGGAAGACATGAAGGTAGTTGGTGTAAGAGAAGAAGATGCAGAGGACAGGGTGAGATGGAGGCAGATGATTCGCTGTGGCGACCCCTGAAGGGGACAGCCGAAAGGAAAAGAAGACTGAACTCTCAGCTCTTGCTCAATGTGGAACTGGGACCTGGACTTATTTTCGCAGCAGTGACGTCATCCAGCATGACGGAGCCCATGTCTGATGCAGGTAGGATCGGTTCCACTGCTGTGCTGTGGGGTTTTCTACACTGAGCAGTTTGGTAGCCCACCTTATCTGATGCTAACACAGCTCGCTGGAGTTAGCATTCACAAAGTGGGGTGGTTGTTGGCGATATCCAAGACGTTTTCCCAGAAAAAACTCACGCGGCTCATCAGCGTGGTCGAGGTGTAATGTCTTTAAGTGACGCCTTCATTTATTTGGCGTCATACTGTTCGCTGCCAATGTTTTCAGTCACAGTAAACACAGCGGTCTTTTCCTCGTTTCTCACCGCAGCACATTGAAGCCGAGTGCTACATCCGCTTCATCACACCTCCTCGACATAGCTTTCGGGAGACTTTCGTTTCTCTCACTGTCTCCGTCTCTCTCCGTCTCTCTTTTCGTCGCTGTTTAAAAAAAATCATGGTGGGTTCATTGACTTCACTTCATATTTTAGCTTTGAGCTAATTCTCTCTGGGCACACTCTGACAGTGAGGGAGCCACTGCCACCTACTGTAGGAGATGTACAATTACTATCCCTATGGTCCCTGTAAACTGCGCGCGTGCGCAATTGCGCACTGGTGGTACGGTGTCCGCGCACAGACATTTTGCGATGCGCACAAAAAATAGAAATCCCACCTGAAGTGAAAATAAAATAAACATACTGGATTCAGTCGTGCAATTTTGAATGTGATTCAATTGAGTGAAGGGCGTCTGGTTGCTTCAGCCAATGATGCGTTTCACATACGTACTGACGCACCAAATCGACGTGATTGAAAATGGCAACGTCCTTATGCCCCGCCCTCCACCTGTTTTTTTAGCTCGCCAATCGGTCAGCACTGTGAAGAGAAGACACGTGCGATGGCGAAACGAACGGGCATCGACACAGGCCCTCACGAAACCAGCGTTAAAAAGAAATGCAGTTAATTTAAGATGGAATGGCTGTCTGAGTTTGTGCAAACAGAAGAAGAAAAAAGAAGTGAAAACTGGGTGATATGTTTTCAGCCATCAACATTTGGATCAGCGGATGCGCATAAAGTCAAAGCGGTTCCAGGACATTTGCTCACAGGACAAATGAGCACAACCTTAATGAAAAAACGGACATTTGCTCACAACATAAAATTTGTTCAAATTTAAACCTGAACCCTAACCCTGAACCCTGACCCGGAACCCTAACCCCTAACTCTAACCCGGAACCCAAACCCCTAATCCGGAACCCTAACCCATAACCCTGAACCCTAAACCCTAACCCTAACCCCAATGTATACTGTCTGTCTGTCTTCCTTTCGGCTTTTTCCCCTTTTACTCGGGAGTCGCCACAGCGAATCATCTGATTCACACGTTTGATTCAGCAGAGGTTTTTACGTCGGATGCCCTTCCTGTCACAACCCTTTTTTAGCAAGGGACAGAAACACGCTGACGACTTTGCAGCTACTCTTTACGAAAGTCAGCAATGGTTCTTTTACATGCCTCTCACCATAGACAGTGAGAGACATGGCCCGCCTTTGATAACCCAGTTAGCTGCACTGGGGGGGACAGTGACAACCTTGTGGAGACTGGGACTTGAACCCCCAACCTTTGGATCAGCGATCCAGTGCCCCCAGAACCCCAATGTATACTGTAATGAGTTAATTTAGCATTATGTATTTATAAGAATAAATAATTTTTATAACACATTGTGATCTTTTTGTATTATGCATTTATTAGAACAAAGAAAAATAGATGTGAGCAAATGTCTGATTTTTCATGAATGCTGTGAGCATTTGTCCTGTGAGCAAATGTCCACGCACCGCTCTGCAAGCAGATGAGGCCATCAGCCTGGACAACGTGTACAAACACTGGCGAGATGAGAAAAACTGACGGGAATATTAAGGTGAATATTAGTTTATCAATTAGATTTGTGCTCATCTAGTGTCATTTATTTAGAATTTTCATTTATGGATGTTGATCATTAAATACTGTAGTTTCTGAGGAGTAGCTTGTGTCATTGTTTACTTTATTTTACAGACAGAGAGTTACAGGACTGTCTCCCAGACCACAGTAGGACCCTGTCTCCCAGTGGACAGCAGGATTCTCTTCCAGGTCACAGTAGGAGGACTCTCTCTCCCCATATGCATGGACTGCAGAACCCTCTTCCAGACCACAGTAGGACCCTGTCTCCCAGTGGACTGCAGAACCCTCTTCCAGACCACAGTAGGACACTCTCACCCAGAAAGAGCTTCACACACTGACATTTCAAACTCGTAGTTGTAATACAAATCAGAGCTTCACAATGAATAAAAAAATTGAGTTTACAGTTGGCTTGGTTGGCAATTTACGTTTTGCTGGAGTTAAAAGCAAACATTTACACTTCGAATAGTGTTATCATAGTACACAGTTAACAAGTACAGTATGCTGTCCTTTTCATTGTAAGCTTGGTAAAACATTTAATTGAAAGAATTCTAACGGAAATATAAATGCTGTAATTTAATTCTTTTAATAAATCGTGCTACTTGGATGGATGCAAGACTGGCCTGACCACAGCACACACTTTTGATGTTGCTCACAGTGGTCCAAGGGACTGCTCAAGGTGTTAGTTGATGTGTTTGTGCAGACGCATAGAAAATTAGAGGGAGCAAACCACTAGTTGAGAAGCAATCCCATTCGAAGCAAAAACTGTGTTTATTTACAAATAGACTTGATGTCTACAGCCTCGGTGGAGGCTATTGTGTAGCTCAATAGGAACTGAACCATTCCTGTACTCTGGGAACCACATTTCTCATCATGAGATTATATAGTTTGATGAAAGTGAAAGAAAAACCTGTAAAGTGATCTTAAATAACAGATTATAGTTACTGTATATTCTACAAATGGCTTTCCACTAAGCATCCACAGGCGTTGGTTAAAGGCAGTCAGAATTTGTATGTGAATTCAGCTGCCCTGTAATACTGAATAATGTTTTTTTTTTTTTTTTTTTTTTTTTTTTTTCTAATGTTTAAAACTTGATAACATCAAGTCATCATATCAGTGCTGTTAATTACTTTGGAGGGAAAATTCATGCTCATGGTGCAAGAGGAAACTCCTAAAGGGAGAACACGTTTCTGGGAACACTTTAGTAAAAATAAACAAGCATCCCTGTCTATGACAGTTTGTTGCCTTATCATTCGAGACAATCACACTCATATATTTTCTTTATGATGACAAGCTGTCTCATATTGTCCGATTTTTCCAGGATATAATTGTATCATCAAATTCATCCACTTGCACTATTTTCCACAACTTTTACACATTACTCTCATTTTTCCCATGTGAAAATTCTAGAGTGTTCTTCACATGTACAGGCGGCTGATAACCGCTACGCCTGTGGCCTGAAATTATGATAAGACAACTGCCTTGTTGTTGTTTTCAGTGCATAGGGAAGAGGGTATTATCAAGATTCCTAAAGTGCAACATTGCTACTGACTGTCCAAATCTATTAAGCTGCATTTTGAAGTCTATAAAATACATTTGAGATGAATACTGTTCCTTACTTATTTGACAGAAATATATAAAGCCCATTGCAGTCAACTGAATGATATATTATTTGGTTAAGGATTTACTATTGAAGAAAACAGTGAGATCTATGTCCTGATATAGTATGCACCATTCCCTCAGGAACTCTGACCTGAGACACTCCAGAGCTTCAGCAGAGACATTCCATCAGTCCCTGTGCAGCACTTTCGGATCTGACGAATACAATTGGTGGAACCCGCTTTGCCGTGTCAGGCAGTTATAGGCTAAGACAGGAACAGCTGGCCTTTAGTCTGCATCTCTCTCTCTCTCTCTCTCTCTTTTATTTTTTGGGATTTTCCCCCATTTTCTCTCTAATTTAGTTGTACTGTATCCAATTCCCACCCATCAAGTATTGACTTCCATATTACATGAACACAGCGACCGGTGAAAGCTTGCTCATGCCCCCTCCATGACATGCAATGCTCACCACCCACCTCTTTTCAATCTGTGGCACCATGCATGTTTGGGTACAGTCTAACGCAATTGGAGGGAAAGCGTATCCACTCCCTCGTACAAATGATTGCTGTGAGGGGCAGGAGGGTGTGTTTATGCCCTCCCTCCTATAAGAGCTTGGCGAATTAGCTCCCATGGTCTCCCAGATTCGAACTTGCGATCTCCAGGTTGATAGTCGCGCACATTGTAGATGCGCCACTCAGGAGTCTCCTGCATCTCCATTCAAAGAGAAGCCTCTGAGATGACATAGTGAGAGCCAGTTATCACACAGATTCATGGCTTTCATGCCAAAATCTTTCACTCTTTCCATTCCTCCTTCCTATCTCCAACTACAGACAGAAGTACTATTGATACAGACCCATTTGTTCAATACATTATGCAGCATGTTTTCTGTCATCCTGTCTTCAAGTATCATATCATCTCTACTTTAAGAGGGAAGATTTAGTCGTCCAGAGACTTCCATGAAAGAATTCAGAGTTCACAAGGTTTTTCATCTGCTGAAGGAGGTCTGGCTTGGTTTCTGTCTCTCATCTGTGATATGGACAGTGCCAGAGGAGCGAATTTGATGTTTTGCAACTGGTGTATTGCAAACATTTTCTGTATTATTTCTCATCTTTTTTCCTGTATTTATTAAATGCCTACACAGGGCAGTGGCGGTCTAGTGGTCAGGGCGCAGGATCGCTGATCCTAAGGTTGGGGTTCGAGTCCCCACAAGGTTGTCACTGTCCCCCCCAGTGCAGCTAATTGGGTTATCAAAGGTTGGGCCATGTCTCTCACTGTCTATGGTGAGAGGCATGTAAAAGAACCATTGCTGACTTTTGTAAAGAGTAGCTGCAAAGCCATCAGCGTGTTTCTGTCCCTTGCTAAAGGGTTGTGACAGGAAGGGCATCCAACATAAAAACCTATACCAAATCAAACGTGCGATTCAGATGATTCGCTGTGGCGACTCCTGAGAAAGGGAAAAAGCCGAAAGGAAGAAAGAAAGAAATGAAATGCCTACACAAGGGGCACTGGTGATCTAGTGGTATAGGGCGCTGGATCGCTGATCCTAAGGTTGGGGTTCAAGTCCCTCTCTCCACAAAGGTTGTCACTATCCCATCCAGTGCAGCTAACTGGGTTATCAAAGGCAGGCCATGTCTCTCATTGTCTATGGTGTGAGGGCATGTAAAAGAACCATTGCCGACTTTCAGTGAAGAGTAGCTGCAAAGCTGTCAGCATGTTCCTGTTCCTTGCTAAAAGGTTGTGTCAGGAAGGGCATCCGATGTAAAAACCTATGCCAAGTCAAATGTGCAAATCATTCGCTGTGGTTACCCCTGATAAAGGGGAAAAAGCCGAAAGGAAATCTCATTAAATGCTTACATACATTCCAATTTAGAGTGGGCGTGGCCAAAATTAAACATAATCAACAGTAGAAAAAAAAACAGTGGCTGCATGATCTGTTAAATTCGGCCTATTTCAGCGACATTACTTTGAACTAACATTACTGGTCTTGACAAAATTTCATTTTATTTTTATTTACCAAACCACTTTATCCTTTATGAGGGTTGTGGGGCTCTCGGCCAAGTCCGGGTAAAGGCAGGGTACACACAGAAGAGCTCACCAGGCACACAAACACAGACATTTGCAAACTTCACACAAAAATGCCATCGCCAGGTACATGGCTTGAAATCAGGACCTTGTTGCTGTGATGTGGTGTCTGCACCACTGCACCGCCCTCAACAAAAATCATTTAACAAATGTAGGCGTTTAAAAAAGAAAAGGGAATAAAGCCTGATTTTAATCATCCCAAACAGTTAAGGAGGAATGAATCAAAGCCATAAATATATTACACACGAAGTTACTTTAAAAATGGCATTTGGCCTGTACATTTCATATCTGCTTTTTTGCTGGCATTAAATTAATAATGTCCGGCTCACACAGTTTTTTGGCAATCTTTCAAAAAAAAAAAAAAGCATTAGAAGAATTCTGGACAGTAATTGTATCTGTTCAGAACACATGGTCTGTTAAGTCTGTATAATATTCATATTCAGGTACATTCATACTTAATGTATTAAAGCAGTAGAGTGTCACTGCAAGATCAGCGTGAATAAAAACCTTCAGTAAATCTGCACTGAACCTCGCATCGCTCTCATACTTGTTCAAATTTGAAAATATCACCTGAATTCAAAGTAAGAAAGGCAGGGTTATTTTTGCTAGTCTTGAAACTCGCAACCTATGAAGTACAAAGAATTTTCTAAACCATATATCTCTACAGGCCCATAATGTTCTCTTCTAAATGGCTTCTAAACTCAGCTGCTATGTCCCACTGCTTCCCTTACGCCCGTTCCTCCTGCTTTGCACCACCACACATACAGCTGCTACTGGTGGCGCTTCCAGAACTTTTTAATTGGTTGTAAACCACAGCTCTGGCTTGTGTGGAAGGCGAGAACTTCAGAATGTTCCACTGTATTGCCACAGTAAAACGAGAATGAGGCAGCCACAGAGCGAGAACACAGGTTCCCACAATGCTGCCACAGCTACAGTAACCTCAGAGCTCCTGAGGTCACTTACATGCACACACACACACACACACACAGACACACACACACACACACACACACACAACCAGCTGTTTCTGCTGGAAGAGAAAGGCTTGGAGGCAGAAGAGAGGAACACTATAATCTTTTAAATGAGGGGAAAAAAGAGGAAAATAAAATAAAATAAAATCAGGGTGTGGATGGTATTGGAAAATAGACTTTTGAGTGTGTGTGCAATAACAAAGCCAAACTACACAATGAGACGGCAATAAGGACTCGCTCCCTCTGACTACTCAGACCTCTACATGTACATGAACCCTCTATCTGTGTATGTTTGTTCTGGAAAGCCTTGATTCTGAAGACTCATATGCTATAACAAAAAACAATAGAAACCAGTAAAATACTGCTGTAGTGTCTCATAGGGTGCATTACATGATACATACACATTGCGGCTGGGAACGGGACCACCTATGTGATGCACCTGTGGTAACATAACCTAATTACCCCTATGATACCACACGATCTGATCTTGTGCTGCTATTCATGCTAAAACACCCAACATTTCTAACATTCTTTGGAAAGGTAAAGTCCTTGCCTTATAAACATTGAATTCTCAGAATGAAAGAACTTCATTTATGAACCATAGTCCACTTTAAAGCCTTTAATGCAACAACGTGGGAAACGGGCAGACAGTAAACTAAATTTATATTTTTTTCCGTTCAATTAAACTTCGTTTAGGAACCTTTCAGTTGCCTTTTATTTTTGCTCGATCACCATGGAAAACACAATAACTCAAATCTTCTTCTTTTCCTTTCGGCTTTTCCCTTCAGGGGTCGCCACAGCGAATCATCTGCCTCCATCTCACCTTATCCTTTGCATCTTCTTCTCTTACACCAACGACCTTCATGTCCTCCTTCACCACATCCATGAATTGTCTCTTTGGTCTTCCTCTAGGCCTTCTGCCTGGTAGTTCCAGCCTCAGCATCCTATTACCAATATACTCACTATCCCTCCTCTGTACATGTCCAAACCATCTCAATCTAGCCTCTCTGACGTTGTCTCCAAAACATCTTACATGTGCTGTCCCTCTGATGTGCTCATTCCTAATCCTATCCATCCTCGTTACTCCCAAAGAGAACCTCAACATTTTCATCTCTGCTACCTCCAGCTCTGCCTCCTGTCTTTTCCCCAGGGCCACTGTTTCTAACCCATACAACATCGTTGGCCTCAACACCGTCTTGTACACTTTTCCTTTCATTCTTGCCGATACCCTCCTATCACACATCACACCAGACACTTTTCTCCAACCATTCCAACCTGCCTGCACACGCTTCTTGACCTCTTTTCCACACTCTCCATTGCTCTGGATTGTTGAGCCTAAGTACTTAAAATCCTCCACCTTTCTTATCTCTGCTCCCTGTAATCTCACCGTTCCTCTTGGGTCCTTGTCATTCATGCACATGTATTCTGTCTTACTGAGGCTAATCTTCATTCCCCTCCTTTCCAGGGCATACCTCCACCTCTCTAGATTTTCCTGCACTTGTTCTCTGCTCTCGATACAGATCACAATGTCATCTGCAAACATCATAGTCCATGGGGAATCTTGTCTAACCTCGTCTGTCAGCCTGTCCATCACCATAGCAAACAAGAAGGGGCTCAGAGCTGACCCTTGATGCAGTCCCACCTCCACCTTGATCTCTTCTGTCACACCGACAGCACACCTCACCACTGTCTTATATATCTCATACATGTCTTGCACCACTCTAACATACTTCTCTGCCACTCCAGACGTCCTCATGCAATACCACAGTTCTTCTCTTGGCACCCTGTCATATGCTTTCTCCAGATCCACAAAGGCACAATGCAGCTCCCTCTGACCTTCTCTGTACTTCTCCATTAACATCCTCAAGGCAAACACTGCATCTGTGGTGCTCTTTCTTGGCATGAAACCAAACTGTTGTTCACAAATGCTGACCTCTGCCCTGAGTCTAGCTTCCACTATTCTTTCCCATAACTTCATCGTATGGCTCATCAACTTTATCCCTCTGTAGTTGCCACAACTCTGCACGCCTCCCTTGTTCTTAAAAATGGGCACCAGCACACTTCTCCTCCATTCCTCTGGCATCCTCTCACTCTCTAAGACCTTGTTAAATGTTCTTGTCAGAAAATCTACTGCTACCTGTCCTAGACACTTCCATACCTCCACCGGTATGTCATCAGGACCAACTGCCTTTCCATTCTTCATCCTCTTCAATGCCCTCCTCACTTCACCCTTACTAATCTTTGCTACTTCCTGGTCCTCAACAGTCACCTCTTCTACTCTTTATTTCCTCTCTCATTTTCCTCATTCATCAACTCTTCAAAGTACTGTTTCCATCTTCCCAGCACACTTCTGTCATCATTCAATACATTTCCCTCTCTGTCCTTTATCAATCTAGCTTTCTGCCCGTCCTTCCCATCTCTATTTTTCTGCTGTGCCAACCTGTATAAATCATTTTCTCCCTCTTTACTTTCCAACCGAGCATACAAGTCATCATACACGCTCTGTTTGGCCTTTTACACCGCTACCTTTGCCTTACGCTGTGTCTCCCTGTACTCCTGTTTACTCTCTTCGGTTTTCTCAATGTCCCACTTCTTCTTATCTAACCTCTTCCTTTGTACACACTCCTGCACTTCCTCATTCCACCACCAAGTCTCCTTATCTACTTTCCTTCCAGATGACACACCAAGTATTCTACTACCTGTCTCCCTGATCACATTAGCTGTAGTTGTCCAGTCATCTGGAAGCACTTCCTGACCACCCAAAGCCTGTTTCAACTCCTCCTTGAAGACAACCCGACACTCTTCCTTTTTCAGCTTCCACCACTTTGTCTTCTGCTCTGCCTTTGCCTTCTTCACCTTCCTCACCATCAGCGTCATCATGCACACCACCATCCTATGCTGTTTGGCAACACTCTCACCCGCTACTACTTTGCAGTCACTGACTTCCTTTAAATTACATCGCCTGCACAAGATGTAGTCTACCTGTGTGCTCCTAC
>CM045736.1:35761395-35763895 GCA_024760905.1 Plotosus lineatus
TATATATATATATATATACAGTAAAACCTCCGCTGACGAATGCTTAAGATCACGAACTTTTCGCCTCAAGAACATTAAATTTGCGAGCATATAGTCTCTGCTGACGAACTAGTTTTTGGCGGACGAATCAAACCACGCGGTCGAACAGTGCCACGGTGGCGGCCACGAGAAGTTGACGCACGCTCACGGTGTCACAGTTCGTCACCCCCTTTCTTTGAGTGCGGAAGTGGTTTGTGTTTGATAGACATTTTGGACCATATTGAGTGTATTTTTGCTATTATGGGACCGAAAAAGACCCCACCACAGGCGGAGATCATTGAAAAACACGAACGAGGTGTGCGTTTGTGTGACTTAGCGTCCCAGTACCAGTACAAGGAACAAGGAAGCTATTAAGGGTGCGTGTGTGCACAAAGGTAAATAAAACGACTTTATTATACAGTACAGTTTATTTCTTTAATTACAATACAATAGCACATTTATTATACATAAAATAAGGTATATTTTTGTGTAGTTTTAAGGCTTATTTAGGAGAAAATTATGTTTTATGGGGACGTGGGAACGGATTATTCTCATTTTAATGGTTTCTTATGGGAAATAAATGTTCGGAAGACGAACTCTTCGCCTTACACACACTTTCTGGGAACCAATTATGTTCGTGAGCTGAGGTATCACTGTATATATATATATATGTATATATATATATATATATATGTATATATGTATGTATGTATATTTATAACACCAGTCTATTCACATACTTACATTGACAAATTATTTCATCCATTTTCCAAACTGCTCAATCCTAATTAAGATCGTGGGGAGGCTGGTACCCATCTCAGCTGACTCTGGCTGAGGTACACCCTGAAAAGTTCGCCAGGCCATCGCAGGGCCAACACCCACACTCACACGTAGGGGTGATTTGGAACAGCCAATTAACCTACTGGGTATGTTTTTGGATTGTGAGAGGAAACCAGAGTACTCGAGGGAAACCCACACAAGCACAAGGAGAACATGCAAACTCCACACAGAAACGCCTGGGCAGAAAGTCGAACCCAGGACCTTCTTGCTGTGAGGCGGACATGCTAACTACTATGCCACAGTGCCGCCAGCAGTTCAAAATAAAAGTCTTCTTGCTTGGTCACACTTTATAGCAGAGCTACCAAAGTTTATATGGTAACTGGCCAACTTCCTCAGCACATCCACGTTCTCAGCTATGAGACTGCACAAAAATGTTTGTAGATGAGCAGTTTCTGGAAAATAAATGACTAAATAAATCAAGAAATGTTTTTTTTTTTTGGAACCAGCAAGCATCATAAATGTAAATGTGAACAATGAGTGTATGTGACGGTTCTGACTGTAGAATGCTTTAGAGCCTGCAGCTAAAAATGCACTTTTGAGACAAACAAATCCAAAAAATAAATCACAGATTCATAAAACCAGCCATTAGGGTTGTTGCTGTTTTTATGCGTTGCTTACTGGTCCTTGATGTTTGCTACATACAGGCAGGTTTCAATATTTTGAAATGTTTTATTTAGATGCTTGTTAGCATCTGGCCATGACTTGATACTTCTGGTATAAATAGTATGAAAGGCCTTGGTGACTTTTATTCAGAAAAAAAAAAAATGTTGATTTGAACAGTTTTCTTAGTGAATGAATAAAATTCACTTAGGATAATTTAAAGAGCAGCTACTACATAACTGTAAGCTGAAGGTATTTAATTCTGTGGTCCTGAGCATATTCATGTGTTGGTTATATGCAGCATATCAAACAAATCAAGAAATCTTGAACACTTCAAAGCAGCCAATGTACCCAGATTAATACTTAACATTTTTATCCTGTAAAATGTAGCCTGCAGCCTATCTCGGTTAACACTGTGAAGGCGGGGCACAAGCCGAGCAGCTTGCTAGAGCAACACAGGGCAACACACACACACACACACACACACACACACACATGCCCACCTGCTTGTTATATTCCCTATTTATATTCACATCCATACATTGGTAAGGTGTTAAGGTGCTGGATTACTGATCCCAAGGTCGGGGGCTCAAGCCCAACTATCAACAGGTTGTTCTTGCTGCCCCCCCCCCCCACCCCCAGAGCAGCTACCTGGGTTATTAAAGGTTGGCCATGTCTCTCACTGTCTATGATGAGAGGCATGTAAAAGAACCATTGCTGAGTTTTGTAAAGGGTACCTTCATAGCCATCCACTTGTTTCTATCCTGTGATGGCCTGGCAAGCTGTCCAGGGTGTACTCTGCCCTTGCCCAGAGTTGGCAGAAATGGGTGCTAGCCTCCCCGTGACTGAGATTTCCTTTCGGCCTTTTCCCTTTATCAGGGGTCGCCACAGCGAATGATTCGCACGTTTGATTTGGCATAGGTTTTTACGTCGGATGCCCTTCCTTCTTTAGCAAGGGACAGAAACACGCTGACGGCTTTGCAGCTACTCTTTACAAAAGTCAGCAATGGTTTTTCTACATGAACCTCTCATCATAGACAGT
>CM045736.1:35766395-35836395 GCA_024760905.1 Plotosus lineatus
TCAATTGCAGACCCAGTGACCCAATATACTACTCCTTGCATGGGATGACTGAAGTGTTAGATCAGTAGTAATGAGAAAAACAGAGATGCTATAGAAATACAGTTCTAAAATAGTGGGCAATGGTGGTGTCATGAATGACACCTGAAATATTTCCTCTCAAGTCACTTTATCCTACTAGGTTCATGGGGAGGTCAGAGCCTATCTCAGCCAACACGGGGCGAAAGCAAGATATACTCTGAACAGCTTGCCAGACCATTACGGGGCCAAAACACACAGCCATTCTAACTTATTCTTACACCTAAAGGCAATCTAGAACAGCCAGTTAGCCTAATGTGCATGTTTTTGAACTGTGGGAGAAAACCAAAGTACCCAGAGGAATCCCATGCAAGCACTGACTGACCCCACAACTCGAACTCAGGACCATCTTGCCATGAGGCAGACATGCTGCCATTATTCCACCCAACTTCTAAAATATGATGGGATATATATATTTACTACACATATCATCCAATAAAATTTAAAGTGCACCATATATATATATATATATAGATATATATATATATATATATATATATATATATATATATAAATTATTTATTTATTTATTTATTTTTTTAAGTTTGTGAGATTCTAAGCACAATGTGTATGTACGCTATGTATAACTATTACACACTGTCAAAGTGTATATGTCAAAAACGTATAATGCTTGTTGCCCTTTTACACAGTTTTCCAATGAGAAAGAATCGGCGATGATGAGACGTACCATGGGTTCATCAGTGTGAACGTTGTTACAACAGTTTTAAACTTGTGATTTTATTGGATGACTGCCAGCTGACTTATCTATTCACTATGTTAAGATAGGCTGAAGCAGCGGTGACACAATTCTGCAGCGGTATTTCTCTGAACTTGGGTTTAATCTGGAACAGAAGCGCAAAGAAGGATTTCTTGCCAACACACTGAACTGTAATTTCAACACAGTGTAATCAATATAATGACCATGAATTCCTCAGGCTGCAACATTTTAAGCTATGTTTAAAGATGATTGTTTCAGTTGGGTTGATGATAAAGGCTTTTCAATAGATAGACACTTTATCTTTTTCATACTAGACACATCTTGGCTGATAATATAATACCCGTCTTCTATAACTTCTCCTTTTCAGTGTTTCAGTCTTCATGAATTTCAACATCTTTATCTGATGACCTGTGGAAATAAACTCAGTAAGATTAACTTTATGGAGGGAACCTTTCAATGTGTCATGAAGATCTGCTTACTCAAGTGTATAAGGGCATAATCTGGTTGTCAGCTCTAGATTACTGAAGTATACAGGGATCCCTCACTTTCCGCGGTTATTTAGGACTGAGACCCCCCCCCCCCCGCGCGCGCGACCACCAAATTCCGCGAAGTAGGATCAAACCCCCCCCAACCCCCCGACTGACGTATATGTACATGTATATGTGTATATAATATCACTAAATACATATTCAATGCTATAAATGTTCAGAATAACAATTAAACATTCAAAAATAATGCATAAGATTTAAAGAAAATATAAATACACACACATACAGACGCATGCAGATGCGCATATCACAAAAAATGTAAGTAGTTTTGATGGGAGATTTTGGGTTGATTTTTGTGTTTGTGGGTTTTTTTTTTTTTTTGCATAATTGGCCTTGTTTTGTGACATTTCCTTAACTTGTTCCCCGATTCTTCCTTAATGTCCTTATTTTTTTAATTTGATGAATATTAAAAAAAAAAAAAAAGACTGAAGCCCCATGAATTGAAGCGTGAAGTATCGAGGGATCCCTGTATTTTTTAATTTAGAGTTTACCTAACCACAGATCCACCAGACAGACAGACAGACAGACATTTTATTCAGTATAAGTCTACTGACCCATAATACATACATAAATAAATATATCTATTGCACATACCGTAACTACCATGTGGAATGAAGGGCATCTGCAATTTTTTTGTTTCTCTGGCTTATCTCAGCCTTAAAATATTAAGGAACCTTAAAAAGTACAGAGGATTTTAATTGTACATGTATTCCTATTTGTTCATCAGAGCTCAAATTATGCACTTTTTAATAATCACAGGGATTTACCCTGGTCCCAGATTTTCCACAGTACAATTTGCTTTAAAAATACCAGGACGGTTATATTTACAACATAATTCGTGTGTAATGCATTTAGGCTATACAAACACTTATTTTAACATCAAGGGCTATAAAAAGTACAAAACTGTGATTCTGTCATGTGGATTAGTAGTAGGTTCTGAATCAGTGCAGAGTAGTCTTTTTTTTTTTCTCTCGTTTTCTCAGAAGTGACGAAAACTCATTGTGCCGGGTTGTTCAAACAAGTAAATCCGTTCAGCGAACAACATTTTAGGTGATTAAAAAAACCGTCAAGAAGCAACTTATGGCAAGCAATTTTGGGGAAATGGGCATAAAGGGTTACCTGTTTGAATGAGAGAGGGAGGAGTCTTGAAGAGACAGTGAGACGTCATATTCCAGTGACTCTCAGGATGACAATGGTGCCAGAGATATTCGTGACAGGAAATCCAAAATGGTTTCTGAAGATGACTTTTTGCTAACTCGGCTTCTCGGCTGCTTTTTCTTGGTTGGTTTGGGAACACAAAAGAAATGTTTTCTGTTATTTCTGTGCTTGGTGTTTGTGCAGCTCAGCACTGGCCGATAATGTGTTATGATACACAGGGTCAGTAACACAGCCCAGCCAATCCAACGATTTCTTATCACCACCAGGCTGAAACAGCCAATAAGAAAGGCAACATGTCTGTGAGCATACCTAGGGTCGTTTTAAAAAGGGTCAAGGAGTAATGTTGCCATCAGCAACCAGTAATGTCACACATGATTATTTAAACAAGCCATTAATATAAATATACCATAGGTCCCCTTTAATGGTTTTATTCTCTAGATGAAAACCTCTTTGGGCGGCTCGGTGGCATAGTGGTTAGTATATCCGACTCACAGCAAGATTTTGGGTCTTCAGTTCAAGTCTTCTGTGTGAAGTTTGCATGTTCTTCCTGGGCTTGCTTGATTTCCTTTGGGTGCTACGGTTTCCTTCCATTACCCAAAGACATGCATGAGGCTAATTGGCTGTTCCAGATTGATTGTGAGTGGTTGTGTGCATGCGTTGGCCCGGCAGTGGTCTTGCGAACTGTTTAGGTGATGATTGTAAGTTTGTAAGATGATTGTAAGCTCTGGATAAAAGCATCTGCCAAATGCTGTAAATGAAAATGTGTCCCCCACCTTCACCCAGTGCCCAGTCTCCCCACAACCTTGGTAGGATCAAGAAGATGAGTGACTGAGAAAATAACATTAGGTTGGCTTGTAACACACATTCATTCACTCATTAATATTTACTAAGCTGAAGAATTTCTATAAAAGGGACCTATTAGGGCTGTAGTCTAGAAAGTTCCACTGCACCAAATCATCCACAGGAATGGGGATCCAATTTTAAATGTTCTGGCAGAAGCAAAGCTGAACTTACACAGTACTCCCATGAACGTTCTAATAAAATTAACACTCACACTGAGGTCATGGTAGAAATGATGAGCAAGTGGCAGTAAGTATGGGAGTTCAGCACACAAGGATGAAGCGATGTTGATTTCGGGAAACTCGGGTTTTGGAGGAAGATAATTTGGGGTCACAAACATTCCATGGTGCTGTGCATCAACAACATGTGTCGTTTTGTTATGACTAACAAATTAACTATTCCATCTGGTGATCTTTCAACTATACTTCTTATCCATCAGAGTTGTAGGGGAAGCTGGAATGAATTCCAGCTAAATTCATGCAAGGGGTGGATGGAGTCCAGGGCAATTTGGAGCAGCCAATTGACTTCATCTACATGTCTTTGGACAGTGGGAGCACTTCCTCATGAGCATCTGGAGGAAACCCACACAAGTGCTCGAGAAATAATCAGTCTACCGCACCTACACTGAACAGACCCAGCAGGTCATCTACTTTGTATACACATGTATATTCCTATTTATTTTTATTTTCAGAGAAAGATTATTGAAAGACTATTAATAAGTGGAAATCCCACATGTAAATTAAAACGTTGTTGAAGTAACAATTTTCTTCATATTATGTTATACTTGTTATGTAACTCTCTGTATGGTTACGGCGTAAATATTATTAGAAAATATAAGACAGCGCTTGGTGTCACGGTGGTGGAGTAGTTTGCACATCTATCTCAAAGCAAAAAGATGCCAGGTTTGATTCTCGGGCTCGGCCGTTTCTGCGTGGACTTTGCATGTTCTCTCTGTGCATGCAGGTTACCTTTGGGCACTCTGGTTTCCTCTTACATTCCAAAACATGCACAATAGGCTAATTTGCTGTTCCAAATTGCCTCTGACTGTGAGTGTGATTGTGAATGGTTGTATGTGTGTTAACCCTGCAGTGGTCCGCCAAGCTGTTCAAAGTTTGTGTACACCCTTAGTTAGCTGGGATAGGCCCCGGCCTCCCCAAGACCCTAAGAAAGCATGGCAGTACTGGCTACACTTCCTAGCAGCCATTGTACCTATCACAGGAACATGATTTTGGACACTCAAGTCACTCACTCATACCACACCTGTTTCTCATTCACACCGATAGTACTATATACATACAGACGGCCCCCAACTTACGAAATTAATCCGTTCGGATTTCGTAAGTCGGGGTCGCATCTTACATGTTAAACACCTAATTTGTTCCAAGGCTCCAGTCTTTGGACTGGATAAACCCCATAAACCCTTTAAAAATGATAAAAGTACACCAATTTTGTATGAAATATGTGTTAAAAGTAAAAGAAATTTATTTATTAAACCATTTAAACATTTTATTAACATATTAAACCATTTTATTAACATATTAATTAAGTAAACCATTATTAAACATTTTTTATTAACATATACACACACACACACACACACACATACACACACACATATAGGCATTACAATGCACATGATTATTCAAGAGTTGTGGGCCACGCCCACAAGACGTGGAATTCAAAGCGCATTCCCTGCTTGACCATGTACTGAATTAAAACAACTTAAAAAACTAAACTAAAAACTAAAGCGTTATTCCCTCTCTCTCTCTCTCTCTCTCTCTCTCTGTCTCTCTCTCTCTGTCTCGCTCTGTCTCTCTCTCTGTCTCGCTCTCTCTCACGCGCGTGCACGTGAATTCAAAGCGCATTCCCTGCTTGACCATGTACTGAATTAAAACAACTTTTAAAAAAGTAAACTAAAGCGTTATTCCTTCTGTCCCTCTCTCTCTCTCTCTCTCTCTCTCTCTCTCTCTCTCTCTCTCTCTCTGTCCCCCTCTCCCTCTCTCTCTCTCGCTCTGTCTCTCTCTCTGTCCCCCTCTCTCTCTCTCTCTCTCTCCCTCTGTCTCTTTCTCTCTCTCTCTCTCTCTAGCTCTCTCTCTCTCTCTCTCGCTCTGTCTCTCTCTCTCACGCGCGCACGTGAATTCAAAGCGCATTCCCTGCTTGACAAACTCAACTTTAATTTGATTCCTTGAGGGATCGGAATTCCAGATGAGCTCAAATGCACCCACATTTATTAAATATTTACTGAATTAAAACAACTTAAAAAACTAAAGAGTGAAGCTTCCTTCTGTCTCTATCTGGGAGGCCAGCGGGGAAGGATGTTGAGAGACAGCCAATGAGAGAGGAACTCCCGCATTATTTGAATTTTGATTGGCGAGTTTGAATTTCTTTTCATAAGAGGGGGTTGTTTCGTATCTCGGGGACGGAAACGCAGGAAAATGTGTTTCGAAATCCGGGGATTTCGTACACAGGGGTTTTTTTAAATTGGGGGCCGACTGTACTTGGTTTGGTCCTGTGTTCCTGCTCTTTATTAACACACATACACACACACACACACACACACACACACATATATATTTATTTATATAATTTCTTCTTCCTGCATAAGACCATCCTATTTAATGGTTGTCGATTTCATGCTATTATAATCTATTTATGATTATGGTCTGCATGCCTTATCTATTAGTTGGATGATATGATACTGTACTTTACTGTCAGAACATGTCCAAAAATTGTCCTTCATCACATCAACTCCAATTTCAATACATTTAACATAACATATAACACAACAATCATGGCAAGAGACTAAAAACACAACAAATTTAACAAAACACAGATGACATTCGAGCCCTTATTGGGCATTTGATCTGAGATTAAGTTTCTCATTTAATTTTAGGATGGATTGGTGCACAAAACAGTTTCTCAGCCTGACCTTATTAAATCATGGGACTCTTTATCTCTGGCTAGAGGGTAACAATCTTTCGTCTCAGTTAAGAACATGACTGGGATCACCGGCCTCGTTCACCAACAGTTCTTATGAAGAAATTTATTTATTAAATGTCACTTATGCACGTTTCTTGCATTCACCAATTTTCAGAAAAAAAATATTTAATTCATTTTCTGAACCGTTTAATCCTAATTAGAGTTGCAGGGAGCGGGATGCCCATGTTAGACGACTCTAGGCAAGTTCAGAGTCCATCCTGGACAGCTCGCCAGGCAGGGCAGAGACACGCTGATGGCTATGCAACCTAGTTCATGACAAAAGTCAGCAATTTTTCGTTTACAGCCTCCCACCACATACAATGAGAGACTTTGCCAGCCTTTGATAACCAAGATAGCAGCAACTGTTGACAGTGGGTCTTGAACCCCTAACCTTAGGGTTAGTAATCCAGCATCTCACCACCAACCCACCACTGCCCATTTTTTAAAAAATGAATCTGGGATTTGTTCTTTATTACAAGCAAAAACTACAAACACAAAAGAGCACTGTCGCACACAGTACTGTTGAAGTGTTTTTCTTTTGTAATTTTTCTGATCTATACTATGATGTCGGGGGTTAAATATATATATATTTTTCAACTTTTAAAATAATTATTTTTTTCGAATATGTTCTTTTAAAAAGATAATTGATAAAGTATCTCCATAGGCTGATCGTCAGTCGCCTGTATTATGTCTGCTGTACTGTCTGATTTCATGTTTGTGAACTTGAACTGGTCCACTACATCTCCAGCCTTACTCCATATGTGGCAGCTGTTAAATTTATTTGATCACAAAATTACACATTACATTATATTATATAATATCCAATTTTTCTATGGCAGTATAATAATAATAATAATAATAATAATAATAGAATTGGCATGATATAGCTCTCTGTAAAAGAGTATTGTACATTAATGCAGCCTAGAGTGACAGCTCCTTATAAGAGTTGGTGATAAAGCAAGATATTTCACTTTCTAATGCTTGGAATAAAGCACATAATTATTGTTATTATTTTTTACTATGTAAAAGACTTAATTAATTAACAAATTGCAGAGGCAAGAGAAAGAAAAATCAAATGCGTCATTAGAGGATGCTCATGGATAATACATCACATTACTTATGTGCTGATTATTCTTTTCCCTGATAAAGCAAAACGTGGATTTCAAATAGTGCTTAATAATATGCAAATTGTACATAAACAAATTGGAACAATATGTGGCCAATGTGGATTTTTTTTTGTGGGTTTTTTCCTTTTATTTATTTATTTATTTTTTGATACGGTAGTACACTACTACTTTATGTACACTGATTGCTTAACCAATAATTCAAGATTAAATGTGTAAGAGCAAAAAAAAAAAATAATTTTGAGAATTGACTTTATTTCCATGAGTAACAGATAGCTGCAATGGCTTGGCGAGCTGTCCAAGCCGGACTCTGCCCATGCCCAAAGTGAGCTGAGATGGACTGCAGCCTCCCCACGACCCTAATTAGGATTAAGTGGTTCAGAAAATGAATGAATAATAGACTGCTGGGATGGCAGCGATACAGTAATTAAATGCATTACAACCAGTGAACGTATAGGAAAATAGTATTTTCCTGTTGCCAGGTGTTTTTGCCAAGTAAGGCACCCTCCTAACTCCCTTGTATATTGTAAGCCAGAACAGCACTGCTGTGTTTAAATTCTGATATAATTTTGTAACTTGTACACAAGAAATGCACAGTAAAATATCAAATGCACTACTCATGCTTTCTTTAATTATTTTGACGAGGCTCTGTGCTATTAGTGTATTGTTGTTATTTCCATGATGAGAGCCACTAACACAGACACTTCAGGTACTTTCATGGCTAAATAAAACACTGTGAACATAATTTCCAGACAAATTGAAGCGGAAAATGAGTCTTGATCTGTCTACGCAACAAAAAGTAGCTAAAATAGATAAAATGCTTCAGAAAGGCTAAACTCAAGACAGAAACTAAGCAACAAAAGGAACTAATATATTGTATATAATATTTTTTAGGGTTGTAATGTAAAATGACTGTAAACTGAAAGCCTAATGTGCTCCTGTGCCTGAGATGGCTTCCTGGAACTGAAAAGCTAGCAAAGGCAAGAAATCTAAATCAGCAGTTAGGAAGTCTGCCATGAGCTGCATTAGACTTTGGAATATTATAGCACTATTTATAAAATGGCAAAGACTCATCAGTCTGATTACCCACAATAAAATTAAGGTAAGTCTACCATGCATATAAAATCATGACAATTATATAAACTCACTATCTTACACATAATGCACAACATTCATTACACACACAACTCATTTCAAATTAATCCATTCATTTATTTTCTAAGCCGCTTAATCCTAATTAGGGTCATGGGAAGGCTGGCGCCACTCAATCGACTGTGGGTGAGGGCGGGGTACACCCTGGACAGCTTGCCAGGCCATTGCAGGGCCGACATACACACAATCATTCACACTCGCACCAAGGAGCAATTTGAACATCCAATTAGCCAACTGTGTATGTTTTTGGATTGTGACAGGAAACCATAGTGCCCAGAGAAACGCATGCAAGCACAGGGAGAATATATATATATATATATATATATATATATATATATATATATATATATATATATACAGTCGGCGCTCTAATGCAGCCGTGAGGGGGTACAAACAAGTGTTTACGAAAAAACTTCAGGTTACAAAAAAAGCACTGGAACGGATTAATTTTGTAAGTAGAGGGCCAACTGTGTATATATATATATATATATATATATATATATATATATATACTTATAGAAGTATAGTATAGTACTTATACTGTACTTCACACAGAAGTGCCTGAGACTGGGAATCGATCTCGAGCCTTCTTGCTGTGAGGCAGGCGTGCTTACCACTGCACCACTATGCTTCAAATTCAGCTTAAAATAAATATTATACATACAAGGACATGCAATAAACATCAACTTCCACATTTAATATCCAGCCAGCTTGATGCATGATTTAAAAGAGTACACGATTCTGTTTTTAAATTACAATCAGGGTGGCACGGTGGCAGACTGATCAGCATGTCCACCTCACAGCAAGGACGTTTTGGGTTCAAATGCACACTTGGGCATTTCTGGATGGTGTTTGCATGTTCTCTCTGTGCTTGCGTGGGTTTGCTTTGAGTGCTCTGGTGCCCCCAGACACACAGTCCAAAGATATGCATATTAGGCTCATTGGCTGTTCCAAATTTCTTTTGACTCTGCGATGGGCTGGTGAACTGTTAAGGGTGACCCTAGTAGGATTAATCGCTCCATCGAATAAGTGATTTTATATCACATTGTTATTATATTAAATTATAACAAAAATTAAAATCTCATTGTGAATTATTAAATAATTATACAACAAAAGGAATTTGATAAAAATACTCATCTTGGTCTGCTGTCACTTCCTACTTACAGCTCCAGTACACATGGACAAAAACATAAATATTAACAAATTAATGCTGCCCAGTAGTCTACATCAGTGAAATGACAGTAATTCATAATTTGTGGTTAAAAAAAAAACAAAAAAAAAAACAGACCTAGTTGTGCTCTAGGTGAAAAGGTGAGTATTGCTTCAAATCTTGGCTGAGCATCAAATCCAATATGTATTCCCACTTTGTACTCAGTGTTTCTGAAATTGGATCTGGAGCCACTGAAAACCTTTGGGATAAAAATGTTGACTGAATATGAATGAATGGATGGATGGGTGAATGAGTAGATGGAGGTATGGACAGATGTTTTCTTTGTTGCATGCTCACACCTAGAGGCAGTTATAGCACAGATAGCTAGTCCATGGCAGTTTTTTAAAATGAGGAGCTACAATATAGGTGTTAGCTGAGCCGGCTGTTCTAAAGTCCAGTATATAGTATAGTTTTTCATATTAGTTTATTTAATAACAAAGCAATGATCAATAAAATATGTCTCTTCCCTCCAAAAAATATGTTTAAATAGTATAACTCATAAACCTGACCAGCAATCTTACTGTATATCACTTCATTCATTCATTTTCTGAACTGCTTAATCCTAATTATAGTCACAGGGAGGCTGGCGTCCATCTCAGCCAACTCATGGCAAGGGCAGAGTACACCCTGGACAGCTTGCCAGGTCATTGCATGGCAGAAACACGCTGATGGCTATGCTGTCTACAATGGTTCTTTTACATCCATCTGAGTATAGACAGTGAGTAGAGATGACCAGCCTTTGATAACCTAGTTAACAGCACTGGGGTTTATATATAACGTTTTAAGGGAATACATATACTGATATGTGTGTGTGTGTGTGTGTGTGTGTGTGTGCGTATATATATATATATATATATATATATATATATATATATATATATATATATATATATATAATATATATATATAATATATGTATATGTAAGTGCGGGAAATGATTCTGGAACTGTGTCTGTTACTGCAGCAGGTACTGCAGCTTCAATTGCTGCTGTTGCACATTCACCCACAACAAGAAAGGAAGGTGAAGCAGGTTTTATTTTAAAAAATTAAATAATGCTAAATATCACAAATGTACTGATTAATGCAGCTGTAAGGGAGGGGCACAAGCCAGTGTCTCTCCCTCATGCCGGCCAAACAGCATAGGATGGTGGTGTGCAGGATGACACTGAAGGTGAGGAAGGTGAAGAAGGCAAAGGCAGAGCAGAGGACAAAGTAGTGGAAGCTGAAAAAGGAAGAGTGTCATGTTGTTTTCAAGGAGGAGTTGAAACAGGCTTTGGGTGGTCAGGAAGTGCTTCCAGATGACTGGAAAACTACAGCTAATGTGATCAGGGAGACAGGAAGGAGAGTACTTAGTGTGTCATTTGGAAGGAGAGGAGATAAGGAGACTTGGAGAAATGAGGAAGTGCAGGAGTGTGTACAAAGGAAGAGGTTAGCTAAGAAGAAGTGGGGCATAGAGAGGACTGAAGAGAGTAAACAGGAGTACAGGGAGACACAGCGTATGGCAAAGGTAGCGGCGTCAAAGGCCAAACAGAGGGCGTACGATGACTTGTATGCTCGGTTGGAAAGTAAAGAGGGAGAAAATTATTTATACAGGTTGGCACAGCAGAGAAATAGAGATGGGAAGGACGTGCAGCAAGTTAGAGTGATTAAGGACAGAGAGGGAAATGTATTGACTGGTGACAGAAGTGTGCTGGGAAGATGGAAAGAGTACTTTGAAGAGCTGATGAATGTGCAAAATGAGAGAGAAAAAAGAGTAGAAGAGGTGACTGTTGAGGACCAGGAAGTAGCAAAGATAAGTAACGGTGAAGTGAGGAGGGCATTGAAGAGGATGAAGAATGGAAAGGCAGTTGGTCCTGATGACATACCGATGGAGGTATGGAAGTGTTTAGGAGAGGTAGCAGTAGATTTCCTGACAAGAACATTCAACAAGGTCTTAGAGAGTGAGAGGATGCCAGAGGAATGGAGGAGAAGTGTGCTGGTGCCCACTTTTAAGAATAAGGGAGACGTGCAGAGTTGTGGCAACTACAGAGGGATACAGTTGATGAGCCATACGATGAAGTTATGGGAAAGAATAGTGGAAGCTAGACTAAGGGCAGAGGTCAGCATTTGTGAACAACAGTTTGGCTTCATGCCAAGAAAGAGCACCACAGCAGTGTTTGCCTTGAGGATGTTAATAGAGAAGTACAGAGAAGGTCAGGGGGAGCTGCATTGTGCCTTTGTGGATCTGGAGAAAGCATATGACAGGGTGCCGAGAGAGGAACTGTGGTATTGTATGAGGAAGTCTGGAGTGGCAGAGAAGTATGTTAGAGTGGTGCAGGACATGTATGAGAGATGTAAAACAGTGGTGAGGTGTGCTGTCGGTGTGACAGAAGAGTTCAAGGTGGAGGTGGGACTGCATCAAGGGTCAGCTCTGAGCCCCTTCTTGTTTGCTATGGTGATGGACAGGGTGACAGACGAGGTTAGGCAAAGCTCGAGGTAGCAGAGATGAAAATGTTGAGGTTCTCTTTGGGAGTAACGAGCATGGATAGGATTAGGAATGAGCACATCAGAGGGACAGCACATATAAGACGTTTTGGAGACAAAGTCAGAGAGGCTAGATTGAGATGGTTTGGACATGTACAGAGGAGGGATAGTGAGTATATTGATACAACTGAGGTTGGAACTACCAGGCAGAAGGCCTAGAGGAAGACCAAAGAGAGGATTCATGGACGTGGTGAAGGAGGACATGAAGGCAGTTGGTGTAAGAGAAGATGATGCAGAGGATAGGGTGAGATGGAGGCAGATGATTCGCTGTGGCGACCCCTGAAGGGAACAGTCGAAAGGTAAAGAAGATCACAAAAGTACTGATTAAAAATAAATTTATCTAACAGTTATGTTTCCATGCCCATCTCCAGGCATACTGAAACTACATACAATTCCTCAACATAAACTGATATACAACCAAAGAACTATGTGGGTGCTGGATAATTCTATCAGCCTCAGGTGGATGATAACAGTGTCTGTTGAGGTAGCAGTGCTTCGTCTCCTCCTCTTTTTCATGATGGCCCTGTCTGGTTCACCAGAATGGCGTTTCTGACTTCATTATAGGATGTTAAAGTAATGAAGCCAGACCCTGTTGAGCAGCAGCTCTCCATCTCCACCTGTAGGGGATAACAAGAAGATAAAGAATGTAAAGAAACAGCATTACAGGCATTATACATTGAATATCATAAGTCAGCTCAGCAAGTAATCTCTCCCTGCTACATACTTGTGCTCTAAAGTACCCATTGGTTTTGTTGTGATAAAGTGAATAAGGCCAACTGAACACAGGTTATTCTAAAACAATAATACATTTGGTATTAATATTTCTAAGGAACCAACAGACAAGAATATTTTGTGCAAATGCTTTTCAGTGACAATACAGTCCAAGTACCTGAGCATCAGTTTGACACACAGAGCAGAATCAACATCCCGTTCAGTAATTTAAGACAATTATTAAGATAAAATTAAAATGGCATAATAAACCCGTTCAAAACCTGTACAAGTAAACATCACACAGCACCACTGTGTCCTTTGAGTAAGTGCATTTAGTTAACCGAGAATTAACAATTTCATATTCATACAGTTAATTCTCCGTTGATGATTTGGTGTCATGATAATCAAATTTAAATTATTAAGCTCCTCGATCATCTATACACAGAAATATAGTTTCATTTCTTATCTTAAAACAATCTCAAAGTCTTAAAAACACCCAGATTTCCATATATAGACTTCAGAAAACATTCATATAGAATGAACACAGAAATTATTCCACATGTCCATACAGTACACCAATCTAATAATAATAATATCATAATAATATAATATAAAGCACATCCTCTCAGGCCTGTTAGCTGCAAACAGACATTACTGCTGTACTGTATATGTCTGCTGAAGGTTTTTTTTTTTTTTTTTTTTTTTTTATTATTTTGTTTTGAGGGTCTTATTTTTCAAGTAGGTGATAGACTGCCAGCTCCCTTGACTCCTTAACCTATGTCTCTTTCAGAGAACCAATTGTGGCCATGTTCTGGAAATTCTTAAACACAGATATTTAGAAGATTTGAAACACCATCGAATTTTGTTATGCATTTCAAGCTTATACAGAAGTTTAATGTCTCAAAATATATGCAGAAGGACTCAAACGTTCTCCACAGTGTCGTCCTAAGTGGTGATGAAGCTGCAGATTAAGTGGGAAGGCGCTGTACATTTAGCCTGATAGAACCGATTGGATGAAATTTCTGGTAGTTTCCATGGTTTTTTTTGTACTTGATCAGAAGTAGGAAAATCAGCAGAGGTACAGCGCATGAAAACTAAACAGTCTTGTCTTTTCTTTCACTTTCTGGAAAATGGGAGTGGGGGGTATGCATCTTTGTGTGTGGGTGTCTGATTTTTTGTAACAATAGTAACTTCCCATTAACTATTAAAGATTAAAGATTTATCATCATTTTATTTCAATATATAAATGTTTAATTTTTTTTCGATATGGTTTGTCAGTTAACTTCTGAATATAAGACTACACACATCAAATATTTATACAAGAACTTATTATAAGCAGACTTTATTTTAGAGGAGATAGTAAAATGAACATCCTCTCAGCATTTGTAGACTATAAAACCGGTTAAAGCTTCAGTCATCAAACTCAGCCCTTTATAAGACCTGATGATACTTTTCTTTGTGATAGATGTGTGAATATTTTTAAAAGCAAGAATTGAGCAGACTTAAAAATACTTGAATGTGCACAATATTACTGGCTTTCCAGAGAACAGTCATAAAATAGGCCAAAGTGGCTGAGTCTAGGGACATGAGGGTTGGTTATGGCAACTACACATGTAATGCTGGCCAAAAGATAAGCTGCCATGTTTAAAATGTTAACTTCATTTGGAATTTGTGCCACAATTGGCTACGTGTAACAAAAGCTTGTGTTGCATTTCAGATTTATACTGAAAATGGGCCAGCTTTAAACATATAGTTCAACTGCGGTCAAAGGAGTGTGGGATTGTTGCGGTGTGTCCACTGTGATTTGTAGGCCATGTGAAGTGATGAGTATGAACCATCACTGGATCCTTACTCATATATTATCGGGATTTGTCATTTCCACACATTTCCACAAAGTTCTTTGACCATTCTTGGTCTCATTCTTGACCAGTAAGCAGTATGACTTTAGTTGGAAACAAGGAGAGACAGCAGAAATCCACGGACTCTATCACCCCAAAGCTACAAATTTAGTTTAAATTGAGAAATATCCCAATAGTAAACAGGAAGCCACCACTGCAGAACATATGTGTAGGCGCTTGTCGCACAGACCACTTTTGAGATAAAGGCCAGAAAAGTAAAAATGGTCCATTTTTATCGAAATTCGGATTTTTGCATAAACTATTAAAACAAGTATTCAATTATCACTTGCTGATGTGAAATTGACTAAAACTCACTAAATATGTCTTATTTTCCCCCATTTTTCTGGCGAGTTCCCTCATAAAACTAGATAAAAACAATAGCAAACTTACTGGTTTTTGTTGTAATTATTTCACCGAGTTCAGTATAAGACACACCATAATCCATACACCAGAAGAATGGCCGTGAAGTAGTCTCTCCATTTTGGATACTGTTTTGATATTAAAATGCGGTTTCAGCGAATAAAATAAAGGTTATGAAGACGATAAGCTCGTAAACAATACAGGCTAGTTGCTAAGGAAGATCTGAAACGAGCACACTGATTGGTCAGCTCGGGCTTGCATATGCGCAGTGCCCATCAC
The DNA here is from genome assembly GCA_024760905.1 of Plotosus lineatus. Taxonomy (NCBI): domain Eukaryota; kingdom Metazoa; phylum Chordata; class Actinopteri; order Siluriformes; family Plotosidae; genus Plotosus; species Plotosus lineatus. The sequence continues at coordinate 35,781,971 of CM045736.1, forward strand.
ACGTTAACTTCCGGTGTTAACTTCCTGCTTCTGGTTTACTGCATGCTGAATTTATCTCAGACTTTCTCTTCAATAACAGTCATTACGTTTATTTATAAGAATGTGAATACACATAATTTCTGGAAAAGGACAGTCAAATGTCATCTGTGATGTCTAGCAGCATTAGTATAGATGCTAAATTCGATGCGATAATTGGGCTTTGAAGATGCCAGAATGCTTTGCGTTCTTGAAGATTATTTCGCCGGTGAGTATTTTTCTCTGCATGCAAAATTTGATTCTGGAATTTTTTTGATTATTTGATTTGTGTGTAATCTTGTCTGGACTGGACATGCTGGATCGTGGGTTGTTTAGGTTTGTACGAAAATTGGTCAAGACCTGAAAAATACTAAAATGTTTCATTCCTTTTACAGATGAACAAACTGTTGATGATGATGCCAACTGTGTTGATAAAGATTTTGATGTCGATGAAGAAGAGGCATCTGTTAATAAAAGTGTGCATGAGTCAGTTTGTTTTGTTTGTGAAGATGATGTGATCCTTTCTTCTGAGCAGGATATAGATTAAGCTGATAATGATGAGGGCAGAGTTGATGAAGCTTACTTGTATAAAGAGATCAGAGAGTTTTGTTATATAGTTTTCTTAATTTCAGTGTGATTATTTGAACCTGGCAGCATTTTGTTTTTTTGTTTTTTTTTCTAATCAGTATCATTTGAAGGCATTTGTACTTTTATATAATGGTCGAAAAGATACATACTGATCTTATTGGAATAAACAGAAATTGGGAGGAGGGGTCGTTTTTTGTTCATTTTTGGGGATTACCACGGTGACTCATGGGTTTAAAAAGGGCGTGTCAGATTAAAATGAGAATGATTTCTTTTATCATCTCTTCCGAAAACTTTTCCTCGACATATTTTCTAAAGGTTTATATGGCTGAAGTGCATAAAAATGTTTGGTTGCTAAGGACTAATGATCTTGGAAGGAGGGAAATCTTTGTGCTCATTTTTCTCTAAAACGTCTTTAGAAATTTTTAGTTGAATGCTGACACAAGAAATGCATAGCTCGGTCAGTTTTCAAGGTACTGTATTGACAAACATTTTGTTGCATTTTTCAGCTTTGGGCCTCCCCTATCTGACTTTGAAAAATCTAATTTTTCATTTTTGGATGCAGGAGCCTACTTTCGGTGGAGTGGCTCGCATATTTGCAATAACTGGGGGGGGGGGTCTCATTAAAAATCAACAACCACTCACGTACTTTAGAATGTAGCCATACTGACCAAGGTCCACAGTCTGAATTATTGCACTCAAAAGTTTTGATACTTCTGATAAGCCCACAGCTGACAGCTGACTTTGAAATCAATATTAAAGTACCAACGTTTCCTCAGTTTCTTATCTGGCTTTATCATTGGTTTAAAAGGCACTCTGGATATATATAATCCCACAGATGGAATCTAAATTGTGAACAGAACACAGACTTTACTTGGTATTTTATTGATGCATTTACTTTCCTGACTACTAATTGAACAACCGGCATCACGGTGGTGTAATGATTAACATGTCTGCCTCACAGTAAAGAGGTCCTAGGCTCGATTCTCAGGCTTCATTTAGGTACCTTGGTTTCCTCCTACAGTCCAAAAACATGCAGAGTAGGCTAATTCCAAATTGTTCCGAGGAAGGAGTGTCAATGGCTGTGTGCGCACTGGTCCTGCAACATTCTGGCAAGCTATTCAGGTTGTGGATGCCTTTGCCCAGTTTTTGGCTGAGATAGGCTTCCCATGACTTGCTGGGTTTTTTTTTTTATTTGCTGAGTTGTTCTCCATTACTCACTGTTCCAAATTGACCCTGGGTGGGAGTTTGAACAGTATTAATTTTTTAGTTTTCAGTTTTGACCTGCAGTGGTCTGGTGAGCTGTTCAGAGTGTACCCTGCTTTTGCCATGTGTAGGCTGACATACATACCAGCTTCAACATGACCCTGGTAGGATTAAGTGGTTCAGTTAACAGATGTCATCGTTCATTTTCTGTAACCACTTAATCCTAATTAGGGTCACGGAGAGGCTGGAGCCCATCCCAGCCGACTCCGGGCGAGGGCAGAGTACACCGTGGACAGCTCGTCAGGCCATCACAGGATGGAAACATGCTGACGGCTTTGCATCCTACTCTTTACGAAAGTCAGCAATGGTTCTTTTGCATCCCTCACACCATAGACAGTGAGAGACATGTCTGGCCTTTGACAATCCAATTAGTTGCACTGGGGGAACTGACAGATCTGTCACATGAAAAACGTACAACCTTGCAATTATCACATGTTCATTAAATTAGAATTAGGTGATCCAGATTAGATGCAACTGGCTACAGCCTCATGTGGGTGGAACTTCTTAGTTAAACCTGACATCTCAGGTCTGTTGTTGTTTTTGCCAGTGAAATGTGTGGTATTATGCCAAGATCTAAAGAGCTCTCCAATGCCTTATATGTTTGCCAAGGGCTTAAAAGAAATTTCTACATTATGTTAAATACAAAATTCCAATGTAATAAATAATAATAGTAATCTGTATGTGGGATACATGTCAAATAACTGCCAATTTGATTTGTCTGATATAACAATTTCAACATGAAAGCAGGCCATATGGTGTGAAATTAGGCCTCCAAGACCCCCACAGGTCCTTGGATAAGTGTGACGGACATTTGTGGAAAATAACAAATTTCAAAAAAGCCTTAACTGTTCATAAAGAGCATTAGAGCAAGAATACAGTGTGCCATATGTATTGTGTTTGACCTTTGACACAAGCATGTGAAAAGTACCACAAAGATCCAGATAGGTATGTTAAACTGAACAGGATATACAGCAGAAAGAGAAGTGGCCAATGCACAGTGCATCATGACGTCAGATGAGATTCAGGTGTGCTGCACTGTATGTTGAAAACAGTAGGTTCTGCTTTGCAAACCCAGAAGTTAGGGCATGTATTTCACAGCAAGAAGGTCCTGGATTCAAGTCCAGGGTTTGTGCATTGCTGTGGAGTTTACGTGTTCTCCCTGTGGATGGCTTTCCTCGAGGTACCATGGTTTTCTCCCACAGTCCAAAGACCTGCACATTACTCAAATTTCAAATTGTGCCAAATTATCTCTAGCTCAATGCTTCTCAAATAGTGGGGTGCGCCCCCCCCCCCCCCCCCCTAGGGGGCGTGGTATGATGCCTGAGGAAGCATATTTTTTTATCTATTAGAGATTAAAAAACATTAATGAAGTTTTTATTTATTGTAAATTGAACAATATTTCTTTCTTTTTTGCTTTTTAATGTCAATAAAGATACAATGTTATTCAGAGGTGTACTCATAACAATTTTATAGACAAATAATACTATTTATTGTTGCTCACGGGTGGTGTGGGGGCGTAAAATGTTTTGTTCTTCCTAGAGGGGGCGCCACAGAAAATACTGTAATCGAGAAGCACTGTTTTATGGAATAGTTATGGGGAATGAAGTGTAATATCATCTCCACTCCACTAGTTGGCAGTGGCGCTCTCATTGTTGCGCTATGGTGTCGCAGTTTTATGCACGGACAAACGATATGAAGTGCAGAAAACAACCCCTCAAGGAACACGGAAATTTTTTTAACAGGAAGAAAGGGAAAGGTGGAGAGAGACAGATATTATTAAGAGATAAAGAAGTTAAATCAATTTAAATAAGGGTGTATTTTTTAAATTTCAGGCACATTGGTGCACTTTAAATCTTTTCTATTACAGATTAAAAAAACAATGTTAATGACGTTTTTTTTTATTGTAAGTTGAACTGTATTTCTTTCTTTTTTGCTTTTAATGTTAATATGCAGAGGTGTACTAATAACAATTTCATAGACAATACTATTTATAGTTGCTCGCTGTGGCGACTCTCGAGAACGGGAAAAAGCCAAAAGAAAAGAAGAAGAAAGAACTAGAGGAGGCGCCACAGAAAGTAATTGAGAAGCACTGCTCTAGCTACAAGTGTGAGTGTGCATGATTGTGGGTGTGCGTATATATATATATATATATATATATATATATATATATATATATATATATATATATATATAATATATATATATATATACACACACACACACACACACACACACATATTAAAAAAAAATTTTTTTTTTTTTTTTGGGGGACCTACAATGGTCTGGTAAGATGTTTGGCGTGTTGGCTGAGATACACTTCCCAGGACACTAGTAGTATTAATCAGTTTGACAAATGAGCAAGAGATAAGTGGAAACCCAAAAGGCTGAGGAACAAATTGTATGAATTGAGGGATGGATATGACAAGATATACCTCTTGAATCACCGTCAGGATCTATTAAGCCACAAGCTACTAAAGTTTAAAATGAAGATTATCTTACAGGAAACAGTGGTGGGCCATCAAGGCCAGCAATTCATACTTTGCTGGCCTAAGCACTAGCAGAAGTACTGACCTACATTCACAACTTAAATTATAATATTTGCTCAATTGAATTGTATGAATTTATTCTCAGCAGTTTGTTCTCTTCATTTCAAGTCCAATACTTATATGTGGATGTTTTTTTTTTTTGTTTTGTTTTTTTTTGCCCAATCAGATTTTAGCTTCCATGTGCTGTCATGTCAATCTCATCTGCCCAAAGCCTTTAGAATCAGCAGTGTTAGCCAATGTCACTTAAACTGTATTAGCAATGGGACTGTTTCTGGCAGTGGTGGCCTGGTGGTAGAGATGCTGGATCACTGATATCTAGGTCAGGGGTTCAAGCCCCACTCTCAACAGGTTGTCACTGTGCAGCTAACTGGGTTATCAAAGGCTGGCCATGTCTCTCACTGTTTATGGTGTGAGATTCATGTAAAAGAACCATTGCTGACTTTCTTCAAGAGTAGGCTGCATAGCTGTCAACGTGTTTCTGCTCTGCGATGGCCTGGCGAGCTGTCAAGGGTGTACTCTGCCCTCACCCAGAGTCGGCTGAGACAGGAGCCAGCCTCCCCTTAGTCCTAATTAGGATCAAGTGATTCAGAAAACGAATGTTTGTTTCTTTAACCAATCAGATTTCAGATATGCCTCACAAGGCCAATTAGCGGGCTTTGAACAACGTCAACATTTTTCTGTCCTCTGACTGGTTGGTCAGAGCAAAACTAGCTAAAAAAAATCGGTTGTATGCAAATCATTAGAATAAAGTTAGAATTTTATTTTACGGACGCAGTGGCTGATGGAGGAGGATGAGTTGACTTGGAGTCGGACATTCTTAAAAATCCATTTTCAAGGTGGACCTTTCCAAAACTAGTCCTGGTAAGGAAAGGTTGTGGAGTTAAAGTTTGAACTTATTACATTTGGTCACGCACCAGATTTACCAGGACCGTCCTCCAGTAAACGGTGGTGAAAGTTACGTGACGCTCAGAGTTACTCGCAGAACTGCGTGAAATGCTATCTTTCTGTACTTCTTTATTATTTTGTATAATTGCAACATTATACTGTTGGGAATAAGAGGTGGCCTAAGTTTGTTAAGTTGCGGTGAAGGGCCAGGTACCAGACCCACGGCCCACTACTGAATGGGAACATTAATGTAAAGCTTTCTATTGCCTTTATTAATCAGTGTTTCTGCTCATGTGTTATGAAAACTCGGACCATATTTTGCCGAATGGTTTTAGATTAAGAAGGGTGTTTTTTGCATAGTATGCAGCAGGACTGCAGTGTTTGAAAGTACCGTCTGGTTCTTTCTGGTTCTGCATGAATATGAGCTGCAGCTGTACAGGAATATAATTTAAATGGTTCTGTTGAAGATGAAAGCTTTTCAGAGAGACGAAATGAACTGGTGAGCCCACATCATGGTCAATGTCACAGAGGCTCTGCATTTTAACATGGAGATGGCAGAAGGTGGAGCTGAAATATACATCAGAGCTGAGCTCAGGAATGAGAGCAGAGTGATGAAGCTCACTGCATGGAGAATGGGCTCATGGGGAAAGGAATTTGCTGCTAAAGGTTTTTTCATCACTTTTTTGGTACTACAGTTGCTCATACCAGACCAGTATTCATTATTTTCACATAAAAGCATTTTCTCAAGTGTTTTTTTTACCCCATAATATAATAAGAATTTATATTTTTAAAATTGAATTATAGCTGCGGGTAATATTAACGACGTCCTTAAAACAGGTTTCTTACATTACTGTTGCAAACAGTTTTTTTTTTTTTTGAAGTAGGCTGAATTTTTTCCTAAAAAGTTTGCCCATGGCAAAAACTAACTAAATAAATTAATTAAAAAATTAAATTAAAATTAAAATAATAATTAGAAAAATACTGAATGTTACAAACAACATGTAAACCTTACATAATTATTAGATATTTTTATTTCATGTATTTGTGTGGAAAGCTTGATTATATAATATATACCTAATTTACATTCATTTTTAATTTAAAAAAATGTTAAATCTTTTTTTAGTCTCCGCTTATATGGAAAGTGCACCATGATAGTTACCGAGAATGAGCTGCTCCTATAAAAAAAAAAAAAATACTTTATAGGAAACCTGTGTGTGTATAGTGTGTGTATATAGTGTGTGTATGTATATATATATATATATATATATATATATATATATATATATATCAGTTCGGTTCATTTTCTGTAACCGCTTAATCCTAATTTGGGTCGCGGGGAGGCTGGTGCCCATCCCAGCCAAATTCGGGCGAGGGCAGAGTACACCCTGGACAGCTCGCCAGGCCATCGCAGGGCGGAAACACGCTGACGGCTTTGCAGCTACTCTTTATGAAAGTCAGCAATGGTTCTTTTACATGCCTCACACCGCTTTGATAACCCAGTTAGCTGCACTGGGAGGCACAGTGACAACCTTGTGGATAGTGGGACCCGAACCCCCAACCTTTGGATCAGCGATCCAGCGCCCTATACCACTAGACCACAACTGCCCCTATATATATATATATACACACACACACACACACACACACACACACATATATACACATATATACACACACACACACACACATATATATATATATATACACATGTGTTTCTGCCTGCAAGGGATGCCTTTTTAAATGAGTTTAAGTAAATAAATATGGACCTATAAATAAGTTTCCCTCTAAAATAATGAAATGGTAACTACACAGGAAGAAGTGAAAGCAGGGTTTATACAAATTGTATAAATAAATGATGAATGCAATTTTGGCCATCGATAACTGAAAGTTTGGATTAATAATGCTTAAAAATATACCACAAGTTTGCACAACACTAATTTGTCTCCTGATAATTAATTGAACAATAGTCCATGGCGAACAAATCTCAATTACTTACTTATTTTGTGGAATTCTTCATCCTACTTGGGTGCAGAGATTCTGAAGCTTATTGTAGCCAACAATGGGTGAAGGCGGGGTGCACACTGAATAGCTCGCCAGGCCACCTTTGCATGGCTAATACGATTTGAAAATAATCAAAATTAAATCTAATTGCAGTTTGTGGATATCATCTGCACCTGATGATGAACCAAATCAAATGTTCATTTTCAAAGTGATTACATTTTTAGGGATTTTCCCCCATTTTTTTAGTCCTGCAGGAACAAGAAAAATTATCCAGCTCATGTTAAAATCTAAATGGATGTGGACAGTTGTATTGATTTTGACTCGTATTTTGCCAACCACACGTAGGCCTCAGAGTCAAAATATTAAATTGGCTTCTTCACTGTGAAAGATCTGACTGTGTCTCTGCATGGATGAAATAAACATTATTTAATATAAGCGATGATTGTGTTCCATAATACAGTACAGATACAGTACAGTTAGGCAGACACCCTTATCCAGAGCCACTTACATTTATCACGGTCACAACTGGGCAGCAAAGTTGTATTAGGAATTGAACCCCCAACCCTTGAATCAGTAACCCAGAGCCTTAACCACTGAGTCAGCACTAATATACTGAAGACCCTCAATTCTTATTATAAACATTCATGCAATTTTCTGTGTGTGGGCATCTCAACCATTTCTCATCACACCCTTAAGAAGCTCAGCCTTAAAATAAAATTTGATAAAATAGTGCCGTCTGGTGGCCAAATCTGATGTGTAGCGAGCCTTGTCATATCATAAGGGTTGATGGGTTTACTGAATTAATTTTCCACTTTGGCTGTCATGACATTTGCCTTTAAGAAACATGACATGCATTTTAGTGGTGATTTCCACTGGTGCTTTGTGAATAATGGGTAGTGTTGAACTTCCAAAATGACACACAGTGATTTATAAGGTGGGGCACTCATTTAATTTTTTTTTATTTTTTATGAATTTTAATTTTTACTAAAAAAAAAAAAAAAATCACATTTAGTGTGCCTTATACTGTACTTTCTAATATAATAATTCTACCATGCAGGAAATAGGAGAGGAGTTTTTATAAATATAATATTGATGAACACCTGTTCCTAAATTCCACTACAGCACAAAATGATGAAATACTTTTTAATAATATGATGATCATCATCATCATTATCATCTTCCTCCGCTTAATCCAGGCTCAGGTCGTGGGGGCAGTAGCCTGAGCAGTGAGATCAAGATATTCCTCTCCCCAGCCACTTCTTCCAACTCTTCTGGGGAGACACCAAACGTTCCCAGACCAACCGACAGACATAATCCTTTCAGCGTGTTCTAGGTCAACCCCAGGGTCTCTTCCTGCAGATGCTTGAACCACCTCAACTGGCTCCTCTCAATGCGGAGAAGCAGCGGTTCTACTCTGAGCTCCCCCCGATGGCTGAGCTTCTCACCCTATCTCTAAGGGAGAGCTCCGCCACCCATCGAAGGACTCTCATTTCAGCCACTTTTATCTGCAATCGTGTTCTTTCGGTTACTACCCAAAGCTCGTGATCATAGGTGAGGGTTGGATCGTAGATCGACTTGTATATTGAGAGCTTTGTTTTGTGGCTCTGCTCCCTCTTCACCACAATGGACCGGTACAGGCTCCGTTTTACAGCGTGTCGATCTCATGGTGGTGGGATTTATGTGTCGCAATGATCCTAGAAGCTCTGATGTCGTGGGCATTATGCCCCTGGTAGGGTCGCCCAAGGTAAATAAGTCCGAGGTGAAGGTCCAGATGAAGCGTGGTTCAAAGACCTCAGTGGAGAACCTTAAAAGGACACGGTTTCTCTTACCTGGACCTGGGTCACGGTGGACCCCCTGGAGCTAGGTCTGGGGGAAGAGCTCGAAGGCTTCTTCCCATGGAGCCCATGCCAAAAAGGAGACATGGGTCTACTTTCCCATGGACCTACCACCTGTGGGAGGGGCTATAGGGGTCAGGCACAGTGCAAGTTGGGTGGCAGCCGAAGGCACAGGTTCTGTAGGACCGATCCCCAGCGACTGACTCTGACTCTTGGGACATGGAATAATATGATTACTTTCGTAATTAGTAGCATTTTTACTTTTATCTTTAAATAATGGTCAAAACATGCCCTAATTTAGCCTTCAAAATTCAGACTCAATGAAGAAACACATTCACAGCAAACATAAGCTCTTTTGTACACAGAATAAGAGGATAATAAATAAGTATTGTACCTGAGTGAATATAAGTGTCTCAAAAATCAATTACACATTTCTATTACTTATCTAATGTAAATGTTTTATGGGCAGCATGGTGGTGTAATTAGCATGTTGGCCTCACAGCAAGAAAGCGCTGGATTCAAATGCTGGGCATTTCTGCATGAAGTTTCTATGTCCGCCAGCACAGGGAGGTGGGCGCCAGATGGTCGCCAGCCTCCCTAATTAGGATTTAAAAAAGGTAAAGTCCGTTGGGTTTTTTACACCGATCCATAGTGGCGCATCAGGTCGGTGCTTATCCCTGTTTTCCGCAGCGTGAAGCTATCAAGAGTTCAACTCGTCCTGGATGGGACGCTAGTCCATCGCAGGTTACCTTCCCAGTATATTTTTTACTGGTACCCATTGATACTGCTGGGTGAACTGAGACACACTTGTGGTGAAGACCTTGACCAGGGGTCTTAGCACAGTGGGGGTTTAGCTGGGATTTGAACTCACAATTTCCCGATCATGAGCGCAGCACCCTAACCACCACGCCACCGGCCCCAATTAGGATTAAGCACCCTAGAAAATAAATGATGAACTATATAAACTTACCCAAAAAGCTTGGTAGGCTGATTGACGAGTACTCAATTAATCCCTGATATGGAAACCCAGTATATCAGGAGACGTTTATTGTTAAAGATTTCCAATCACTTCTGTAAGTCACTATAAAAGGGCATCTGCTAAGCGCTATAACTTAAATTTTTAACGTTAAAAGGTTGTTTTTTCCCTCAGTTGAGTCCAAACCATGCTATTAAAATGAAAGCCACAGCATGAGAAAGCTGATGTTGTTGTTTTCCACTTAAATTTGTGAACAAATCAACAGTCAAGCAAGTTCTTCTAATATTAAGAGATTTTTAATACAAAATAAAAATATTTCTTGATACAAACACCTGAATCCCTGGCGAGCTGCCCAGCATGTACTCCGCCCTCACCCAGAGTCGGCTGAGATGGGCGCCAGCCTCCACCGTGACCATAATTATGATCAAATGGTTCTGAAAATGAATGAATGAACCCCGTAGTTTTGATATTGATTCAAATGTGTTTAGGTTCTCCATGCCAGGAGTGATGGAGGCCTCTTTAACCTGGCACGCCTCAGAGCAAAGACCAAGGTCCGGAGCGTTCTCATCAGAGAGTTGCTCTTTGCTGATGATGCTGGTCTTGTTGCCCACACCGAGGAAGTGCCCCAGCGTCTCATCAACTGCTTTGCTGGTGCCTACTCCGAGTTTGGCCTCACCATAAGCTTCAATAAGACTGAGGTCATGGGCCAGAAAGCCTCTTTGACTTTGTCTCCAAAACCTCTAACATGTGCTGTCCCTCTGATGAACTCATGCCTGATCCTATCCATCCTCGTTACTCCCAAAGAGAACCTCAACATTTTCATCTCTGCTACCTCCAGCTCTGCCTCCTGTCTTTTCCCCAGGGCCACTGTCTCTAAACCATATAACATCGCTGGCCTCATCACCGTCTTGTACACTTTTCCTTTCATTCTTGCCGATACCTTTCTATCACACATCACACCAGATACTTTTCTCCATCCATTCCAACCTACCTGCACGCGCTTCTTCACCTCTTTTCCACACTCTCCATTGCTCTGGATTGTTGAGCCCAAGTACTTAAAATCCTCCACCTTCCTTATCTCTGCTCCCTGTAACCTCACCGTTCCTCTTGGGTCCTTGTTGTTCACACACATGTATTCTGTATTTTATACATATATACAATATACATAAATGTATATTCATGTTTCCATATTAAGACTTTAGGTCAGGACTGGATCTATAGCATATTTGACATAAAAATTTAAAAGCATTTAATTGTTGGTCGAATATTTCTGTTGCATAATTATTTAGTGGGGTGTCCAGGGTGCACCCTGCTTTTGCTCAGAGTTGACTTAGATAGGCTCCAGCATCCCACAAACCCGAGTCGCATAAATGGTTCAGTAAATGAATGAGGAATGTTAATTTAGCAGTTCTGGAAGACAACTCAAATGTCTGCATTTTCTAATAGTCAGAAATAAATCTATATATTTTTTTAAATTTCCGTCTCAGGAATTTCTTCAAGGTGGGAGATATACAGTGCTTTGTAGTTTCTAATTAACACGAAAAATGCTTTATTTTTTGTCACACTAAAAAAAATGGTACTCGTGAACAGATAATAATGTAATTTGCTCTACTCCATTGTTGATATTCTTCCGAAAAGAATATACTCTATAATTTTCTTACTCAATAAATCAATAAATTGCTTTACCGGCTTAATGTTTATTGTTTAATTTAGAATTTAAACTATGAAAATTTTACTGACAAAATAAAGCAGACATTACACTTATATTGTTTATTATGATTAAAACTTTTTCAAGAGACATCAAGTTAACATGCAGAGTGTGACAATATACTGTATTTACATCTTTTTCGAAATCTTTGTGTCATATGCTTCAGTGTTACAGTATACACTTTACAGTCATTTAACAATAAAAAGTCAGGTTCATCTCCAGATGCCAACCCACCCCATCCATGCTGTAAGATCAGCGGGGACGCCATGCTGAAGAACACACAATATTTTACAGCAGTAGATTACTACTGGATGTTGTGCCGAAGGCCTTGGTGGGGCCTTGCATACAGACTTCAATAGTCTGTTCTACTAGCATGCTGGATGAATGTCAGAAATGAGTCAATCAATGATGAAGATGCTGAAACTTTTTTGTTTTTTATCCAAAGCAGATAAAATGATGTACAGGTGAAAAAGCGTAAAACCTTTTCGGAAAAAGAAATCCAAAACAGCAGCTTCAGTCGACAGAAAAAGATTTAACTTAAATTGTTTGTGCTTTTTTTATGGTCTGATTGCTTTTACTTACCAAACAATACACACATGCTATTTTGTTGAATAATCCGTAACTGGTCTTTATTCTATTATACCGGTAGAAGATACTCAAACAGTTTTATTAAAATGACCTCCTATGTTTGTGACCCCCTCCCCTTTTTTTTAATTTTTTTTTTTTTTTTTTTTTTTTTGCACAAGGTGATATACAACTTTTTAACCATCACATATAAATTAAATCCTGGATGCTCAGTTTATGTTCGCTGCATTCAGCAAACTAAACATCACTACTGTAATCATAACGTCTGTCCGATTAAAATGAACACCATGTGCACCATGTGATCGTTTAATAAACCCGCGACTGATTTTCGGTAACTGTGCACAATGTCAGCAGTGCAATCTCAAAATCTTAAGGCACGTCCACTGTGATTTATACTGCGATGACTTTGCATGCGGCTGAAGCTGTACAATATGAGCTAAAGATGAAATAATGGACAACTGACATTTATAGAATAAATGATACCTTCGTCAAATCAAAGAGATTCACGTTATATCACAAAAAGAATTTCAGAATATTTACTCCGGCTTCACTACTAAATTTCCCAACAAACACTGTTGATGTTCTGCTGAATTTTGATTCATAAAACTGTTATTCAACTTTAAATAAAACACACCAGCATTACACAGTTCAACCCAAAAAAGTCTAGCGTGTGGAGTTGGGATGGAAGCATAAAATGTTTTATTTATTTTTGCTTGCAGCAGTCTGCCAAACTTTGTTCTTACTTAAAGCTTTGATATTATCTGAGAATACACAATTACCCCTGGAGTTATTAAAGTATTCTGATTTGGATAGCAAAAGTTTTTTGTTCATTCATTTTCTAAACCACTTAATCCTAATTAGGGTCACAGAGAGGCTGGCGCCCATCTCAGCCGACTCTGGGTGAGGGCAAAGTACACCCTGGACAGCTCGCCTGGCCATCGCAGAGCTAAAAAGTATTTTGAAATATATATATATATATATATATATATATATATATATAGAGGATTTTCTGAGTAGATCCTTCCGTAGGAGAGTGCTCAATACTTTTTGGTAGAGCAAATAACAAAAATAAAAGGACAGGACAAAGACTTTCTATTGAAACTCAATTTATCACTACAGATCTGTTTCGAGGGGTGGTGAAACCATCCTCTCTCTTCAGGTGATTATAGAAGAATCTTCTATATCTTCTTCTTTAATGTATCTATTACAAGGTTTAATATATATATATATATATATATATATATATATATATATATATATAACCTTGTAATAGATACTTGTTAAAATGTGCCATTAATCCATACTGTCGACAAGAATTTCAAATGTTATTTACATTATGCGCACGAATCACCTATAATAGGTAACATTTTCCCTTTTATTTATTTGACAAATGTACACATTTATATTTACATATTCATAAACATAAATTATCGAACATAGCTATGGATGATGTATATCTAGGAAGTGTGTTGGGAGGCATTAACTAATTACAGATATAGAGTTTAAAAAAAAAACCTTTTGAAAATACGTAGTTACTTTTTTTTGCTTTTTAGCCTGAAATTAAAACACAAACTAAAGTTTTTTTTGTTTTTTTGTTTTTACCTGTATTTACTCAGGACAATTAAAAACTCTCACACTCATTTTCTGACCTGCGTAATCCTGTTAGGGTTGCAGTAAGGCAAGATCTATTTCAGTCAACACTTGGCTTGGGAAGGGCCAACACACAAGACCATTCACAGTCACACTTGCAGGCGATTTGGAACAGTATATTAGCCGAATGAGCATGCCTTTGGATTTTGGGAGGAACTGGAGATCCCAGATGAAACCAACACAAGCGCAGAAAGAACATTCAAACTCCACACAAAAAAAGCCTGAGCCTGGGATTCAAACCCATGACCTGTCAGGAGAATGAGCGAACTGGGAAGAAGTGCTGAATGAGGGAAGAAGCGCTGCCTTCTTCCTAATAACAACTTTCTTTCAGGGGTCATGCTTTCTTCAAGGATTGTTCTTTGTACCCTGACAAATGCCTTATTAAAAAGTTCCTACTCTAGGACAACACTCCCACTCCTGGATCCTGCCACCTTCATGCTTTACAGCGTTTTATGGAATTGTTCGGATGAGATACTGTATTGGCTTTCTGACAGATCTACCATTTCACACTGATGTCTTCAAGGTGTGTTTTGCCTTTTTTTTTTTTTTTTTTTTTTTGTAAACCTTCGCATGCAAGCCATAGTTGTGAAGCATAGCAGTATTGTCACATGTGCATGATGGCCAATCTGTGCCAAAAATTGTATCAGCTCCAAACCTTTCTTAGACTTTTGATGGAACAGGCTGATCCAGTAGCGGTTCTAAGAGTTTGAAACGTGATTTTTAATTTCTTTATTAAATATTTGGATTTTTTTAAATCAGTTTCTTGACTTGTGCCTGCCAACTTTGTTCCTGAGAGCTTTTAACATCGCCTTGCCACCCTTAGTTGATTGTCTGCTTTCAGTTACACGTCCACGCATTGAAATGCTGTGGAAATAGCGGATTTTATGCCAAAAGTACTGTAATCAGAATACACTTGGAAACCAAATAGCCTGTTGTGCATTGCAGGAGGTGTTTGTTATCCCTGACTGAGCTTACAAGGAGTTTTATTCGGGTGTGATCTTTTAACCATCTGTTATTGTTTTTAATTTTCAATTTTTATTAACTGTTGCTATTATCTTTTACTTGGCGGTAAAATGTTATTGCATTGAGTGTATATTGCTGGGAAAATGTATTTTTTGTGTCTTCATTTCAAGTGGCAAAGCAAAAAAAATGAGATATAATGAAGGGGTGAATTATTTATATAACACTGTAAAATGAAAAACAAAGAAGGAGAACATTGGGATAAATAAATGCCAGATAAAAGCTTTTACCTTAATTTTTCTCTTTTCAAAGTTGTTTGAAATTTTAATATGGCTGTTTTGTTATCCTTTACTCTAAGGGGAAGAACACTTGCCAGATTTTTATTCAATCATACTCTTCTGTGCAGTTGAGATTCCACATAATGATTATAGCTGTTTTTTTAAGGATTCTGCAAGGCTTAATCTTATTCTAAACAAGTCTCTCAGAGGGGTTTCACATTTGAGAGTCAATTTTTTTCCTCGGACTGAAAGATGAATCTTTTTTGGGATGTCCAATTGTAAAAGAACATTTATGCAATTCAAAAAAAAAAAAAAAAAAAAAATCAAACACTTCCTTGCTTGTCTGCTTAAAAGATCAAAAATGTTGCTTTTGCTGTTTTTCTGTTTGAAATTCATCCAACTTACATTTAAT
This sequence comes from Plotosus lineatus, assembly GCA_024760905.1. NCBI lineage: Eukaryota > Metazoa > Chordata > Actinopteri > Siluriformes > Plotosidae > Plotosus > Plotosus lineatus. Next base: position 35,797,673 of record CM045736.1, read on the forward strand.
TTAAGTATATCGGGCTGTTTAGATCAAATCTCCCAAGGCTTGTTTCAGGGATATACTGTACACCACACTGTGCCGTAAATGCCTGACTACTTAGCAAGTTTTCTCAGATGGCTAAAGAAGGGATTTATTAAACACAATATTCCTAATTGTCCAAGCAAGCCAGTCATATTTCTTCTGTACAGAGGGTACATCAAAACACAAGCTACTGTGTAACTGTGTATGCCGTTCTTTGTGATCATGCATGATCTTGGTACTTTTCTTGCTGGTAAAATGGACTTCCTAAAGAATAATTTGATACTAAATCACATGAAATAATTTACACCTGTTTGCACTGAGAGTCAATCATCAGAGAAATGTTTCGGAAGGGGAGGGTGCAAGAAAATTGACTCTGAGGCAATAAAAAGAGCAATAGCTTCATTTTACCTCCTCCAGCACTATCCAGCAATTCAGCCAGCTCACTAACTCTGAGCAAATCCCTCTGCTGGCAGAACCAATAACTGGGAACACAGTAATGCGAGAAGTGAAGGATGCGTTACAGGGCTGTGGCACATGAGGACAATACTATAAAATACTGAGGTTCAAATAGGTAACAAATCATTAGCAGAATCACAACATCAGCATCAAAGGTTTAGATGATTATCTCCGTTTTCTTACCAAATACTGCAGAAATCCTAAAAAACGATGCATCCGTGCTTTCTCAGTTGTCAGACCAATTGCAAATAAAACTCACCTGTCTTAAAAAATCTCTCAAGTGGAAAGGGGATTTGAAAAATGCATTAGGCTGAATTAATTGAATACTAAGACTTTTATAGAGAAGAGGGGGGGAAATGCATAGCAGAGCTAAATTCAGTTTAATTTTCTGCAAAATGAGCCTTGAGGAATGTACTTTTTAAAAAATTTAAAAGTACCGGTACTTTTTTTTTTTGCATCTCTGGATTGACCCATGAATCATTTAATGATAAAAGTGCCCTGTGTACGAATTGTGCTGTAGATTTAAACTATTCCCACGTCACTGTTTGGATAAATATCCAGAGTACACTGTTTTTCATTTTCGAGCAGAAAGGTGTCTGATTTGCATGATGCTTTTCCTTCAAGTCAGAAATGAAGGTGTCATACACTGATGGGCAGATTTACTAAAAAGTCAGTTAAATAACATTCACTAGGCTTCACTACAGATTTACACATTACTGTATACTATTCTGTGCAATATGTGGAAATTAAACTGGAAGTGAACATGCATGTTAAATCAAATCGTTATATGGCTGTTTATAGATCCAGATCTTTCTGAAGACTGAAGATAAGTTGAGCAATCGCATGATTTCATTAATCATCAATTAATTAATTTTCGGTTTCTGCCTTCCAGGATATTGAATCTTGTTAGCATTGTAGGCAAATTTACATTGCTGAAGAAGGCTGAAAAATCTCTCAAAAGTCTTAATGTTAATCAGCATCTCATTTTCAAACATGTTCTTGCATCATTTTAGGATGATCATTTGTAAGAAGGAGTTCTACACCCACTTAGAATTGTAATACTTGCAAAAGAAAAAGAAAAAAAAACGCACACACAAACAAAAAACCCAATCACTTGTCACCAACATGCATACTTTTACTTCCACTCTGAGTTCCATACAACCAAAAGAAACTAAACTCCGTTCATGCTGTCAGATATGTGCACCCTTTTTCACAATGGCTCCCACCAACCCTTTGAGGTGTTTCTAAAAGTACAGATAGTAAGTCCAGTACAGCAGGTTGACTATGACAAAGGAGAGGGGAAATGTTACACGAGAATAGTTGTCTATGTAATGCGGGTTCTCCACATGACAGCAGTTTACAGATCGCAGCATTTGTCGTATGAGGGACAGGATTCTGATGCAGCGGTGAAGAGGATCCTCCAGGCCTTCAGGTGTCTTAGGCTCTGTGTGAGAAGGAGTTTGGGCCATTAGATCAGGTTCGCCACTAGGAGTTGGAGGGTCTTTCCGGCGCTTTGCTTGTCTGGAATCACTGGCAATGGTGGTAACAATGCCGTTGATCTCCTCTTCACAGTCCTGCATGTGCTGAGAGGCAGAGAGAGAGAGAGAGAGAGAGAGAGAGAGAGAATCTCTCATAAAAAACAAAATAAATAATAAATTAAAAATTAAAAAATATATTAAAAAGTTGAAATTGTGGTTTACCCAAAAAGTGAGAGGAAAATGGGCATGCACTGTTCTCTCATAGTAAATCCAGTGTTAATAAAGACAGACATTAAAAAACATGACCATCCGAACACACTCCATTCTATTCCCTGAAATCTAGAGCTACACAGCCGGCATATTGAAATATGATTGGCTTTTATATTTTAATGACACAATTTCATAGGACCATCATGTTTCATACTAGCCCAGATCATTACTTTCCACTTTCCCTCAAAGCCATGATTCTCCAGTGTGGTTTGTGATGTTTCCAGGGGAACCCCCGAGTCTACTGTATTACTTTTTCATTGGTTACATGATAGTGATGAAGTACATGTATTGAGGCTGATAAGGCCATTATTTAAATATCATAGCTGTAAGGCCTGCCACGGGTAACAAGGCCAATCAGTGTAACACAACCACCTCAATATTTAAATGTAAACCTTTAGATTAGATTTAATGGTGCTGCTAATATTCTCAACAGTATCTTGAACTGACATCTGGGTGGGTGGACAGGCAGGGAAAAATGTTTTGCAGCTAAAATAAATAAGTGATAATACGCATGTGTCTAATTGCTTTTAAATTATATATATATATATATATATATATATATATATATATATAATGGATGGCATTAGGAATGAGCAATGGATAGGATTAGGAATGAGCACATCAGAGGGACAGCACATGTAAGATGTTTTGGAGACAAAGTCAGAGAGGCTAGATTGAGATGGTTTGGACATGTACAGAGGAGGGATAGTGAGTATATTGGTAATAGGATGCTGAGGCTGGAACTACCAGGCAGAAGGCCTAGAGGAAGACCAAAGAGACGATTCATGGATGTGGTGAAGGAGGACATGAAGGTTGTTGGTGTAGGAGAAGAAGATGCAAAGGATAGGGTGAGATGGAAGCAGATGATTCGCTGTGGCGACCCCTGAAGGGAAAAGCTGAAAGGAAAAGAAGAAGAAGAGAAGAGGTACCAGTGTGTGTGTGTGTGTGTGTGTATGTATATATATATATATATATATATATATATATATATATATATATATATATGTATGTGTATATATATATATATATATATATATATATATATATATGTGTGTGTCTGTCTTCCTTTCGGCTTTTTCCCTTTTACTCGGGAGTTGCCACAGCGAATCATCTGATTCGCACGTTTCATTTTGGCATACATACACACGTTCTTAACCTGGGTTCGATCGAACCCTAGGGGTTCGGTGAGTCAGTCTCAGGGGTTCGGTTGGAGGTCAAGACACACACCCAACTCATATTTATGACGACACGTCCCGCTCGGCCATTACTGGCTGCAGGTGATCACGCTACATTGCTTGGCCAATCTGTGCTCCAGGAAATTTAGTGTGCTCAGTAGTCGAATTGTGACTGTTGTGATGGTACTTCGTGTGATTTCTTTCATAATGTTTTAATCCATACTATGTTGAGCAACAAAGAAAGTGGTCGGACAAACATGTACAACATGGATTCACACATATAACGGAACATGATGCTAATCAGCGTCCTATCTGCATGGTTTGCAAAGTTGGATCAACCCTCCGCTGATTGATGTATATGTACATGTGTATGTGTATATAATATAAATAAATACATATTCAACAATATAAATGCTTATAATAACAATTAAATATTCAAAAAAAATCCATAAGATGTAAATAAAAAATAAATACACCCACATACAGACACGCATGTGCACATACAGATGTGCACCTCACATAAAAATGTAAGTAGTTTTGATGGGGGAGTTCATGCATTTTATTGGTTTTATTGTTTGAACACAGTGATGTTAATACACGGTTTATTTTGGTGGCCCAGTAAAAACATATACCTATGTCTTGAATTTGAAAAAAAAAAAAAAAATCATATTTTATTTTTCAAGAAAAAGGGTTTGGTGAGTAAGCATATGAAACTGGTGTGGTTCAGTAAGTCCAACAAGGTTAAGAACCACTGAGATTATATATACATACAAACACACATACAGTGTATTTTAGAAAGTGCAATGAATGCAATAATTTTGAAGACACTCTGTAAAGAATTGGCCATGGTTATTTTAATGAGCAAATTAATCATCAGAGAAAAAGGTTTAGTAAATTTAAAAGAAGCATCCATCACTTTACCCATGTCACACACATACGAACAACCATTCACACCCACATGAACCCCTTCGCTGTGAGGCATCAGTACACACAACTGAGCCATCATCAACTGTATTCATAAAAAACGAAAGGTCAAGAAGGTAGTTATTATTTTTTTTCTTTGTGTTCTCACCGTAAGTGTACTGTTGCATTCTGGGTGGTGGAGTGTGCAGAAGTGAGCCACAGCATACTCTATAAGTGCTCCAAAGATGAAACTGAAGCATATTCCCAAATACACGTCTATTGCCTTGATGAAGCAGTTAGCATTGGGTAGAGACGTTCTGGCACCCATCATCAGTGTGGTCATTGTTAACACTGTCGTAACTCCTTTTAATGAAAACAAAAATACACAAAAATTTTCATGACCGACATGGGAAGTGACGAAACAGCTCTGACTATGAACATTTGATAAGAAGTACTTTTCCAACTGAATAAAAGAACCAGAACTGCCTAAACTAAAGTTTGCAGTGAATCCGTTTCCCACAAACCCCTGGATAGCATGAACCAAAATATAAAGTGTAATTCAAATTTGATCTAAAACAAACACTGTTATGACGCAATGACAACTGACATATAGATTTTTACCAAATTGGTAGTGGAGTGTTGTTAACAGTTTATGAGTGAATTTATGTTCTTACTGGGTTTCATTTCATGGGCTGTTAACAACAGTATAAACCCGGGAATTTGTTTTATGATCATTTTTTATTTGATCTGATATTGCGCTGCACATGGTCTACAAAGATAAACAGCTATAATCTCACTGACTTGATTCAGAGGTCTGATTAGAAGCACTGCAAGAACATTCAATATTAAAAAAAATATTAATTATTTTATTGATTTGCTGTTGAAACTGGAAAATACTCCAATACATCTACATTCACACTTAGGTCCAGAAGTATTTCGAAAATCCCACAATGTTTGTAATGTTGGCACTGTGTAAAAAGAGTAAAGTTTAAGTTATAAGAGCTTTGTCAAACCATGGCAATAACCATTTAGAACTTTTAGCCATTTTACAACTGTATATTCCCACTGTTTTCACAGGCTCAAATGTAATGGGACAATGATTGCCTGAAGGCTGGAACCCATTCACATCACCAAACGCAGGGTTTCCTTCCTTGAAACATTTTTATATTTTTTTTCTTTATTCCAGCCACCTTTAGTTACTGCTTTTTTTTGTGGGTCATTTTGCCTATAGTTTTGTCTTCAACTGTTAAAGTTCTTGAAGCTGATTTGTTGGACATTAGAGTGGATACAAGAGTGAAGATCTGAGTGACTGGCCAAAATGATACTTCTTGTTTTCCTTTCGGCTGCTCCCTTCAGGGGTCGCCACAGCGAATCATCTGCCTCCATCTCACCCTATCCTCTGCATCTTCTTCTCTTAGAGCAACTACCTTCATGTCCTCCTTCACCACATCCATAAAACTTTTCTTTGGTCTTCCTGTAGGCCCTCTGCCTGGTAGTTCCAACCTCAGCATCCTACTGCCAATATATTTACTTTCCCTCCTCTGTACATGTCCAAACCATCTCAACCTAGCCTCTCTGACTTTGTCTCCAAAACATCTTACATGGGCTGTCCCTCTGATGTACTCATTCCTGATCCTATCCAACCCACATTTTCATCTCTGCTACCTTCAGCTCTGCCTCCTATCTTTTCCCCAGTGCTACTGTTTCTAAACCATACAACATCACTGGCCTCATCACCGTCTTGTACACTTTTCCTTTCATTCTTGCCGATACCTTCCTATCACACATCATATCCGACACTTTTCTCCAACCATTTCAACCTGCCAGCACACGCTTCACCTCTTTTCCACACTCTCCATTGCTCTGGACTGTTGACCCTAAGTACTTAAAATCCTCCACCTTCTTTATCTCTGCTCCCTGTAACCTCACCGTTCCTCTTGTGTCCTTCCCATTCACAAACACGTATTCTGTCTTACTCAGGCTAACCTTCATTCCTCTCCTTTCCAGGGCATACCTCCACCTCTCTAGATTTTTTCGAGATACTCCACGTGTTTTCCACGAGATTCCTGTCTAACCTCGTCTGTCAGTCTGTCCATCGCCGTAGCAAACAAGAAGGGGCTCAGAACTGACCCTTGACGCAGTCCCACCTCCACTGTCTTACATCTTTCATACATGTCCTGCACCACTCTAACATACTTCTCTGCTACTCCAGACTTCCTCATGCAGTACCACAGTTCCTCTCTCGGTACCCTATCATATGCTTTCTCCAGATCCACAAAGGCACAATGCAGCTCCCACTGACCTTCTCTATTAACATCCTTGAAGCAAAAACTGCATCTGTGGGGCTCTTTCTTTGCATGAAATCAAACTGTTGTTCACAAATGCTGACCTCTGTCCTTAGTCTAATTTCCACTATTCTTTCCCATAACTTCATGTTTACTTTAATTTACTTTACTTCACTTTATGGCTCATCAACTTTATCCCTCTGTAGTTGCCACAACTCTGTATGACTCCCTTGTTCTTAAAATGGGCACCACCACACTTCTCCATTCCTCCAGCATCCTCTCACTCTCTAAGACCTTGTTGAATGTTCTTGTCAGAAAGTCTACTGCTATCTATCCTAGACACTTCCATTCCTCCACAGGTATGTATTCAGGACTCTTCATCCTGTTCAATGCCCTCCTCACTTTACCCTTACTAATCTTTGCTACTTCGTGGTCCTCAACGGTCACCTCTTCTACTCTTTTTTTTTCTCTCTCTCTCATTTTCCTCATTCATCAGCTCTTCAAAGTATTCTTTCGATTTTCCGAGCACACTTCTGTCATCAGTCAATACATTTCCCTCTCTGTCCTTAATCACTCTAACTTGCTGCACGTCCTTCCCATCTCTATTTCTCTCCTGTGCCAACCCGTGTAAATCATTTTCTCCCTCCATACCGTCCAACCGATCATATAAGTCATCATACGCCCTCTGTTTGGCCTTTGACACCGCTACCTTCACCTTACGCTGCGGATCGATTAACTCTCTCCGGTTCGCTCAATGTCCCACTTCTTAGGTAACCTCTTCCTTTGTACACACTCTTACACTTCCTCATTCCACCACCAAGTCTCTTTATCTACTTTCCTTCCAGAGGACACACCAAGTACTCTCCTACCTGTCTCCCTGATCACATTTGCTGTAGTTGTCCAGTCACCTGGAAGCAATTTCTGACCACCCAAAGCCTGTTTCAACTCCTCCTTGAACACAACATGACACTCTTCCTTTTTCAGCTTCCACCACTTTGTCTTCTGCTCTGCTTTTGCCTTCTTAACCTTTTTCACCTTCTTCACCATCAGCGTCATCCTGCACACCACCATCCTGTGCTGTTTGGCAACACTCTCACCCACTACTACTTTGCAGTCACTGACTTCCTTCAAATTACATTGTCTACACAAGATGTAGTCTACCTGTGTGCTCCTACATCTGCTTTTATAAGTCACCCTATGCTCCTGTCTTTTCTGGAAGAAAGTAGTTACCACAGCCATTTCCATCCTTTTTGCAAAATCGATCAACATCTGTCCTTCTGTGTTCCTGTCCTGGATACCAAACCTGCCCACACTTCCTTGTCCACTCTGTTGCCTGCACCAACATGTCCATTGAAGCCTGCACCAATGACCACTCTTTCACCTGTGGGGGTACTCTGCATCACTTCATTTAACTAACTCCAGAATCTCTCCTTCTCTTCTAGATCATATCCTGCCTGTTGGGCATAAGCACTAACAACATTTAACATCACACCTTCAATTTCTAACTTGAGACTCATCACTCTGTCTGACACTCTTTTCACTTCTAGAACATCCCTGACAAACCCCCTCCTTCAAGATGACTCCTATTCCGTTTCTTTTCCCATCCACACCATGACAAAACATCTTAAACCCTGCTCCTAAGCTTCTAGCCTTGCTACCTTTCCACTTGGTCTCCTGACCTCATAGTATGTCTACCTTCCTCCTCTGCATCATGTCAATCAGCTCTCTAGCTTTTCCTGTCATAGTTTCAACATTCAACGTCCCCACTCCCAGTCCTAGACTAATGCCTTTCCTCTTCTCTCTCCACCTACAAACACATCCTCCGCCTCTCCTTCTTCAGCCAACAGTAGCCCAGTTTCCACCAGCACCCTGTTGGTCAACAGCACTGATGGCGGTTGTTGTTAAACTGGGCCTCGACCGATTCGGTATGACATTCGTATTGTTGATCCGCATATGATACTGTGATTATTAATTAATCCCCAGAATGGCAGCTCTTGGGGAAAGTTCCTGTTACACTGTGAGAAATACTTACCAAAGATGCCTCACAGAAGGACAACCTATGAATTGGCAAGAGTGTCACAGCTTCCCAAGGCTCACTGATGGGCATTGGGAGCAAAGGCTAGTATGTCTCATCTGATACTATAGATGAGCTAATGTAGGACAAACTGGTAAAAATGGCTCTAATAGAAAGGGCTGCCAAGCTACGGACCCGGGAGTTGGTGTTAATGTTATAGCTGATTGGTGCGTGTTAGCCATCCATATAAAATAAAACAAAATTCTGATTAATACATAATGAATCATATACAATATATTGGTTATACTACAATATATAAAAATGAAAAAAAATAAAAAATAGTGAGGACACTTGGTTGCATATCATTTTCATTAATAACCATACATGGCATAAACTATATTTTGGTGTCTCTGATGGTACAGATTAAAAAATATTTTGTCTTTAAGCCCAATTAAGAGAAAGGCAGGTGAATTGCAATAGCAAAGGAACTGTTGGTGTCTTCTTTCTAATTAATACAGTACCTTCCGACTCAATTTCCTCTGGAATCAATAAAGCATTCTGATTCTGAACACAATAATACAATACTATTAGAAAGATTAAATACTACTACTACATGGTAAATATGTAATTGGTTTTTTTTCCCACATGAGCCTTAAATACACTGACTACACAGACACAATTAGTATGTAATTGATGGGTATAAATTTACCTATACATATGCGAGCAGGCACAGATGATTGGCTGATCCAGAAGGACACCCAAGAGAGAACGACTAGTAGACTGGAGGGCACATATGTTTCCAGGATGAAGTATAGAATGCTTCTTCTCAGCTCAAAATGGAACGTCAGTTTTGGATAATTACCTAAGAGGCAAGATTATTGTATCACTAATTTAAAATATTTGTCTAAAATAATTTCAAACAAAAAAGGGAAAAAACCTCCACTGTTTCAGAAAATGCCAATTTACAGTAGAAATTATTGTAATATTGACAGAAGTAATATTTTATTTCTTAAAGTACATAACCACAAACAATTAAAGTTGATTAAGTTTATTTCTGCACATATATACTGTATTGTATGATTTTGCATCCAAAATCCACAAGTCATAATTGAACAGTTATTTATACAAAAAATTCATCCTCCTCTCACACCCTCCCCATGCTTTGCACACCTTGAGCCCTGGCCCAAGGTGCAGCTGCGCGCTTAAGTTGAGCCCAGTTGTGTCACAGCCTGACTTTGTCATGATTAGTGTCAGATTGCAAGGAAATTGGGACCTGTGCAGATGTGCTACTACGCCACCATGCATCCCAAAAGTGTAGTAATAGTCATTAAAGTATTGCAAGGTTGAGTATACAAGTTGATTTCCACTGCATCTGTTAATGAGCTTGAATTCACTGCTTCCAACGTGATGTTAAAGTCGCAGTAGCCACTAAAAATTCTTGATGAAACAAATAAATAAATAATAATAAAAAAGATTTGAGCAATGACCTCAGTTGAGTGGTCTTCAAACTTGTCATGGTTTTAAACTCTTTGATTTTGGCTAGATTAGAGTGAGCATGCTAACTAGTTTTAGCCAATTGTCATGCTGTCTATTTGAACCACTGTAACTTGTAGGGGGTAAAATTTGTGTGTGTTTGGACGGTGGCAGGGGTTATGTGGATGTTTGTGTAAATTAAACAACAACTCTTATCCAGTACACATTTTTACTAGGTTGGTTTTTATTGCAGCTTTAATTATTATGATTATTTTATAAAATTAGTAGCATGAAAAAACTTGCTGTCAAATGATAGCACATTTCTTGCATAAACTCAAGTCATTAACACCACAACTAATATGATAAACTAAGAAAGAAAGAACTGACATTTCCTGACCATATTAGTATAAATCTAAAAAGATAACAGAACTAATGATAAATTACTTGTTCAATTTCTATCTCAGTTGACACTGGGCGAACGTGGGGCGCAAACCAAACAGCTTACCCAGGACATCACAGGGCCAACAGACACACCTACATTCACACTTACACTTCAGGGTCAATTTGGAACAGTCATTTAACCTTCTCTGGACGTCTATAGGCACCAGCTTCCCCAAAACTCAAGTAGGATTAAGCAGATAGGCTAGTAAGTAAGTGAGTTATTCAATTTTGTTGACTGGGTTTAAAAAAAACACATATTATGTTACTAAAAATTTGGGATGTTTGTGCATACCTGTCTCATAGACAGCCTCAGAGGCAGAAGTGTAATGATCTTCTACTGTGAACTGAGCCAGACGCAGCGTGTCCAACCCGCTAACTGACTCGTTGCCTCTTGCCCAGTAAAACATCACATCGTTAACATTATAACCCCCTGATGTAGAAAGATAAATCATTGTTATGCAAGATCAGCACAAAAATGGGATTTTTTTGATGCATCATGAGTGAATTCCCTGGTGTAATATCTGACAACATTAATGGAGCTACTATTGCAGAAATACACTAAAATGATCGGTGTTTGATTAGTATCACATACATGTTGCTGTAAACTGTTATAGTATTCATTATTAAAGACCAAAGATGCATTTTTGTGCAATATTAAATTGTAGTCCACCACTGAACGCACTATGAATGTATTTCCTCAAGAGGGAGCTCTATGATAAAAAGTGATCAAACACAATAAACACTGAACACCAAACACAGTGCTCTTGACAATTATGAAAGTATACATTATTATCCAAATCCTCAGAGAAAAACAGTGGTGATAAATGTATAACCAGATAGACACTTATATATATATATATATATATATATATATATATATATATATATATATATATATATATATATATTTGTCTGTCTTCCTTTCGGCTTTTTCCCTTTCTCGGGAGTCGCCACAGCAAATCATCTGATTCGCACGTTTTGATTTGGCAGAGGTTTTTACGTCGGATGCCCTTCCTGTCACAACCCTTTTAGCAAGGGACAGAAACACACTGACGACTTTGCAGCTATTCTTTACGAAAGTCAGCAATGGTTCTTTTACATGCCTCTCACCATAGACAGTGAAAGACATGGCCCGCCTTTGATAACCCAGTTAGCTGCACTATATATATATATATATATATATATATATATATATATATATATATATATATATATCTTATTTTCTGACTTTTTTACTTATTATTTTTAGGGGTCCACAACGTAAAAATAGTTAGCATTGAAGCTTTCTTTCTCAAGACATTACATGAAGAAATCTTAGAACACAAAGGCAACCTGTACTACATAAGGCTAAATATTATTCACTTGTCAGATGAAGTAAACTTACTATTCGTGGCTCAAAAGAGAATAAAGTTTGTAGGGAAAAACTGTATGGTCTACATGACAATTTCAATTGCATCACAACTTTTTGGGTGCTATTTTTATCCCTTACTTTTGGTATCAGTATATGAAATAAATATTTCATTGTGACCTGAATTCAAACGCAAGTCACACAAATACAGACAATTATGTAGTTTACAACTCAGTACAAACTGTGATTCTGTACTGACATGAAAAAGTTACATGAGAATAGATGTATATACAAAGCAGCACAAAAAACATGTTTTTGGGAATTATTTATGTAATTTTAGCCCTGTATGTTTTCTGTGCATTTCTGTTTGGTGTACTTATCCGTAGGGTTCGGGGAATTAGTGTTCTGAGTGGAAAATGCAGCATGTTAAATGCAATATACTGGAGGCCTTAATTCATTCCTCTTGTTTTTATTTCATTGTCATTGCAGCTTATATAAATAGTAATGGAAATCAGGACTAAAGGCTCAATCCCAAACACACACAGATGTGAGCCTAGCACTTTAACCACTACACCAACGGCCCTATATATATATATATATATATATAGAGAGAGAGAGAGAGAGAGAGAGAGAGACAACCACAAAAGAATTCACAAGCTTGGAGGATTTGTAGAAACAAAATGGTGAAATTTGTAATAATGAAACTGGTTTCAGGAGTAAACTCACTGACCTAAATAACTTTTCGCCACATATCACACACTCCTACAACTACAACTCCTGTCCTCATACTCAGGTAGGAGAAAACTGACAGCCTCAGAACTATCCACACACGTTTATTACAGTTCCCTACTTTTGCTGTGTGTTGCATGTGTAGAGTTGGAAGTCCATCATGAGCGTTTGGATATTGAGATCTTAAAAAAATACACACACATATTGAGCAGGCAACTTGCCATTAATGTCTTTTCACACTATGCATTAAGAAATATGAAACCGATTATATAGCTGTTTGTTGCTGATGTGACAAGCAAAGCCTGAGGAATAAAAAAAAGAGCCCATCGCTTGTTGCCACAGCAACGCGCTCATTAATGCCTTGGAAAAAAAGAGTGTGTGTGTGTGTGTGTGTGTGTGTGTGTGTGTGAGAGAGAGAGGGGAGGAGGGAGAGAGAGAAAGAGAGAGAGAGAGAGAGAGAGAGAGAGAATATTGCTCTTACAACTTTCCAGTTGTAGGGTGCACGTCTGTTTATCCATGGGGTATTTAGTCAGGTCCATGTTGCAGGCCACAGTGGTGGTAATCCTGGAAAAATACACAAACACGACTGAAATATTGATGCCTCATTAATACTGAAAATTGCAGCAACCTGCTAGAGTAAGACGTCTTTGACTACAACCATTTCTACTCTCATATCAATATATAATATTAATGTTAATATTAATTTTGAAGGGAGAATCTCATTGATATACTTTTTATAAACATACACTATACATGTAGACTTACATTGGATCCAATTTTCTTTTACTAGATGAGATTTTGTAATCGAGCAGCAATATGGATATACATTTTCTTGTGAACAAAACAGAAACCAATAAAGCTATCATGCCTCAAAGCCTTAAAACTTCTCAGTCATAAACTTTTTTTGTACAATACACCTCTACAAATGCACCTCATTCATAATGTTCACTCTTGTAAATTCTCCTTCCATCACTTTGGGGATTTGCATCTCTCTCACATACATACAGTAGGCCCCCGTTATTCGCGGGGGTTCGATTCCGGCCCCTCCCGCAAATCAAGATAATCCTCGAGTTCTGTACCCGGAAGTAAAACTCTATGTATCATATAACATGCGTGAATGATCAACCGGAAGTACAGGGATCCCTCGCTACTTCACGCTTCAATTAATTCGGTTTGCATCTCGGTTTAAAAAAAAAAAAAAAAAAATTAGTCGAATTAAAAAATAAGGAAATTAAGGAAGAATAGGGGGAAAAGTTATGGAAAATGTCACAAAACAAGGCGAATTATGCAACAAAAAAAAAAACCCTAAACAAACACTAAACAAAAAACAACCCAAAATCTTACATCAAAACTGAATACATTGTTGAATCTGTGTGTGCACGCATCGTCTGTAAGTTGTTACAGGGCATTCTTGAGAGGGGAACTTATGTTTAAACCTTGTATAAGTAATCCATACGAGTTTGTATTGTATAAAATCTCTCTCTCTCTCTCTCTCTCTCTCTCTAATCATCTGTACATTATCAATATGTCCCAGGTTTAAACTCAACGTTCCTCTCAAGCACAGCATAGCAGATCTGATCAGATTTAAAGAGCATTTCACTCTTATGCAGTTCATTATAATACTGGAGTCAATTTGTTTCCTCTTTGAAACTTTTGGCACGAGTTCAGAAATGTGTGGTTCTGCTTCTCAGCATGTGTCAGCCACGCCCCTCTGAGGGAGCCTAGTCTTAAGTGTACCTCAGGATAATGTTTAATCATATTTCATACTTATATTTATGATATATCTTAATGTAGATTTTATTCCATTTCTATTTCTACTTGTTCTTCAATTTCATTTCACTTTCACTTTCAACCTCGGTCTCAGGATGTTTGCAAAACGAATGTTGATAAGTTGGAGAGCGTCTGTTTTTATATTTTATTTACATCTTATGTTATTTTTTAATGTTTAATTGTTATTATAAGCATTTATACCATTGAATATGTATTTATTGATATTACATACATGTACATGTACGTATACGTCAGTCAGAGGGGTGGGGAGGTGGGGTGAATCCCATGTATCATATTACATGCGCTAAAATACGCTTTTAAACACATTCCATAGAGTCTTACTCATTCATACAGTATTAATGTAGTAACATGTAGTAATTAAGTAAAAACTTTTTAATTTTGTACTGTGATATTTATTGCTAAAATTATATATATATATATATATATATATATATATATATAAGAACATAAAAGTGTGACGTAATGAAGTTTCAGCTGGACCCAGAATGCAGGAGGCAGTGTGAGATGGCAGAGTGGATTTATTATTCAAAGGGGAAGCACTTAAGCAGAGCACCACACTTTATCTGCAGTACTGGTGACGAAGAGAAACACAAACATTAAGCACTGGAACCAGGAGCCAGAGAAAACACAAGGAAGCAGGGACATGATGTGAGACAATCTTCTGGTGCAGAGGTGAGCATGCGGTTTGTGTTTCTAGGCAGTGAATTCAGGTGTGCGCTGCTGCAATCAGCCCAAGCAGCTCAGCCACGCCCCTCAGCCCGAGAGGGGAGAAAACCGTTAGAGATCACAGGGAAACAGGGACGTGATGCGAGTTAATCCTCTGACGCAGAGGTGAGCATGCTTGTGTTCATTGGAAGTACATGAGAGGACTGAATTCAGGTGTGAGCCACCCGAGTAGCTCAGCCACACCTCTCAGCTGGAGCAAAGAAAAAGCAAAGTTAGAGGCACAGCCGCCAAAATCAAAGTCCCCCCAAAACACAGACCATAACAAAAAGAACATGAAGTGTAATAAATTGGATAAACAAAAAAAAAGAATAAACATGCTACAGTACAGTACATAAAATCACACACACAAACATTCAAAAACATTAACTGAGGTACTGTACTGGAATAATAATTGAAAAAGACTTTAATACTACAGTGCTTTAACAACAGTTCAGATGATTATTCCTCTTCAGGCACTTCAGAAGAAACTGTCGTTTCTTCAGGAGAAAGTCTGATTTCTTCAGAAGAGACATCCATCTTCATTACCTTTTTCTGATGCTTAGCCAGCATTTGAGTGGCATCATAGAGCTTAACTGGTAATTGAAACACACTAAAAAGAGGCTCATTGACAACTTGTGCGCGAATAAGGAAAAAGGGGCGTATACATCATATCAACCAATCAGCAAGAGGGAGAACAGCCATTGGCTGAATTTGAATCACGTGACAGTTACTTGGCAATCCGCAAATATGCGGCGTGCAAAACCATGAATAGTGAAGGGCCTACTGTACACATTTTAATCTAACCACACACATTTCTTCTTCTCCCCTCACCCTGGGGATTTGGATCATACACACATTGTCTCACTCACACTTATACACATGTGCACGCGCAAACGTTTCTAAACCCAACCCTAACTTTAAAACATGCACAGACAGACAGGCCTAGCTTACAACTCTATGCACACAAACAGACACACACACACACACACACACACACACACACACACACACACACTCCATGTTCCCCGGGAAGTTCGAGATTGGAAAAAGAACTGA
Organism: Plotosus lineatus; assembly: GCA_024760905.1. NCBI lineage: Eukaryota > Metazoa > Chordata > Actinopteri > Siluriformes > Plotosidae > Plotosus > Plotosus lineatus. Next base: position 35,813,812 of record CM045736.1, read on the forward strand.
TGATATCACCTGTCTTATTCTAATCCTGTGTTATTTGTATTCACGGTTGAAGGGAGTGAAATTTAAGCGTGGTCTTCTGCTGGACTGAGCTGATAAAGCTAAAGTGCCAGTCAAGCCACATCTCCACTGTTCAGTATCAGGTCATATTCATACCGGGGATTTAGTTCAGTTGGTAGAGCGTCCGCTTTATCCTCCGGAAGGTCGGAGTTCGAATCCGGCCGCGTCATACTATGAAACGTTAAAATTTGGGAGTTGTTGCTTCCTGCTTGGCGCTCAGCATCAAAAGGATAGAACAATGCAACAACTGGTGCCGTACAGTGGCGACGGGTACCTGGAGCACAGGGAGCGCTGGGATCTCATGTGCATTGAGCATACGTGTGTATGAAATTGCACTATATAAGCATCCAGAATAATAATAATAATAATATTATGAGTGTACATACTGACATTCTTATGAAGATACATTACATGTTGGGTTTTTATCTTAATCCTGTTTGGCTGTGTTTTAGGTTCTGAGTACAAACCTGACGATAGACCGTGACAGCAGGAATGACTATCAATGATCATTGATAAAACTCATCCATTGGCAGAGCTAATATATGATACTTAGATACTCTGTAGGCGATCTGGTTTATTGAAATCTTTCAGCACTAAGTGGAAATAGGTCACCCTACCGGAGAGCATAAAGTACAGTCCCGTTGGGAAAAATTCGGATTAGCCTGTTCTCCACGGTGATATCATGCAGGAAGGACTTCTTGGAATCCACAATAAAGGTATCTGGAACCCAGAGTAGCTCCACCAGACGTCCATCCAGACTTAAGCTCTTATTGCCTTCGAACAATAGTCTCTCATCTGTCCAGCGCTGTCGCAGGAATATAGTGGCAGTGTAGTCCTAGAGAGGAGAATTCGCATAATAGACTGAGCATTTCAGTAAATTTTAATATGAAAAAATATTACATTGCAAAAGAAAAATAATAAAATTAGGTCAATAGTTTCAAAGATTTATGCTAGAAGCATTAAAAATCTACACTGATCAGCCACAATTTGCACACATTGAGTGGTATTGTGAATCTTGGGGTCAGAAAGGGCATTTATGTGTGGACTTTGCCTATTCCCACATGCTTGCATAAGTTTCCTCTGGTGTTCTGGTTCTCCTCCACAGTCCAAATACATCACTGCTCAAAACTGTAGCTACATTTGAATAAGAGTTGGTAAATGGCCCAGTCATGCATCTCCACTGACGCACTGGTTTCACTGGTATGCAAGGATTGTAACGGAAAGGAGCGGAACGCAGTCTACAGAGGGCGTCTGCATTTTTACACGGAAAACGTGTGAAAATCCTACGGAAAAGTGGAAATTCTTATTTCCCATTTCACTGGACTATGGCATGCAAGGATCGTGCAGCGGAAAGCCACGGAACGCAGTCTACAGAAGAGCTTCTGCAGTTTTACATGGAAAATGGGTGAAAATCCTACAGAAAAGTGGAAATTCTTACACATTCTGTTACAAATTCTGTTCACAGCATGTGCAGAACAGATACGGCAAAGTACGCCAAAGTGACCCCATGGAACACTCACGGAATTTTTTTTCCGTGAACGTTTCCTCCACTTTCTTATGTTCAAAAGCATGTTCACGGAATATTTTGGCCTGCCGGAAGCATACGAAAGTGGAGTATCTATGAGGAATAACTACGGAATCACATGGAAGATGAGGGAATAATTGCGGAACATTTGCGGATGACAACATTTTTGCTTCCGTAAGTCTGCCGTGCTCCAGTGAAATGGTGGGGGGGGGGGTAATAAGCGACTCATGCTCTCCCACTCCAACCTTGGGAAGGCATGTCTACATGGAACTCACTGAGTGTGTAGGGAGACTGTCATACTAGAACAGGCTTCAGCATCTTAATTCTAGTGAAGGGAAACCATAACCCAAAAGCAAATGGACACGTTCTGCACAATTGTGTTTTCAACTTTGTGACACCAACTTTGGGAAGAAGCTACATATTGGTGTGATGGTCCATAAACTTTTGTCCATATAATATAGCTTATAACTTTTGTCCATATCTTCCAATATATAGTTTTAAATATAAGTTCAGTACATGTGAGCTAAAATCAATGCCCATTTTAAAACAAACTTAAATGTAATTTTATAAAGCAAATCACAATAGGGATTTTTGTTTCACTATCACAGACAGTTATGCACACTTGCACAACTTTTGCTATTTAATAATAAGTAAAAAGACTGCAGCATATCCACTCACTACCACCATTTAATATTGGAGCTTCCATTTATTTTGTCAAATTGTCTACTTTTTAGGGAAAACAAATAGAAATGCCAAAACCAATTGACTTTTCCTGAAGTAATGATGCAAGCATGAAACCTACATCAAACAGTACTGATGCAATACTCTCAGCTGTTTTATTCATTTTTGGTACAATTTAATATTACAAAATACAACATTTATAAACTACATTAAATCCCTTCTGTTGCTAGTGCTATTTTAATCCATTCTGAATATGAATTTTAGGATAAAAATTTCAGAAGCAAACTGTTCATATGGTTCTTTTGTTTAAAAAAATTCAAAGAATAAAAGAAATGTATTATTTGTGTGTGTGTGTGTGTGTGTGTGTGTATATATATATATATATATATATATATATATATATATATATATATATATATATAATTTTTTTAAATGCATTCTTACCATGTTTATCTCTGATATTGTGTCAATGCTGGCTATGTCCAAACTCATCCCCACAGTGACAGGACCATCTGTAGAAGAATGTGGAATAAACAATAAGACTCAAAGCAACCTGTTGCATGTTTATGGCCTCAAACAAATATTACTGTTAACCCTGTAGCACCCCATGTTGCATATGTGCAACAAATTCTAATTAGAAGTTTTCCCATGTTGCTTTCTATAACTGGGCTCTACAGGGTTAAGATGAACGAACATTCAGAAGCATTCCTAGCAGAATAACTAATATTAACACTCACTGTGAAACTTGCACAGAAACATAAAGACAAAAATATTAATGTGAAATCACGTTTTAAATAATCATGTTATAGTTATATTCTATCCTTCAATAAAGATAAACTATCTAATCTCGCCCGTATCTCCTTTGTTTAAATGCATCTCATGCGGCAGCTGCAGAAATCATCAGTATAGAAAGTGTTAAAGTTTTATAGCGGAATGTTGTTTTGGTAGGTAGAGAAAGACTGTCTGAAAGAGCTGGCACAGAGTGGTGTCATGGTGAAGAAATAATGAAAGATTATTTTTGAAGAAAGACTGAAAAAGACAGCTGAGTGACAAATTGTAGTTTAGGGAAGGAAATACAGAGTATGCGGTTTACCGAACCAACTGTTTTTAAAGATTTATTTATGTGGCATGAATGCTGAGGTACTCACAAACAGTAATCAAGCATCGTAGTCATAGGTCAGCAACATGGTGTCAAGGTTAGCACGTCACAGCACGAAGGTCCTGGGTTCGAGCCCCACTGAAAGTGCTTCTGTGTGGCATTTGCATATTCTTGTTGTGTTTGTGGGGTTTCCTTCAAGTAACCCCCCCCCCCCCCCCTTCCCGCCCATCCACAGTCCAAAGACGACATGCACATTAGGATAATTAGTAGTTCCAAACTGCCCCTAGGTGTGAGTGACAATGGCTGTGTTTGCGTGTTGGCTCTGAAATGGTCCGGAAATCGGTTTGTGGTGTACCCCACCTTAGCCCAGTATCAGCTGAGGGTATCAGCTCCAGCCTCCGCGTGATGCCACAAGGATTAGCAAATGGATGGATGGATAGACGAATCTTCACTAATTAATTAATTAGTATTTGTATGTGGGTTTATCTTTGAGAGAGAACACACAGACTGCTTACTGTCAAAGAAAGGCCTCAGGTACTTGTTGTATCCTTTCATCAACTTCTGAATGGTGGGAGGCAGAATCTCTCCCTCTTTTACCTCGGCACTCAGCAGTGGCTCCTCCAGGATGCTGCCAGCATGCAGGGAGACAAAATAAAGGGAAAGTGAGAAGGAAACCAAATCTTACAGTCTGTCTTTTTTTCTGATGTGATAGCTGGGGGCTCCAGCTCCTGCTGAACTACACCACATTAGTGGAGCAGTGGAGTGATGATGAGTGCAGTGTTACAGCCTGAATTGCATCGTAACAGAGAACAGGAGATTAAAGCTTCCCAAACAACTTTAAATTCAAAGCTTGTGTGTGAGTGAGTAGCAATGTTCAAAGGACAACAGAAATGTGCATTTCATAATTGGACAGGTAATGCCCGAGACGGGGTTTTCCCCCGCAGTGTGCCGACCTACTCCCTCTGTGTTTTTTTTTTTTTTTTTATTATTCACGAAAGGAGTGCCAGCGTTTCAGAACATTACATTCAAGATCATTATTTGCCAAGGTTGGTAATGAGAATTTTGCAAAGCCCAGAATAATGTGCATCCACAGCAGGATCGAGTATTTATAGAATAAGGTGCTTGGCAGAGCTGAGATTTACTGCATGACAAACCTTCAAGCACAATACTTTAGTAAAGAACACGATGGGTGAGGAAGTTGCTTAACCAAGTAAAGTGAATATTGTGATTTAATACCCTCCCACACTCTTTATCTAAGCCAGATACTGCAGTATTGCAGCTTTGGGAAAAGAAAAAAAAAAAGAATTTATAGTTTAAATCATTTTTTCTTTGCAAAATATTCTGAAAAATTATTATCTTATACAGCATGGGTTCAGAACTCTTTGTCATCTGAACTTCTACAATTGAAATTATTTGCTTACTGTCCCCTGAGAATTTCACACAGGCGAACATTAAGTGCAGCGTTTATTTGCTGATTTTTTTTTTTTTTTTTTTTTTTGAAACACATCTGCTTTTACTGCTGTTTTAAACACACATCCTTCCTTGGAATATTCAGCAGGTTTTGTGTCCAAATTTTTCACAATTTTTTTCCCCAAGAATGCTGATTTCAAGATTTGCGCCAAAGGTTTTAAATGAAATGTATATCATCACAAAAACCCTATTCAGCTCAAATACACTGGTTGTCTTTTGTTAGGCTTAATTCACAGGTTTTTGGATTCTCAGTTGCATTTGATATGTTATTAGTTTAATTTAGATAATTTCAATTTATATTTCTTCTTACAAAATCATCCAAATGTCTTCCAAATAAATCCAAAAATTTGCAAAGAGACACTTATTTGTTTTAGGGTCACAGGGAGGCTGACCCCTATCTCATCTGACAGTAGGCAAAGGCAGGGTACATCCTGAACCATGGCCAACACCCACAACCATTACCACTCGCATCCACACTTCAAGACAATTTGTATCAGTCAGTTAGCTCCAAGTGCCCGTCTTTGAAATGTGGAAGGAAACCAGAGTTCCCAGAGAAAACCCCAGAATCACAGTAAGAACATGCAAGCTCTACATGAAAATACCTGAGCCCTGGCCCAAACCCAAGACATTCTTGTTGTGAGGCGGACACGCGAACCTACTATGACACTGTATTGCCCATAAATAAAACAAACTAAATACTATTACTACTAATAATATAATGTGCTTTTTTAATCATAAACTTCTCCACTTGCCTGAAAGTTTTTTGTTTGAAAAAATAAATTAAAAACTCAGAATTCTGCAGGGCCCACAGCGTAGAAAGGCTCTGAAGAGACTCGGGCATTCTGAGTTGATAAGTGGAGCATGGCGAGATAGTGCTTAAGAATTAGTCTTTGTCATACTGACAAGCTGGGAGAAAAGGGGTGTTGGGGTCTTGCTGTTGTTTTTCCTTACTTTCCCTCCATCTCTATCCCTCGCCCATGTATTCATTCTCTTCACACATGTTCGAATGCAGCAGGGTATGGTGTACGTGTTCATGGAATTTTACATGTCAGAAGTTTTGTGTGGGGTGACAAGGCAACTTGTTAATGCGTATTGTTGCAGAAAGGATGTGTACTGTATAAAATACACAGGCATTGCTCTTACTAGCCTTGTGAGGACCTTCCAGTGACATCAAGATTAATGCAGCTAATTTATCCTTAACTGTTACTTTAATCTAAATAATGAAATGGAAACTTTTTATCTTATTGATTTACCCTTATTGTCATTTAATTTCATTTCATTTTCTGTAACCGCTTAATCCTAATTAGGGTCGTGGGGAGGCTGGCGCCCATCCCAGCCGGCTCGGGGCGAAGGCAGAGTATACCCTGGACAGCTCCCCAGGCCATCGCAGGGTGGAAACACGCTGACAGCTTTGCAGCCTTCTCTTGTCAAAAGTCAGCAATGCTTCTTTTATATGAACCTCACACCATAGACAGTAAGAGACATGGCCGGCCTTTGATAACCCAATTAGCTGCATGGGGGGGGGGGGGTGACAACCTGCGGTGAGTGGGGCTTGAACCCCCAACCTTAGGATCAGCAATCCAGCACCTATACCACTAGGCCACCACTGCCCTCCTTATTGTCATATTCATTGAAATGTTTAAATATATTTACTATTTTTGTTATAATATTTGATCCTCAGATGGATAGAAGGATATATAAACACACACACACACACACACACACACACACACACACACACACACACACTGAAAGCATTTATACTGACAATGCTTTCAATCTGGTATTGTCATTATTGTTTTATTTGAAGAAGCACAGCTGTGACGAGCCCCAATTTTCATTAATGCTGAAAATAAAGCCAAAAAAAAAAAAAAAAAGTATAAACTAGTCTCATGATTAAATAAAAACTGTCCAGATTAAAAGAAGAGTGTTCAATTTCAAGGTCCTCTGACTCATATCCCATGCAGGCGGAGAAACTGTGTGGAGCATTGCATCACTTTCTCTCATATACAACAGATCAAAAGACGGATGCTTCAGTCTGAATTGATTTTACACAGAGAGCAGGTGAAAAAACACAGAAGGAGAGAGAGAGGGCGCATATAAACAGAAATGTGTCCGTCTGAATACAAGACATGGAATAATAATGATGCCATCATTTCCCCACAGATATATTACACTCCTGTCACAAAGCATCGCTGTGCCCTTCATCATTCTGGGCTTGGAGAGGTTCGGAGTAAAGTTGAGATCCAGACAGAGATACACTGAGGTCAGGTTGAAGTTGTGTAACAGTGGGGAATCCTGGAGCTCATAAACCTGAGCCTAGACAATCAAACTGGCAGAAGTGGCTGGAGCTGATGACTTTTAAGGAACACATATGGGAAGAAGAGGAAGGATTTCCACATGGTTTATTGGATTTAACCTCCATCCTCCAGTGCAAGTAGCACATGGCTCTCTTTCACATTTCAGCCGAGTTTCTACTGGCTTCTGCTTTCTGTCTTTCTCACTCAACTCCCTTTTGATCGTCGCAAAGCCAGAGTGATTTTGACAGCTCTCATAACACCAACAATGGCATACTTATAGCTTAGGCATAACACCAGCATCGCTCTCAATCATGATGAAATATGCAATGCTGACAAAATGTCACATGTTCCCACAAAAAATATGAACTAACTGATGTATTTAAATCAGTGCTTCTTAACCTTGTTGGCGGAACTGAACCCCACCAGTTTCATATGCTTATTCACTGAACCCTTCTTTAGTGAAAAATAAAATATGATTTTTTTTTTCAAATTCAAGACACAGGTCTGTGTTTTTATTGGGGCACCAAAATGAACCGTGCATTAACATCACTGTGTTCAACGAACAAAACTAGTACAACGCATGAACTCCGCCATCACAACTACTTACATTTTTATGTGAGGTGCGCATCTGAGTGCGAGCTCACGTACGTCTGTATGTGTGTGTATTTGTTTTATTTACATCTTATGCATTATTTTTGAATGTTTAATTGTTATTATAAGCATTTATAGTATTGAATATGTATTTATTGATATTGTATACACATATACATGTACGTATATGTCAGTTAGCACAGGGTTGATCCTACTTTGCAAATCATGCAGATAGGACGCCGACTAATATCACGTTCCGTTATATATGTGAATCCATGTTGTACACATTCGTCCGACCACTTTCTTTTTTTACTCAACATAGTATGGATTAAAACATTAAGAAAGAAATCACACGACGTACCGTCACAACAGTCACAATTCGACTACTGAGCGCACCAAATTTCCTGCAGCACAGATTGGCCAAGCAATGTAGCGTGATCACCTGCAGCCAGTGATGGCCAAGCGGGTCGTGTCGTCATGAATATGAGTCAGGTGTGTGTCTTGACCTCCGCCGAACCCCTGAGACTGACTCACCGAACCCCTAGGGTTCGATCAAACCCAGATTAGGAACCACTGATTTAAATATATTTTAATTTTACAGTGCCACACAGGCTGGTTTAAGCATCTCCTGGAAAATCAGAGCCGTTAATTCTTCACTTCACTTATCCCTTAACATCCGAGGATGTCGTTGGGGAGCCTTCATAGCGAGACATGGGCTGATTTGGCCTGGCGGAGCCCATCCCTCTCCAGGTCGGAAGCAGCCTACTCTTTACGAAAGTCAGCAATGGTTCTTTTACATGCCTCTCACCATAGACAGTAAGAGACATGGCCCGCCTTTGATAACCCAGTTAGCTGTACTGGAGGGACATTGGCAACCCTGTAGGGACTCGAACCCCCAACCTTAGGATCAGCGATCCTACGCTCTATCCACTAGACCACCACTGCCCGTTAACGGTTAATATTTATCAACAAAAAACAGGAATATCATAGTAAACATCGTTTGTTTTTTTGGTTTTTTTTTTCAGTTTAATAAATTGTGTCATGGAGTAGTGGCTGCCTGGTGGTAAGGTGCTGGATTACAGATCCCAAGGTTGGGGGTTCAAGCCCCACTGTCAACAGGTTGTCACTGCTGTCCGCCCAGTGCAGCTCACAAGGTTATCAAAGGCCGGCCATGTCTCTCACTGTCTATGGTGAGAGGCATGTAAAAGAACCATTGCTGGCTTTCTTAAAGAGTAGCTGCATAGCTGCCAGAAAGTTTCTGCCCTGTGTTGGCCTGGCAAACTGTCTGTGATGTACTCTGACCTCACCCAGAGTCGGCTGAGACGGGCCCCAGCCTCCTCACGACACTAATTAGGATTAAGCAGTTCTGAAAATGAATGAATGATTGAATGAATGAACCTAACTATGATGCAACATCAGTCTTTTATTATACTATCTGAATAACTTTACTGATACTGATTACGGTGGATCAGAACAACAGGATGTCAGGCATGATGAATTGCCTGTCCAACACAGAATCACCCCCCCCCCCCCTTTTTTTTTGTTTACATGTGACTTTCCTCTAGGTACTCTGGTTCCCTTTTTTCAATCCAAAGGCATGAACATTACAGCAATGGGCTGTTCCCACCCCTCGGAGTGAGTGTGAATGGTTGTGTGTGTATGTTGCCCTGTGATGCTGTGGTGAGCAGTGCAGCGAGTACACCACCTTTGCCCAGAATGGGCCGCGGTATACTCCAGCCTCTCCTGTAAGAAAGCAACATACACACACAATCACTCTCCTGGGACCCTACGAATTAAACAGGTCGGCAAATGAAAGAATTAATTCTTCTACATAAAAACATCTTTAAAGCTTATTCAACAGTATTAAACAAAAGAAGGTCATTATGTGGCATGAAGACTCTGTTTTTAAAGATATACAGCAGGGTAATGAGCTGTAGGTTTTACTGAACATTTTGCAGAACTAAAAACAGTCGAGATTCTGATTGTCACACTTGCTCCTTTATTTGCATGCAAAACCCAACAACCTTCATTATGTGTTGGTCTGAAAGGTAGTCTCTTATGTAATATGTTGGTTTCCTTCTTAATTTTCTGCTGGAAAACTAATGTTTATAAATCTGAAATGTCTGCACTGAAGTGGAAGTCATAAAATAAAAAATATCAATTAACATTTAACTGGGACTATTACTGAGTACTGTACATTTAACAATTTCTGTTACAACAGACCAGTGTGTACACCCAGTTTGATGAATAAGGAGGTAGGTGAATATAAATGCTGAGAAAAATCACATAAACATGAATATAACACGTAGAATTCACAGACAGTAATCCAAGTTCAAGTTCAGGAACTTAAGACCCTGGAGCTGTGTGGGAAGTGAAGTTATCTAATAAATACACTGGGTGGTTAGAATAATATATCTGTGCATTCTTTAAAACAAACAGAAAATTTAGCAAAGGTGTACAGTAATTACAGTGCTCCTGCAACCAAGAGCAAGTGATTTTATATTTAAATTCGATGGGAAACGAACAATATGTAGATGTCAGATGCAGGAATGTAAATATAGAGCCGTTGTCCTGATGCACCTTCTGGTAATTTACTGTCAGGTTGATCCTGTGTTTATGAAAACTATTTCCTCATGTATGCTGTTGTAATTAAATGGTATTTAGAGTGGCTTTTACAAGCAATCTTATTCATTTTATCTCTACACAGTCAAATGTGTTTCTTGCTTTAGACTTTGATGAAACTATGAATTATGCTTTTTTAGTAAAACCCAGCCATGGTGTACTTTACAGCATTGTCTTATTACATAATAAAGTGATTTACAGTGGTGTTGGTAAGCGCATTCCTCAGTATTAGGTGTAAAATGTAACCAAACACTACTTGCTCGATTATGGTGTAGGGTTGGCCCACACAGCGTGCGGCCCACAGGCCAAATCCAATTTTAAATGAACTGTGGAATTGATGCAACAGTGATCTGATATCTACAGTTTTAGAAAAGCAAATCAGTAAATATTGGGCAATGGGGAAAGATGGATCAGAGAATGAACCTCAAAAACACTTTCTCCAATCCAAGTTGACAGATCATCAATAATCACTGATTCCAGGTTGGACAGACAACTATCTGGTCACCAGCAATATGCGTTAAAGCCTTTTGCTTGTGGAAATTTTGAAAAAATAAATTATAGAGTAGCACGGTAGCGTAGCGGTTAGCACATCTGCATCACATTCCCAGCTTGGGTGTTTCTCTGCAGAATTTGTAGTTCCTCCCCATGCTTCCGTGGGTTTCCTCCGTGTACTACGGTTTTCTCCCACAGTAGAAAAACATGCACATTAGGTTAATTGGCTGCTCCAAATAACCCCGAGGTGTGAATGTGAATGGTTGTGTGACTGTTATCTTTTTTTTTTCCCTTCTTTTGTTTTTAAGCTGCTCTTAGTTGAGCTCTCAATGAAACATCTTCAATTAACATCTTAAACTAAACTTAAATATTATTTTAATCTTCACCACATTCTACGAGTACAATCAAGGTAATATCTTTTAAAATGACCCAAATCTTCAGACAGCTTCTTCTGCTCCGCTAGCTCTTGTAGAAACGTGTTGTGCAGACCCTGGCTCACGTCTCCCTACACTATATGTTGAACAGTGTCTGCATGTACAGTGTATGTCAGTGTAGGTCTGTACTGCCTTAAGCCAGCTGTAATCTATAGTATTAAGCACCTGTGCATGGGAACACTATGCTATTATTCATACATATCATCAAAACCTTGCTTTTAAAAAGAATTTTTAAAAAAATCACATACAGGCGAAAAAAGATTTATTTGAGACCATCTGCATGGTTCTTCACAGCCAACAGTGCCATAGGAACGGCCCATTTAAACACAGAAAGAACACCAATCCACACCACAACCAAGCGCATCAGTGTTTTTTTTCTTTTTTTTTTTTTTTTTTCTTTTGTTTTGCTTTTGCTTTTCCCATGACCAGACTTTGAAGCCAGCTACCCAAAAGAGCAGGGGCAGGGCAAAGTTTATATTATTCTCCACGCCATTGGTCTAAACAAATTTAGCCAATAGAATGTAGTGTTGTTATTAGCTACATATTAAAAACCCATTTTCATTGGCTGAAAGTCACTAGGTCTGTAGGTGAATGCCACGTAAACAAAATCACCAGCTGGCAGATGCCTGGACACATTAAATATATGATTGATCACAAAACTGCGAGGTTAGTTGGTTTATTTGATTGTTTTTTCACATGCCAGAAAAACCCTTTTGGATCAGCATGGTTTTGCTGGGTCGGTCACGTTAAGGAAAACACGGCAGTTTTTTTTTACACCTTATGCAGTGCCTGTAGTTAGTGTTCAGCATAGACCTGCACCCTTGCCATATGTAGAAATCTCTCGAGATTCCTTGAATTGTTTAATGACATTATCCACCGTATAGAATCCAAAGCCTTTTCTATCTTTCTGGAATTTTTTACGTACATTGTTTTTAAACATTTCAATAATTTTTTCACATATTTTCTGACAGCTTTTGCAATATTTTTGTTACATTACGAATGTTCGGTGTGAATTGAGCTTAGAAGTCAGAACTCAAAATTTTTCCAACATGACAGTGCCTCTGCACAAAGTGAGAGTCGTGAAGATATGGATTGCTAACGATGTAGTAAAGGAACTTCTTGCATATAGAGAACCTGAACACAGTTACACTGAGTACCACTGGGATAAAGTGAGCATCTAATATTTCAGTCTCTTCTTCTGTCACAGGACATGATATCAATATCTGATGCCCACCTCATATATTCCTCATCTTTCTCTTTCATGTCTTTTTTCTCCTTTTCTTATCAAGTTCTTATCTCCTGTGCTGCTCCTCACTCTATATCTCTGTGCTTTAGCTCTGACACTGTAGCTGAACATGATGGATGGAATTCTTTATCATCTTTCCTTGTCACATTTGAGAAAGAAATTGCACGTTGTTATAAAACTTATTTAAGGTACTGAACATCGTTCATGTAACCACTTAGCCAAATCTGTCTATACTAGTAGGAGAACCTAAACCAAGTTTCAAGAAAATGTAATGCATCACAAATTATAACAAACTGAACACTGTTTTGTACAGTTATTAAATAAGCATACCGGCGCTTGGATACATTTTCAGTTACAGCACCCAATGTGTGTCTGGTAAACAACTGGTGCTAAAAAACAACCAATTTGCTAATATAAACCACATAGACAGGTGTGAAAATAAACAACTAAGCTAATCCTTTTACTATAGCAAACCAAAACACATATCACCTGAATATAGTGAGCATGTGCTTATTGAGCAGGGCTGGTGTTGCGACAGTTATGAAATTGAGTTTGTCAACAATGATATGTGAAGTCAAATGCAATCTATCCTTGTAATAAGCACACTTTTCATGAGGAATAGAAAGTAGTGAAGACATTACCAAGCATGCATTTCTGTGCAGCTGCATTCCTGATTGCAAAGCCTGGGATAGTATTAATTCAGAATTCACTCCAAAGGAATTTTAGACCATTTTACCATGGTTAATTTTCTGTGAAGTTCAAAGGACAGAGACAATGTTAAAAATAAGGGATTGATTGATTTAAACAATAAATTGGTGTTTGTTTATTACAAAGTTACTTAATTGAAATTGGAAAAAAATGTATAATTCGTATAAATTATAAAAGGTGTGTATATATATATATATATACATTTATTTGCTCTACCAAAAAGTATTGAGCACTCTCCTACGGAAGGATCTACTCAGAAAATCCTCTCTCTCTCTCTCTCTCTCTCTCTATATATATATATATATATATATATATATATATATATATATATATATATACATACACACACAGACGCTCCCCAACTTACGAACAAGTTAGGTTCCAGAGGGCCGTTTGTGAGATGAATTTGTTCGTAAGTTGTTGCAGGGCATTCTTGAGAGGGGAACGTATGTTTAAACCTTGTATAAGTAACCTATACGGGTTTGCACTGCATAAAATCTCTCTCTCTCTCGCTCTCTGATTTATTACATAACTGACCGTGGTGTAATGATGCTCTTGAGCTCAGTCTAATTGAAAGCATATTCTCTCTCTCTCTCTCTCTCTCTCTCTCTCTCTTTCTCACTCACACAGACACACACACACACACACACACACACACACACACAGACACACACACACACACACACACACACACACACACACACACACACACACACACACACAGGTGACACTACAACTGGACAACTGAACTGATCAGCTTCCATGTTTAAACTCCTGGTTCCTCTCAAGCACAGCACAGTGAATCTGATCAGATTTCAGAGTTTCACTCCTCTCCAGTTTATTATAATACTGGAGTCAATTTGTTTATTCTTTGAAAGTTTTGGCAGAAGTTCAAAAATGTATTGGTTCTGCTCCTCTTCCCGAACCTCCGGTGTAAAGCACGTCTCAGCCACGCCCCTCTGCCGGAGCCGAGTATTAAGTGTAACTCAGGATAATGTTAAATCATATTTCATACTTATATTTATGATATATCTTTCTATAGATTTTATTCCATTACTATTTCTACTTGTTCTGCAATTTCATTAATTTCACCCTCACTTTCACTTTTGACTTCGGACAGCCCTGTTCGTATCTCCAGATGTTTGTAAAACAAATGTTCGTAAGTTGCGGAGCGTCTGCGTGTATATATATATATATATATATATATATATACACACACACACACACACACACACAAACACACAGTCGGCCCCTACTTTCGAAATTAATCCGTTCCAGTGCCTTTTTCATAACGCAGGAGTTAAACGCCTGAATCGTTCCTAGGTTCCCAAAACTACCCCATAAACCCTTTAAAATGATAAAAGTATACCAATTTTGGATGAAATATGTGTTAAAAGTAAAAGAAAATTATTTATTAAACCATTTATATATTATATATTTATTAACATATAACTGTGGTATTGTATGAGGAAGTCTGGAGTGGCAGAGAAGTATGTTAGAGTGGTGCAGGACATGTATGAGAGATGTAAGACAGTGGTGAGGTGTGCTGTCGGTGTGACAGAAGAGTTCAAGGTGGAGGTGGGACTGCATCAAGGGTCAGCTCTCAGCCCCTTCTTGTTTGCTATGGTGATGGACAGGCTAACAGATGAGGTTAGACAAGAATCTCCATGGACTATGATGTTTGCAGATGACATAGTGATCTGTAGTGAGAGCAGAGACTGAGTGGAGGAAAATCTAGAGAGGTGGAGGTATGCCCTAGAAAGGAGGGGATTGAAGGTTAGTCTTAGTAAGACAGAATACATGTGTGTGAACGACAAGGACCCAAGAGGAACTTTGAGGTTACAGGGGGCAGAGATAAAGAAGGTGGAGGATTTTAAGTACTTAGGCTCAACAATCCAGTGCAATGGAGAGTGTGGAAAAGAGGTGAAGAAGCACATGCAGGCAGGTTGGAATGGATGGAGAAAAGTGTCCGGTGTGATGTGTGATAGGAGAGTATCGGCAAGAATGAAGGGAAAAGTGTACAAGACGGTGATGAGGCCAGCAATGTTGTATGGTTTAGAGACAGTGGCCCTGGGGAAAAGACAGGAGTCAGAGTTGGAGGTAGCAGAGATGAAAATGTTGAGGTTCTCTTTGGGAGTAACGAGGATGGCTAGGATCAGAAATGAGTACATCAGAGGGACAGCACATGTTAGATGTTTTGGAGACAAAGTCAGAGAGGCTAGATTGAGATGGTTTGGACATGTACAGAGGAGGGATAGTGAATATATTGGTCGTAGGATGCTGAGGTTGGAACTACCAGGCAAAAGGCCCAGAGGAAGACCAAAGAGAAGATTTATGGATGCGGTGAAGGCGGACATGAAGGTCGTTGGAGTAAGAGTAGAAGATGCAGAGGATAGGGAGAGATGGAGGCAGATCATTTGCTGTGGCGACCCCTGAAGGGAACAGCTGAAAGGAAAAGAAGAAGATTAAACCATTTTATTAACGTATTTATTAATTAAACCATTATTAAACATTTTTTATTAATACACACACACACACCTGTCTCTCTCTCTATCTCTCTCTATCTCTCACACACACAAACACAGACACACACACACAGACACACATACGCAGTAAATGTGTATTGTATACACATCAAATGTTTATTGTAGCGCTGCATGTCACGCCTACAAGACATGGAATTCACAAAGCGCATTCCCTGTTTGACAGACCGGAGGTCCAAACTCAACTTTAACTTGATTCCTTGAGGGATCGGAGGTCCACATTTATTAAACATTTACTGAATTAAACAACTTAAAAAACTAAACTAAAAACTAAAGAATTAAGCATCCGTCTGTCTCTCTCTCACACACAACACACACGCACGAGCGTGCACACGCACTCTCTCTCTCTCTCTCTCTCTCACACACACACACACACACACACACACACGCAACAGCTGACGGAACAATTCTATTTAAATGTTTAAATGGATGAGATGTTTTATTTAAAGCAGAATTACAGTACCTGTTTGAAAGATCAGAGGTCCTGGTTCTATATTAACTTCCTTCCTTGTGAGATTTGAGATCTTTTTCCACAAAGAACTCTGCTCATGGTTCTTCTGCTTCAATATTGTGCCAAAATAATCACCTCCATCACTGTATTTTCACTTTAAGGTCTCTTTCTGGTTCAATATCGTCTCGAATGTAGAGGGGTTTCGGTGATAACAAAATATAACGCTGCATGATCAATCTCAAAACAAGCCACGCATGTGACAAACAGGAAGTATGGTACAGGAATTTTACTGCGTCATCCCTCCTAGCCAATGGAAGGCCAGTGGGGCGGGATGTTGGGAGAAAGCCAATGAGAGAAAAACTCATGCATCGTGTGAAATTTTGATTGGCGAGTTTGAATTTTGAATGGCGTATCGGGCGCGTTTCGTAAGAGGAGGTTGTTTTCCTATTCCGGGGACGAAAACTTAGGAAAATGTTTTTTGTATCCCGGGATTTTCATACCCAGGGGTTTTGTAAGTCGGGGGCCGACTGTATATACACACACACACACACACACACACACACACACACACACACACACACACACACACACACATATTGCTGTGCAAAAGTGTTTGTCCCCTTCTTTTTGACCAATTTCTGATTTTTTTGCATGTTTGTCACCTACATCCATTTCAGATCAAGCAAACCTAAATATTACACAAAGATAAAACGCAAGCAAACACAAAATGCAGTTTTGAGTTCCAATTGCATTTATTAAGGGGGGAAAACATCTGAACTGACAAGGGCCTGTGTGAATAAGTAATTGCTCCCCTAAACTTAATAGCTAGTTGAACCACCTTTTGCAGCAATAACTGCAGTCAAGCGTTTGCGATAAGAGGCGATGAGTCTTTCACATCGCCGTGATGGGATTTTGGTCCACTCTTTGCTTCAGAATCGTATAAGAACAACCAGATTGCATGGTTTTCGGGCATGAACAGCCTTTTTAAGGTCATGCCACAGCATCTCAATAGGTTTCATGTCGGGACTTTGGCTAAAAAAGAACAAAATGATGGTTTAGGGGTGGCCTAATCATGCAGAAGTGGACTTGCTTCAGATCATTGTCATGCTGCAGAACCCAGGTGTGCTTTAGCTTGAGGTCTCTGATAGATGAACATTCTTCGCCAGGATTTCTAGGTAGGAAGCAGAATTAATGGTTCCATCAATCATGACAAATCTCCCATGTCCAGAAGCAGCAAAGCAGTCCCAGATCATAACACTTCCACCAACATGTTTCATTGTTGGCACAATGTTCTTTTTATCAAATGCAGTGTTCCTTTTGCGCCATCTATCTTTCCAAAAATCTATGTTTCTGTAGATTTTATTCCAGTTCTATTTCTACTTGTTCTTCAATTTCATTTCACTGTCACTTTCCGACAGCTTTGTTGGTATCTCCAGATGTTTGCAAAACAAATGTTGGTAAGTTGGAGAGCGTTTGTATTTATATTTTATTTATATCTTGTGTAATTTTTTATGTTTAATTGTTATTTTACGCATTTATAGCATTGGATATGTATTTATTGATATTATATACACATATACATTTACGTATACATCAGTCGGGGTGATCCGACTTCGCGGATTTCGATGGTCGGCTAGGGATCTCGGTCCCAATTAACCACGAAAAGTGAGGGATCCCTGTATATATGTATATGTATATGTATATGTGTGTGTGTGTGTGTGTGTGTGTATATATATATATATATATATACACAGTGGTATCTCACCTTACGAAAAAATTTCAGGTTACGAAACACATTTACCTAAAATTTCCGTCTCTGGATACGAAACAAATTCACGTTACGAAACGCTGATCTCAAAAATTCAAACAATGCGCGAGTTGCTCTCCCATTGGCTTTCTCCTAGCATCCTGCCCTGCTGGCCTCCCATTGGTTATTATTGAGCTGCATCTCCATAATACCCATGACACAGCTCCTTCCCATTGGCTAATATGGAGCTACATCTCCATAATACCCATGATGCTTTTCGTGTGCCTTCGACTCATTGGTCATCTTGGAGTTCTAACACGTGTAAAGGACAGAGTTACTGTTGTTTTGAATAATTCGAGTGTACTCATTGCAACTTTATTTTTTGGCTCAGGTTTTTAACCTTGCATAAACATTTGTAAGATTATAACTCTGCTAAGAAGACATGATCAACATACGCGCGCGCACACACACACACACACACACACACACACACACACACACACACACTTGCACACACTTGCACACGCGCGCACACACACAAACACACACACAAACACACACACACACACACACACACACACGTGTGTGATTCCCGGTGAAAGTGATTCCCGGTGCGAGTGAAAAGAAGAAGCGCGCTCGTGGCATGCGGTTGAGTGATATCGCAAATGTGGCCAAACCCATCTACCATTGGTACTATATTGAAGCAGAAGAGCTTAAAAGGTATACTTTTATAATTTTTAAAGGGTTTAGGGGGTAGTATTGGGGGCCTTGGAACGAATCAGGCCTTTTTCCATGTAAAATGCTACTCATGTTACGATTTTTTTTTTTTTTTTTAAATCTGGTTACAAAACCACTTTTGGAACGGATTAATTTCGTAAGATGAGGTACCAGTGTATATAATGCAGCCGTTAGGGGGGGCACAAACCACTGTCTCTCCCTCACGCCGGTCCCAAGCATGGATAAATGCAGAGGGTTGCATCAGGAAGGGCATCCGGCGTAAAACAAATGACAAATAAAATATGCGAGTCACTACAAAGAATGTCATACCGGATCGGTCGAGGCCCGGGTTAACAACGACCGCCATCAGTTCTGTCAACCAATAGGGTGCTGGTGGAAATTGGACTACTGTTGGTTGAAGACGTCGAAGAAGGAGAGGCGGGAGGCGTGTCCGTAGGCAGAGAGAAAAGAGGGAAGGCATTAGTCTAGGACTGAGAGTAGGGACTTTGAATGTTGGAACTATGACAGGAAAAGGTAGAGAGCTGGCTGACACAATGCAGAGGAGGAAGGTGGACTGTGTGTTCATGAGACCAGGTGGAAAGGTAGCAAGGCTAGAAGCTTAGGAGAAGGGTTTAAGATGTTTTTTCATGGTGTAGATGGGAAGAAAAATGGAGTAGGAGTCATCTTGAAGGAGAAGTTTGTCAGGAATGTTCTAGAAGTGAAAAGAGTGTCAAACAGAGTGATGAGTCTCAAGTTAGAAATTGAAGGTGTGATGTTCAATGTTGTTAATGCTTATGCCCCACAGGCAGGATGTGAGCTAGAAGAGAAGGAAAGATTCTGGAGTGAGTTAGATGAAGTGATGCAGAGTACCCCCAGAGGTGAAAGAGTGGTCATTGGTGCAGACTTCAATGGACATGTTGGTGCAGGCAACAGAGGGGACGAGGAAGTGATGGGCAGGTTTGGTATCCAGGACAGGAACACAGAAGGACAGCTGTTGGTAGATTTTGCAAAAAGGATGGAAATGGCTGTGGTAAATACTTTCTTCCAGAAGAGACAGGAGCATAGGGTGAGTTATAAAAGGTAGAGGTAGGAGCACACAAGTCGACTACATCTTGTGTAGGCGATGTAATTTGAAAGAAGTCAGTGACTGCAAAGTAGTAGCGGGTGAGAGTGTTGCCAAACAGCATAGGATGATGGTGTGCAGGATGACACTGATGGTGAGGAAGGTGAAGAAGGCAAAGGTAGAGCAGAAGACAAAGTGGTGGAAGCTGAAAAAGGAAGAGTGGTAAGGCCAGCGATGTTGTATGGTTTAGAGACAGTGGCCCTGGGGAAAAGACAGGAGGCAGAGCTGGAGGTAGCAGAGATGAAAATGTTGAGGTTCTCTTTGGGAGTAACGAGGATGGATAGGATCAGGAATGTGCACATCAGAGGAACAGCACATGTAAGACGTTTTGGAGACAAAGTCAGAGAGGCTAGATTGAGATGGTTTGGACATGTACAGAGGAGGGATAGTGAGTATATTGGTAGTAGGATGCTGAGGTTGGAACTACCAGGCAGAAGACCTAGAGGAAGAACAAAGAGACGATTCATGGATGTAGTGAAGCAGGACATGAAGGTAGCTGGTATAAGAGAAGAAGATGCAAAGTATAGGGTGAGATGGAGGCAGATGATTCGCTGTGGCGACCCCTGAAGGGAAAAGCCGAAAGGAAAAGAAGAAGAAGAGAAGAGGTACCAGTGTGTGAGTGTGTGTGTGAGTGTGTGTGTGTGTGTGTGTGTGTGTGTGTGTGTGTGTGTGTGTGTGTGTGTGTATATATGTGTGTGTCTGTCTTCCTTTCGGCTTTTTCCCTTTTACTCGGGAGTCGCCACAGCGAATCATCTGATTCGCACGTTTCATTTTGGCAGACGTTTTTACGTCGGATGCCCTTCCTGTCACAACCCTTTTTAGCAAGGGACAGAAACATGCTGACGACTTTGCAGCCTACATATATATATATATATAAAATTGTTATTATACAACCTCTGTCAAATCCCATATGTGTGATTTTGACTTGCATTTGTATGATTTTATGCTGTGCATTCCTGCTACATAATTACACGAGTGAGCAAGGACACAGGTGTCCCTATTGGTGACTAATTGCATATTGTGCAAACTAAAATTAAATATTATTTGGACAACTTCACATGTCTCTGAACCTTTCATGTCACTTTCGCACTAAATCTGATCACTGCTTTTTCATCCTTATAGCGTCTATTTATCTTCTGTGCACATAACCTATTGATTGTAGTTTTTCAAGCCTTGTTTTCTTACTGTATGATTCCTATTTCAAAGTCCTAAGATCCTGATTCATCCAATGTAGACCATTTTACTGATCGATTAAATTGATTGGTGGTGTTGTATGAATGTGCTCAAAAAAAAAATCCTGAGACTCAGACACATCCCATGGATAATGACAATGGCTTTTAGAGGAGACTGACTAAATCTATTCTTCAATTACGCAGCACTGTCTCTGCAGCTTAGATGTTACTGAACAGAGCAAATTTCTCAAAATACAGAAAGTCTGCTCTCAGAAACTTTATTATACAAATATCACAAATACTATGGCAAAGACAAGACTATATATAGCAAACTGTTTTTGTTGTTTTTTTATGAGCCAGACGCATTTCTTCATGTTTTAAGCTCAGCAGTTGAGCACAGATTCAACGTCATTGGCACAGCTTGTGTGGGACAGCAAAGACTCAGACACGGTCTACTTAGTCTGTCAAAGATAGCCAGCTAGATACCTGCAGAAGGAGAAGCCACAAGAGATGAACTACTCTAGGGAATTTCCACTTATGAAAAATTCATGCTTGCAGAATCAAGATAGTAACGAACATGCATGAGTCAGTTATGTCACGTCTCAAGTTTCTCTCCCAAAATGCAACTGGTCAAGAAAAGTCTAACAAAGATATTCACTCAAACAAATTGTTCCCAGATATAACAACTGCAGTTACAATCATGTAATGTGACTTTTTTTTTTTAACAATATCTATCAGTAACAGAAAAAATATACTTTGGGTTTTCGGAAATCAACGCCGTAATAGAAATTATACACACAACACATATTTGATTAAAAATTTCTTCACAAGTTTTACTTTGAAGAGACACTTTTTGTTTAGCAACCAACAAGCTTTTAACAGAACTCTGATTGAACTTTTCTTGACTGAGTTTTGATTTACTGGGGTGGCACAATAGCATAGTGGTTGGCATGTCTGCTTCGTGGCAAGAAGTTCCTGAGTTTGCATCCCGAGCTCAGAGAAGGCGTTTTTGTGTGGAGATTTCATGTTCTTCCTGTTTATAGCTTTAATCTATGTAATATGATTTGCGTCTACAGTCAAAGGGTGTGTACATTAGACTAATTCATTCATTTTCTGAATGGCTTAATCCTAATTAGGCTTGTGGGGAGGCTGGCGCCCATCTGAGCCAACTCTGGGCAAGGGCAGAGTGCACCCGGGACACCTCACCAAAACATCGCAGGGCACATTAGGCTCACTGGCTGTCAACAATTGTTTGTAGGTGTGAGGGAGCCCTGAAATGGACTTACAAGTTGCTCAGAGTATACCCTGTCTTTGCCCAGTCTTGGCTAAAATAGGCTCCAGCCTCCCCGCAACCCTAGTCGCATTAAATGGTTCATAAAATAAATGTCTGTCTTCCTTTCTGTTTTTTCCCTTTTACTCGGGAGTCGCCACAGCGAATCATCTGATTCGCACGTTTGATTTGGCAGAGGTTTTTACGTCGGATGCCCTTCCTGTCACAAGCCATTTTAGCAAGGGACAGAAACACGCTGACGACTTTGCAGCTACTCTTTACGAAAGTCCGCAATGGTTCTTTTACATGCCTCTCACCATAGACAGTGAGATACAT
>CM045736.1:35841395-35911395 GCA_024760905.1 Plotosus lineatus
GCCAAGAATGGTGTTCATGGGAGGACTCCAAGGAGGAAGCCACTGCTGTCTAAAAAAAACATTGTTGCTCGTTTAATGTTCACAAAAATGCACTTGGGCACTCCACAGAAGTTTTGGCAAAATATTTTATGGACTGATGAAACCAAAGTTAAATTGTTTGGGAGGAACTCACAACATCATGTGTGGAGGAAAAATGGAACAGCTCACCAATATCACCACCTCATCCCCACCGTGAAGCATGGTGGAGGGTGCATCATGGTTTGGGGCTGTTTTGCTGCCTCAGGGCCTGGACAACTTGCAATCATTAATGGAAAAATGAATTCAAAAGTTTATCAGGATGTTTTGCAGGAAAACCTGAGGCCATCTGTCAGACAGTTGAAGCTAAAAAGAGGATGGATGCTGCAACAGGACAATGATCCAAAACACAGAAGTAAATCAACTTCAGAATGGTTTCAGAAGAACAAAACACACGTTCTGGAGTGGCCAAGTCAAAGTCCCGACTTGAACCCCATTGAGATGCTATGACATGACCTCAAGACAGCGATTCATGGCAGACATCCCAGGAATCTGACTGAACTACAGCAGTTTTGTAAAGAAGAATGGACCAAGATTAGTCCTGATTGATGTGCCAGACTGATCTGCAGCTACAGGAAGCGTCTGGTTGAAGTTATTGCTGCTTAAAGGGGGGGCCACAAAATATTAAATGTGATGGTTCAGTTACTTATTCCTCCCCCTTCTGTCATTGCTTGCATGCTATCCTCATTAAAATATGAAAACCTATAAATGTTTGGGTGGTTTTAGTTAAAGCAGACACTGTTTTTCATCTGTGTGATTTTGACAAAGATCAGATCACATTTGATGGTGATTTTATGCAGAAATGTGAGAAATTCCAAAAGGTTCAGATACTTTTTCAAATCACTGTACATATAATCTCAAATTATTTACATTACACGGGAATTTAGAGAAATACAAATCTGACCTTTATTGAATGGATGTGTTTAATCACTTAAAAGTATTCGTACACACACAAATAATTCCTCTAGCCTAAAAACATTTTGTTGTTGAGTTTCAATTGTAATTAACATCCGTTGCTTCAAATTGCAGTGATCATCGCACCTTGTAGCTTGTGAGCGAGACAAGTTCCCATTGGTCATTCTATAAAAGGAAATTAATTCAATAAATAAACAAACAATTAGACAATATTTTAAGATTCCAGTTGCACTGTGAATGGTCTTGCATCTGTGCAGTGTCTTGAGACCCTACACCAAGTTGATTGCTGACAGTATCAAGATTTACATCGGAGCCTAAAATGTGGGGAAAAGAAAATTAATTTTAAGTGTCATGTTAAACTCAGTGGCACAAAATAAACAATTTCAGAAAAACACCTTGCGTCAGGAAAAGTTCAAGCTTATTTTCAAGCTCAGAAGCCAAAAATCCAAAAGCCAAGACTTTTCAAATAGCAAAATATTTGTTCTTTGATGTAATTGCTCTGCTCTCCAGAAGACTGATGATAAGCTTTCATGAGCAGCAGAAAAACTCGATTCTGATGGAAAAGTGTCTGAATGTTATATGTGCTAAAAGAGATAAGATGGAGAAGGTTCTCAGATAGCAGCAGGGAACAAAAAGAAAAAATAAATAACTTTTGTTAGTTTTGAAACACAATGTAAAAATGTTAGCTAGATATTTACTTATAATTTGATGTACTGTATTATAAATGTTAAAGCTGCAAAATGAGTCCAGAGACTGTTAACTCAGATTGACCATGGTCAGATTAACTCAGATACCATGGTAACAGCCACTAGTGACTTTAAAAACTTGAGCAGGACCAGTTTAAAATTCAGAATGCAAATTCTTGCACATTGCTAACAGCCCTTCTTCATCTTTTCCTTTCTGCTGTTCACTTCAGAGTGCACCAGAGCCAATCATCTGCCTCCATCTCCCTCTATCCTCTGCATCTTCCTCTCTTATACCACCTACCTTCATGTCCTCCTTCACCACATCCATAAATCTCCACTTTGGTCTTCCTCTAGGCCTTCTGCTTGGTAGTCCCAACCTCAGCATCTTACTACCAATATATTCACTTCATTGCTAACAGTCCAAAACATCAAAATAACTGAAATCTTAAACTTGTAATGCAACACCTCGTTTCTACCGTGTGTCTGAGTCAGCTTATCAGCATGAATATGATTAAATATAGCATTTAACATAGTTTATCTTGTTCATTATTATTTATTAATGATTATTATTAATGTTAATGTACATGTATTATTATGAACTATTTATTGTTTTTATGTGTTTATCTTTAATATATTAGGTGAAAAATGTGTCTTTGTGTCAGGTTATATGAGTTTGGAAGGGGGTTGGAACGGATTAATTGTTTTTCTATTGTTTCCTGTGGGAATTTTTATTTCATCTATCGAACGTTCAACTTACAAGCTTGCCCACGGAACGGATTAAATTCGTAAGTTGAGGTACTGTACAGACAGTCGTCGACTTCCGACCGCTTTTGGTTTCGACAGACCGGTCGAAAATCGATCTGGTCGTATGTTGACTTCTCATCCAAATACACTCACACCAAACAAAAACAGATGAATAAATCTCATGCATTTAAATCTATACATTATTTTCAATTCCACGTCACTGTAACACGCAGCGGAGAACCAATCCTTTCTGTATTCCACTGTGTGGGCGGGTCTGATAGCTGCAAACTCCAATTTTATTGGGTTATAACAACAGCCACAGACTGCACATGTTGTTTGAGTAAAGAGAAAAATCTCCCTCGTTTTGATCGACTCATTTCCACGAAGCCAAGCACAGCTGGCAAGCGAACACAAATGGACAGACATGGAAAAACTTCAACCCACAGACCAGCTGATTGCCAAAACTTGGGACGTTCTTCCTGTCACATAAACACTGCAGCGTGTGAGTCCAATAAAATTAGAGTTTCAAGGTATCGGACCCGCCCACACAGAAAGGACTGGCTCTCAGCTTCGCGCCACAGTGACGTGGCATTGAAAGTAGCTGAATAGATTTGCTCTGAGCAGTTAGAAAGTGAAGCTGCATCATCTCCTGCTTGGCCTTTTAAGATGCTGGCGCTGCCGGCAGCGCAAACAACCGTCATACGCAACCCTCGCACTGCACTGCCATGAATCATGCTTCACCACTTTTGTGGTCGTAAAGTTAATCAGATGTAACTCGCACAGGTCGTAAGTCACTGTATATGTAAATCTTCTTCTTCTTCTTCTTTTACTTTCGGCTGCTCCCTTCAGGGGTCGCCACAGCAAATCATCCGCCTCCACCTCACCCTGTCCTCTGCATCTTCTTTTCTGACTCCAACGACCTTCATGTCTTCCTTCACCACATCCATAAATCTCTTCTTCGGTCTTCCTCGAGGCCTTCTGCCTGGTAGTTCCAACCTCAGCATCCGACTGCCAATATACTCACTGTATATGTAAATATGGAATATAAATGAAAATGAAAGTACATATGTCTAAAGATGAAATATAAATTTTAATTCCACCTTTTTTTGGATTTTCTACCCCATTTTCTCCCTAATTTAATCATATCCAATTCCCACCCATCAAGTATTAATTAGCTTCCCTATCACAAGACCACCAATGACCAGGGAGGGGTGAAAGCATGTACACGTCCTCTCCGTGGCATGCAGTGTTGGCCATCTGCCTGTTTTTGAACCCCATGCGTATTTGAGGCAATCTATCTGCCCCCTTGTATGAATGAGCTGACAGACGACCCATGATTGGCGGGTGATCGCTGTGGGTGACAAGAAAGTGAGTATATGCCGTCCCGCCTTACCGAAAGAGCGCAGCAAATTAGTCATTTTATCCTTTACTAGGGTCATGTAGGTCTGGAGCCCATTTCAGTCAACTCAACGTAAAGGTGTGGTACACCCTGAACAGAGTGTCACAGGACGAACACAAACACACCTAGGAGCAATCAATATTTTCTAATTAGCCTAGCATGCATGCCTTTAGACTGGGGAGGAAATTATAACACCCAGAGTAAACCCCACATAAGCATGGGGAGAACATACAAACTCCACACAAACATGTCCTCGCACAACCCAGGACTCGAGTCTAGAATCGCCTCACTGTGAGATGGCCTGCACTATTACACCACTTTCCACTGTGTTTTGATAAATTGTAAAGCTGCCATGTGGAGTTGAAAAATAACTGATATTACTTCTAGGCGTGAGTGTACATGGTTTTGTGTGTGTGTGTTTGTGTGCGTGTTGGCCCTGCGATGACCTGGCAAGTTCTTCAAGGTGTACCCAGGTTACACCTAGAGTCCGCGGAGATAGGCTTCAGCCCCCTCATAGGGTCCTAATAATGTGCAAGCATTAAAATATCACTTCATCAAAATTACATATTTAAGATTGTACTGTTGCTGTCCTTGAGATAAGCAAGAGCTAATTTGCACATTGATAAGTCTCCAGGGCTGCCTTTTTGTGCTTGTTCCGTGGTTTTTTAGAATAAGTGTTTACTGGTGTAAGGATAATATGTTTGTGTGTCATTCCAGCCAGCAGTTGTTATACCAGCATGGTGGTTTCTGTTTGTTTGTGTTCACCATTGTGATGTCACCCCTGCTGGGTTTTCTCCGAGACAGTTCTGTGGCCATCCACCAAGCTGGTGTATTGAAAAATTAGAACATTTGGCATAGTGCTTCCTGGTCAAATCCCAATACATAACAACACAGACTCTCAAACTGTTTTGTTAATTCCAGATAAGATTCAGCCCTACACAAATCATACAGGCTGATAAAAGGGTTCCTGTTCCTCTTCTGGCAAAATCTCACAGCAGGCCATCTGATATCATTACTACTGTAATAAGCACTAATCTGGATTCCCACTATGCCAGCTAAATGAATAGTGTGTGTGTGTGTGTGTGTGTGTGTGTGTGTGTGTGTGTGTGTGTGTGATACAGAGTGCATGACAGCGAGCAGCATTTCAATATGCTCTTCCTTTAACTGAACATTTTCGTTATTAGACTCTTTGTCTTGCTCTGTTTCTGGCCTAAGGACGCTCTCTGTTATTTTCTTTCTGACGTCTCTTACAGCTTTCCACCTCACAGCATTTATATTTGATTTAACTCTGGCGTGGTGGGGCAGGCTTGCTGTGAGTATGAAATTACACAATGACTGTTGACTGTATTACTGTTTTTGTCAGGGAACCAGACTTGAACTCTATATGTCAAGAACGTAATCTGAATAAATCCCAAGCCAAGCACAACACACTTTTTACTCAAGCGAGAGTGACAATTAATAATGATAATACATTATTCTTATGAGATGTCCTCTTTAAGATTACTCCATCTCCTTCCCAGATGTTTAGTATTCCATTATTTCAGCCATATTCGATATTTACCCAACTGTGAATTTATATATATAGTGGAGCCTCGGTACTCGAACTTAATCCGTTCCAGATGGCTGTTCCTATTTATTTGGATTCCCAATCCATTTTTCCCATTACAAATAATGTAAATGGTCTTAATCCATTTCATCATCTTTTGAACAGAAGTTAATGGTACCGTAACTCATACCATAGGTCCTCAAATTAAGTGAAAAAATTATTGAATACAGTACACTATGTTATGGTCTGTGTTGTCAGAGACTCTTTAATTGCACTGTGGATTTTTATGGTCTGACAAAAGAGTTACGAGTTGGAGAGGGACGTGGTTGCCACATGCGGGGTGAAATGCTAAACAAACACACCTGATTCCATTGAATCACGGGCTATAAAGACTAGCAGCGCTCTTCCCGGTCACACTCACTCACTCACTCTCTCTCCCACACACACACACACACACACACACACACACACAAACTCTCTCTCTCTCTCTCTCTCAGAAAGAGAGAGAGAGAGTGTGTGTGTGTGTGTGTGTGTGACCGGGAAGAGTGCTGCTAGTCTTTATAGCCCATGACTATACACAGTGCAGTTAAAGCATAAGAACTATAAAGATAAGAATTTTAACCTTTGTGGTGGTGATCAGTTGGCATATGTAAATGTTGGAGAGGTCGAGAAGAGCAGGATTCCCTTCCAACACAGAGAGGAACATAGGAAAGCAGATTCCCTTCCATAACAGCTTCAGGTAAATCAGCCAAAGGTGTTTTTTTCTCTTGCTACCGCTTTGCAAGAATGACTCTTCTTCAGGATGTTCCTTTATTTTCTTGAAGACCATTTCTAACGTGGCTTGTTTCTGCCTTCTTTTCAAAACCTTACGAAGTGGCTCATGACCTCATAGTTAAAGGTGTTCACACCGCTGCTAGCACTTTAGCTTAGCTTTAGCGCTTTAGCTTAGCTTACATACATACATACATACATACATACATACACACATACATACATCCTCTTCAGCTTCATTTAGGCGGTTATGCCTATAAGCTAAATTGTATTTGTCGCTGGAGGTGGTATATGACGTTAGTGATTAGATAGCTTTAGTGCTTTCGGTCAATTCCATAATAAGAAGGACACAGGAGAAAAAAATAAAACTTCATCTTTCAACTAGAAAACAATTGAGATAGTTAGTTATGATCTTAAGGGTCATGGATTTACTAAGTTTGGTTTATTTCATTACTCGAAACTTTTTTTCAGCCACATGACACATACAATAAAATAAACTTGTAAAACGTTCAGAAATTACAGTGGTACCTCACCTTAGGAAATTAATCCATTCCAGAGCCTTTCTCGTAACCTGTATTTTTTTGTAAGTAGAACTGCATTTTACATGTAAAACACGTGATTCGTTCCAAGGCCCCCCAATACTACCCTTTAAAAATTATAAAAGCATACCTTTTTAAGGTACTTATTTCGTGTTGACCATGTCTTCTTAGTAGAGTTATAATCTTACAAGTGTTTATGCAAGGTTAAAAGACTGAGCCAAAAAATAAAGTTGCAATGAGCACACTCGAAAAACTCATGAAACAAACTGCTGCTCAAGGGAGCTGCATCATCCTTCCTAGCCAATGGGAAGCCAGCGGGATGGGATGTTGGGAGATAGCCAATGGGAGGGAGCTGTGTCATCCCTCCTAGCCAATGGGAGGCCAGCTGGGCGGAATCTTGGGAGACAGCCAATGTGAGAGCAACTCACGCATTGTTTGAATGTTTGAATGGCGCGTTTTAATGTTTGAATGGCGCATTTGGCACGTTTCGTAAGAATTTGTTTCGTATACAGAGACAAAAAAATTTAGGAAAATGTTTTTTGTAAACTGGATTTTTCGTTTTCTGGGACTATCAGAAGGAACGGTACCACTGTATTAGCTTTTTCAAGTAGGCCTGCAAAGTAGATCTTAAGTCCTTTTCAGTGAATCTTTAATTGATTGCATTGCATAAGTACCCCTTTCATTGTAAACAAAGCAGAGAATCACAGGGGTCATTTGTCCATTTTGTGTATTACTTCTTCTTCTTCTTTTCCTTTCGGCTTTTCCCTTCAGGGGTCGCCACAGCAAATCATCTGCCTCCATCTCACCCAATCCTTTGCATCTTCTTCTCTTACACCAACGACCTTCATGTCCTCCTTCACCACATCCATGAATCGTCGCTTGGGTCTTCCCCTAGGCCTTCTGCCTGGTAGTTCCAGCCTCAGCATCCTATTACCAATATACTCACTATCCCTCTTCTGTACATGTCCAAACCATCTCAATCTAATTTTGTGTATTACTATGTAATCATTATGTACTTTCACAGCCAACTATGGGTTTAGGTCAGCCAGAAACATGTCTGTATACTTAGTTTGTCATACAGTAAAAATTTGGAAGTGTTGATGATGAATAGTGAGCATCTAGTGAGACATCTTTCCATGCGGTGAAACTGTAATGCCAGTAATGCCTAACGTCAGTAACGCACATTTTAATAGATAAAAATGAATTGACTATCAATTTTGAAAAGGAAAGTATTTTGTGAATTTGTAGACATGTATGCTTTTAAATGGTATCACTATCAGTTTTCACCTCTTCCTAGTTGGAGGAGAAATTTCAAAGAAAGTTGACTCGATTTTTGCCATGTCTTTTTTTCGTGACATCAGGAATGCATGTAATGACAGCCCTGGCTCCATACATAAAAGTGGGGCGGGATGTTGGGAGATAGCCAATAGGAGAGCAACTCGCGCATTGTTTGAATTTTTTTGATGGCGCGTTTTGTAAAGTGAATTTTTTTTCGTATCCAGAGATGGAAAATTTAGGTAAATGCATTTTGTAACTTGGATTTTTTGTTTGTTGGAGTCTTTCATAAGGTGAGGTACCACTGTACAAGTATTTACAGTGGGGTTCAAATGTATGGGATCACTTGAAACATTTGGGATCTTCTTTAAATGAAGCATATTATAATTATGGTTGTTGTTGTTGTTGTTACTATTACCCTGCCTGGTAAATACTTTCCTGCACTCGAATATTTTGTTGGACTAACTTAACTTTGATTACAGTGCATAACCACATTATTTAAAAAAACACAAGCAATATCACTTTTGATTCATTTTTACTGACATCTTGAATTGATGACAGAAAAATTAAACCACTCTTTACACAGTCTTTGCACAGTCTTCTGCAAAATGCAGCCGTGAGGGGGGGGGGGGGGGGCACAAACCAGTGTCTCTCCCTAGCGCCGGTCCCAAGCCCGGATAAATGCAGAGGGTTGCGTCAGGAAGGGCATCCGGCGTAAAACAAATGCCAAATAAACTATGCGAATCACAAGAAAGAACCACATACCGGATTGGTCGAGGCCCGGGTTAACAACGACCGCCATCAGTGCCGTCAACCAACAGGGTGCTGATGGAAATTGGACTACTGTTGGTCGAAGACGTCGAAGAAGGAGAGGCGGGAGGCGTGTCCGTTGCCAGAGAGGGAAGAGGAAAGGCATGAGTCTAGGACTGAAAGTAGGGACTTTGAATGTTGGAACAATGACAGGAAAAGGTAGAGAGCTGGCTGACATGATGCAGAGGAGGAAGGTGGACATACTGTGTGTTCAGGAGACCAGGTGGAAAGGTCGCAAGGCTAGAAGCATAGGAGCAGGGTTTAAGCTGTTTTACAACGGTGTAGATGGGAAGAGAAATGGAGTCGGAGTCATCTTGAAGGAGGAGTTTGCCAGGAATGTTCTAGAAGTGAAAAGAATGTCAGACAGAGTGATGAGTCTCAAGTTAGAAATTAAAGGTGTGATGGTCAATGTTGTTAGTGCTTATGCCCCACAGACAGGATGTGAGCGAGAAGAGAAGGAGAGATTCTGGAGGGAGTTAGATGAAGTGATGCAGAATACCCCCAGAGGTGAAAGAGTGGTCATTGGGGCAGACTTCAATGGACATGTTGGTGCAGGAAACAGAGGGGACGAGGAAGTGATGGGTAGGTTTGGTATCCAGGACAGGAGCATGAAGGACAGATGTTGGTAGATTTTGCAAAAAGGATGGAAATGGCTGTGGTGAATACTTTCTTCCAGAAGAGAGAGGAGCATAGGGTGACTTATAAAAGTGGAGGTAGGAGCACACAGGTAGACTACATCTTGTGCAGGCGATGTAATTTAAAGGAAGTCAGTGACTGCAAAGTAGTAGCGGGTGAGAGTGTTGCCAAACAGCATAGGATGGTGGTGTGCAGGATGATGCTGATGGTGAGGAAGGTGAAGAAGGCAAAGGCAGAGCAGAAGACAAAGTGGTGGAAGTTGAAAAAGGAAGAGTGTCAGATTGTCTTCAAGGAGGAGTTGAAACAGGCTTTGGGTGGTCAGGAAGTGCTTCCAGATGACTGGACAACTACAGCTAATGTGATCAGGGAGACAGGTAGGAGAATACTTGGTGTGTCATCTGGAAGGAAAGTAGATAAGGAGACTTGGTGGTGGAATGAGGAAGTGCAGGAGTGTGTACAAAGGAAGAGATTAGCTAAGAAGAAGTGGGACATTGAGAAAACCGAAGAGAGTAAACGGGAGTACAGGGAGACACAGCGTAAGGCAAAGGTAGCAGTGTCAAAGGCCAAATAGAGCGCGTTTGATGACTTGTATGCTCGGTTGGAAAGTAAGGAGGGAGAAAATGATTTATATAGGTTGGCACAGCAGAGAAATTGAGATGGGAAGGACGTGCAGCAAGTGAGATTGATAAAGGACAGAGAGGGAAATGTATTGACTGATGACAGAAGTGTGCTGGGAAGATGGAAAGAGTACTTTGAAGAGCTGATGAATGAGGAAAATGAGAGAAAAAAAGAGTAGAAGAGGTGACTGTTGAGGACCAGGAAGTAGCAAAGATCAGTAAGGGTGACGTGAGGAGGGCATTGAAGAGGATGAAGAATGGAAAGGCAGTTGGTCCTGATGACATACCGGTGGAGGTATGGAAGTGTCTAGGAGAGGTAGCAGTAGATTTTCTGACAAGAACATTTAACAAGGTCTTAGAGAGTGAGAGGATGCCAGAGGAATGGAGGAGAAGTGTGCTGGTGCCCATTTTTAAGAACAAGGGAGACGTGCAGAGTTGTGGCAACTACAGAGGGATAAAGTTGATGAGCCATACGATGAAGTTATGGGAAAGAATAGTTGAAGCTAGACTAAGGGCAGAAGTCAGCATTTGTGAACAACAGTTTGGTTTCATGCCAAGAAAGAGCACCACAGATGCAGTGTTTGCCTTGAGGATGTTAATGGAGAAGTACAGAGAAGGTCAGAGGGAGCTGCATTGTGCCTTTGTGGATCTGGAGAAAGCATATGACAGGGTGCCGAGAGAAGAACTGTGGTATTGCATGAGGAAGTCTGGAGTGACAGAGAAGTATGTTAGAGTGGTGCAGGACATGTATGAGAGATGTAAGACAGTGGTGAGGTGTGCTGTCGGTGTGACAGAAGAGTTCAAGGTGGAGGTGGGACTGCATCAAGGGTCAGCTCTGAGCCCCTTCTTGTTTGCTATGGTGATGGACAGGCTGACAGACGAGGTTAGACAAGAATCTCCATGGACTATGATGTTTGCAGATGACATTGTGATCTGTAGTGAGAGCAGAGAACAAGTGCAGGAAAATCTAGAGAGGTGGCGGTATGCCCTGGAAAGGAGGGGAATGAAGATTAGCCTCAGTAAGACAGAATACATGTGCATGAATGACAAGGACCAAAGAGGAACGGTGAAATTACAGGGAGCATAGATAAGGAAGGTGGAGGATTTTAAGTACTTAGTCTCAACAATCCAGAGCACTGGAGAGTGTGGAAAAGAGGTCAAGAAGCGTGTGCAGGCAGGTTGGAATGGTTGGAGAAAAGTGTCCGGTGTGATGTGTGATAGGAGGGTATCGGCAAGAATGAAAGGAAAAGTGTACAAGACGGTGTTGAGGCCAACGATGTTGTATGGGTTAGAAACAGTGGCCCTGGGGAAAAGACAGGAGGCAGAGTTGGAGGTAGCAGAGATGAAAATGTTGAGGTTCTCTTTGGGAGTAACGAGGATAGATAGGATTAGGAATGAGCACATCAGAGGGACAGCACATGTAAGACGTTTTGGAGACAAAGTCAGAGAGGCTAGATTGAGATGGTTTGGACATGTACAGAGGAGGGATAGTGAGTATATTGGTAATAGGATGCTGAGGCTGGAACCACCAGGCAAAAGGACTAGAGGAAGACCAAAGAGACGATTCATGGATGTGGTGAAGGAGGACATGAAGGTCGTTGGTGTAAGAGAAGAAGATGCAAAGGATAGGGTGAGATGGAGGCAGATGATTCGCTGTGGCGACCCCTGAAGGGAAAAGCCGAAAGGAAAAGAAGAAGAAGATAAAGTCTTCTGCAGCACTTTCCAACGACGATTAATAGCGTTAGGGTCAGGAATCTGTAGTGTCAGTTCACGTGTGTAAAAAAACCTGATGTTACTTTTCCAATACCTCTGTTTTGAGCCCCAATTTTATATCCATGCCATTAGGAAAGAAAAAGTCTATTAATTGGACCTGGGCCCTCAGTACGTTCAGGTCGTCAGCTCACTTTTTTCATACAGAAAGCTGTCACACTTACTCAGACATGCTGGTTTGTCGCAATATACTCTTTGAGGTGGCTTAGACAGACATGCTTTTTCTGTGCTTTAAACCACTGTTTCTATGGTTCCACTAACAATTAGTTGTTTTTACAGACCACACACAAGCCTGTAGCTTTTTCAAAGATGAATTTATCCCATAAAATATCATATATCTCCATTACTGTTTATAGACATACAAAACCATACTTCAAGACCAACCAACATTTTTATTGTATATGATTAAAAATTTAAGTCAATAATTCCTGATGTTACTTATACTCAAACAACAAGCCCACAGGAGCATAAATTCCAAATTGGTTGATTTACAGTTAACTGGAAGAAGAAGAAATACTTGTTTGGCAGATGCTTCTAGGCAAGTACTTGCTCTCTATATAGCTCTGACAAGTGCCAGCTGCAAATTCACCAGTTGTGCAAGATGGATATAACACTGCCACACCAGTGACACCTTAGGCAATCAAAGAATATGTTTGAAAAGCAGTTTTTAAGAATAGCTGGAGAAAGTCAATTAAAATCAACCAATAGAAACTAGTTCTGCAACAACTAATTGATAAAATCGATTATTAAAAGTGTTGGCAACAAATGTTGTTATCGATAAGTCTCACGATTATTGTGTAATCAGCCAATACAGATGAGTGTCACTTGAATCGAACAGACGTGTACTATGGTCATAAACATTACAAGTACATGGCTCAGTCGACTGCCAGTGGCACTGGGATGGAAAAAAGTGTTCGACCGAAAACTCCAAACATTTGGGAGCATTTTAATCTTCATAGTCCACGAAAATGTGTTAAATGCAGGCTTTGTAAAAGTGAGATTGCTTGGCACAGGAGCGCTACAGTGACACAGGAGCATCTTAAAAGAAAACATGTAGGAATTATTATTGATGAAGAAGCCAGCCCATATTAACATATTAATTAAACCATTTTGAAACATTTTTTCTTAACACACACACACACACACACACACACACACACACACACACACACACACACACACACACACCTGGGTCTCTCTCTCTCTCGCTCTCTCTCTCTCTCTCTCTCACACACACACACATACACACACACACACACACACACACACACACCCCCACACACCTGGCTCGCTCTCTCTCTCTCACACACACACACACACACACACACACACACACACATACAGACACACAATACAGTATGCATTAAATGTGTATTGTATACACATTAAATGTTTATTGGAGCACTGCGGGCCACGCCCACAAGACATGGAATAGACTAAATTAGCATCACGGCATCATGGGATCTCGACTACCAAACGTGGCGGAAGTAAACCTTGATGTGGATGAGAACTGCTCTATCGATACATTTAATTTAAGAGAAGTTCCCGACCTTCGAGCGTATTGTATACCTAGGGGTCTTCCCAGTTGTTCCCGCAAGCGTAACGATGAATTTATTAATTTCATTTGCGGCGACGTTACAAAAGGAATCTAAACAAATCCAATGTGACTATGCCAGCTTGTTGACATTTGAAGTGGATGAGGAAAGCGTGACAATTCCCGACCCCTTGAGACTTGAAGACGGCTGGGAGACAGAAAATGACGCCATATCGAAATGACCCCCGTGTATGTATGCTGACATAACGGATTTTTTGTTAATGAAGGACCAGGCACCCCTACTAGCGTGACTTCATAATGACTACAAAGAAGGTAAATACAAGTTTGACAGCTGTCACCAAGTGATCTGACAGCTCTTGTTTGTCTATTTTACAAATTAACATAACAGTAATTTTCAAGATCTAAGTATGATATTTACTGATTACAGCATCACCGATAAATTATGGTAATTTAACACGTAAATGAAATGTAATAAAGTCTATAGGGTCTATGAAATCGAATAAAGAACACTTTAATGATAAACTTACTACTTTAATCCAATGTTTGTGTCCTTCCGAATCCTTCAGCTTGGTAGAGAAGGTAAATAATGTGAATGGCAGCGAACATGTACACACGTTAGTCCCAAATTTGTAGGCATGTCTACTGCAAATTTCCTTTTTCCAACGCTCGAGATGATAAATGCCGGCATATTGATACATTTAATTTAAGGCTTAAGGCAGGCTTTAAGCGGCAGTTGTTAGGATGTGTTTACATACAAGAGCAAGTGGCTACAAGAAAGTTTGGTAGCAGTGACGCTTGGATCAGATGTTGGGCCACGTTCCCCGCACATGCGCAGTCGTAATGCGAATTTAGTCTATTCAAAGCGCATTCCCTGCTTGACAGATCGAAAGTCCAAATTCAACTTTAACTTGATTCCTTGAGGGATTGGAATTCCGGATGAGCTCACATGCGCCATATTTACTAAACATTTACTGAATTAATCAACTTTAAAAACTAAACTAAAGAGTTAAGCCTCCTTCTGTCTCTCTCTCTCTCGCTCTCTCTCTCTCTCTCTCACTCACACACACACACACACACACACACACACACACACTCTCTCTCTCTCTCACTCTCTCTCACACCCACACGTGCGCACGCACACACACACACACATGGACAGGATGTTTTATTGAAAGTGGAATTACAGTACCTGTTTGAAAGATCAGAGGTCCTCACTGTATTTCCGCTTTAAGGTCTCTTTCTGGTTCAATATCGTCCCGATTGTAGAGGGGTTTCAGTGATAATGAAATACTGTATAACGCTGCATGATAAATCTCAAAACAAGCCAACAGTCAACTCTTCTTCACGTGTGTGACAAACAGGAAGCTTGGGTAAGATTCAACTGCATCATCCCTCCTAGCCATGGGAGGCCAACGGGGCGGGATGTTGAGAGACAGCCAATGAGAGAGCAAGTCGTGCATCGTGTGAAATTTTGATTGGCGCGTTTGAATTTTGAATGGCGCTTTTCGTAAGAGGAGGTTGTTTTCGTATCCTGGGGAAGAAAACTTAGGGAAATGTTTTTCATAATCCGGGATTTTCGTACCAAGGGGGTTTCGTAAGTAGGGGGCCGACTGTATATATGCAGTATATATATATATATATATATATATATATATATATATATGGTCTAGTGCCTTCCGAGTCGTAGGACGACTCTTGGCAACCTGCCATGAAGGATAACGCCTTGATTATCATCTTCATGGAGGTTTTTTTGGCAAGGATAGTGCAGTGGTTTGCCATTGCTTTCTGCATGATGCAAACCTACGGGCAATTTAGGACGGCCAATTAACCTACTGTGCATGTTTTTGGACTGTGGGAGGAAACCGGAGTACCCGGAGGAAACCCACGCAAGCACGGGGAGAACATTCAAACTCCACCCAGAAACGCACAGGCTGGGAATCAAACCCAGGCCTTCTTGCTGTGAGGCGGTCGTGCTGACCACTACGCAACCATGCCGCTATATATGATGTAGTGAAGGAAGACATGAAGGTCATTGGAGTAAGAGAAGAAGCTGCAGAGGACAGGGCGAGATGGAGGCGGATGGTTTGCAACCCCTGAAGGGAACAGCCGAAAGGAAAAGAAGAAGAATCTATATCGAAAACCCAGTCTTAACCTTTCCTTCTTTTACCCCATATCGTAGTTAGGAAATGCAGGGAAATTTTTATTTACTTGTTTCCTCCAGAGCTGAAGTTAATATTAACTTCTTGGTTAACCACATTAGCAATTAATCTAAATATTACAAAAACTATTAACTTACATTTGAGAATATTTTCACTGATGAAAATAATAATGAATAACAAATAAGAACAATGACAATGAAAATTAATACCAGGTAGATCATTTTGTTGTCTCCTCAATTTGCTATAATTCTTATTATAATGAAATCTTTTTGGGTTTTTTTTTTTTAAACTACTAATGCATTTTCAACTGCCAATTCCATTTACTCCCACCAGGCCTAATGTGATTTTTTATCAAAATAATCTCATAATGGCTCCACAAACTTCATGCCATAACAAGTGAAAAAACAAAACGATTCAGTTTAGATCCAGAGTTACAGGTTACTTTTCATTACTCCCTGGGGCAACTAGCATTCATGGATAGCTGTAAACTGAAAAATAGTCATAGTTTTACTGTGTCATTCAGATGTGTATGTCTCTTAATGCAACTTTTCAAGGGCAACTAACAGCAACAGATAAAAATTTCTACTTCACTTTAGTTTTGG
Organism: Plotosus lineatus; assembly: GCA_024760905.1. Lineage (NCBI taxonomy): Eukaryota > Metazoa > Chordata > Actinopteri > Siluriformes > Plotosidae > Plotosus > Plotosus lineatus. Next base: position 35,857,495 of record CM045736.1, read on the forward strand.
TAATAAGAGGATGAGTCAGACTATACACAATTTATTGTGTGTGTGTGTGTGTGTGTGTGTGTGTGTGTGTGTGTGTGTGTGTGTGTGTGTGTGTGTTTGTTTGTTTGTTACTGGATGTGTACTGGATTGACATGCTTCAAAAAAAGTAATCCGAATTCAGCTACTCAGTGTGCATCATTAACAGAGCATAAAGGGAGTTCAGTCACAACTGAACCTTCTCGAAACTAGCCCATCATCCTCCTGGTCTAAGCCACAAGGTTCATGGCTGTGACTACAGAGAGGCATGTGGTGATGAGGATTTCCCTTCACATTCACCCTGGCACAGTCAATGATAATTTGATCACTCCTGGAGTAGCTACAATGTTGGCTGTACTGCAAAACAGTCCCAGGACTAATCAAAACCTGTTTCTTCAGGTTTCTTTTCTTGTGCCACTGTCTTACTATCTCAAAAACTGTGCACACAATAAATCCAACAAACAATAGCTAAACAGATATACAAACAAGTACCACTTTATTTCAGACAACACAAGAACAGAATAGTCACCATTTGTCCATTCCAAATTAATACTGATAGAAAAACTATTTTATGATTATGGCAAGAACAGTATACGCAATCTGATTGGTCAATGTACATGAAATCCATTGCATATTCGAATTGGGGGCATCTGAATGTTAAGGTATCCATTAGTTAGCTGTATTGTGCGCTATGACCTTTCGCAGCGTTCAGAAAATCATTCAGCATTTTCATGAAGACAAAAGGTATACAGAATATATCCTGAGGAATAAAAGTTTACAGTGTTCTCTCACTTGTCATGTCAAGGAAGACAAGCTGAAAGGTACCAGAGCTCTCACAGACATGGCTCAATCTGCCTTTTTCAGAAGCAGGCAGTTTGGAGAAACCCATTCCATCCGAAATAAAAAAAAAATGAATAGTGCCTAAAGTAAATTAAAACATTTTCAATAAAAAAATGTATTAATTAACCTCATTTGCTCTGTCTGCACTGAGAAATATCAGTCTTTTTGAACAGACCTTCAGCTGAAATTTGTCTATATGGACAATTTCTCTGTAAATAAGGAGCACATGTCCATCTTACTGTTCACTTTTAACCTATGAAATACAGTGGTACCTCACCTTACCAAATTAATCCGTTCCAGAGCCTTTTTCTCAAACTAGATTTTTCGTAAATTGAACCGCATTTTACATGCAAAACGTGTGATTCGTTCCAAGGCCCCCAATACCACCCCCTAAACCCTTTAAAAATTATAAAAGCATACCTTTTAAGACCTCCTTCTGCTTCAATATCGTACCAAAGGTAGACGGGGTTGGCCATATTCCTTTGTGATATCACTCGAGCCCATTTTTTCTTCTCACTCGCACTGGAAATCACACGCATGCATGTGTGTGTGTGTGTGTGTGTGTCTGTGTGTGTGTGTGTGTGTGTGTGTGTGTGTGTGTGTGTGTGTGTGTGTGTGTGTGTGTGTGTGTTGACCATGTCTTCTTAGCAGAGTTATAATCTTACAAATGTTTATGGAAGGTTAAAAGCCTGAGTCAAGAAATAAAGCATGAAACAACAGTAACTCTGTCCTTTACACGAAAAGCATTATGGGAGAGAGAGAGAGTGTGTGTGTGTGTGTGTGTGTGTGTGTTGCTCAGAATAAAAAATAAAAATGAAGATTACAGAAAACAGAGAGGCTATGCACACAGCCTTCTGAACCAGCTTGAATGGTAAGTAAAGCTGGTTTGATTAATCACAATAAATATCTGCCTGAAAGCTGACTGTATAAATGCACATTTAATAAAAGCTAAGTGAAACTGGATAGCATGGACCATTATCTGTCATCATTACCAGATCTCAATCCAAAACCTGTTGGAGGCTATGGAGTAGTCTGTCTCTACAATTATCAAGAATCTAACTGAAGCAGCCCTGCGATGACCTGGCGAAGTGTCCAGTGTGTACCCCGCTCTCGCCTGGAGTCAGCTGAGATGGGTGCCAGCCTCCCCGAGACCCTAATTAGGATTAAGTGGTTCAGAAAAATGAATGGAATGAATGAGAACTGAAGAAAATATCAACTGGAAGGTTACGTTCGTCTCTTCAGTAAGTTCAATAGATTTGTAGTTTTGTTTTGTAAATGAATCTGGATGACCGCATTACAGCCCGGTCATATTAGCATATTTATTTATATTCCAGCAGCTAATGTTTCATGATGAGGGATGGCAATACAGTATCTCATTCATTTATATACAGAGAAAAGCATGGAATATGGGAATAAAAGTGGCTTAAATGGGTGTATCTGACATAATATTCCCTTTATATAAATATATAGTGGGGCCAGTGGCGTAGTGATTAGGGTGCTGCAATCATGATCGGGAGGTTGTGTGTTCGAATCCCAGTTAGACGACCACTGTGCTAAGCCCCCTGGGCAAGGTCTTAACCACAAGTGTGCCTCTGTTCACCCAGCAGTATAAATGGGTACCAGTAAAAATATACTGGGAAGGTAACCTACGATGGACTCGCGTCCCTTCCAGAAGGAATTGTACTCCTAGTCACTTCAAGTTATGAAAACTGGGGATAAGCACTGGCCCGATGAGCCACCATGGCTCGGGTGTAAAGAACCCAACGGACTTTATCTTTATATATATATATATATATATATATATATATATATATATATATATATATATATATATATACAGTCACCCCCAACTTACGAAATTAATCTGTTCCAGAGCCCATTTCGTATTGCGGGGATTTCGTAAGTAGGGGTCACATCTTACATGTTAAACACCTAATTAGTTCCAAGGCTCCAGTCTTTGGACTGGATAAACCCTTTAACAATGATAAAAGTACACCATTTTTTTAATGAAATATGCGTTAAAAGTAATAGAAAATTATTTATTAAACCATTTAAACATTTTATTAACATATTAAACCATTTCATTAACATATTTATTAATTAAACCATTATTAAACATTTTTTATTAACACACGTACACCTCTCTCTCTCTCTCTCTCTCTCTCTCTCTCTCTCTCTCTCTTTTTTCCCTCTATCTATCTCTCGTTCGCACGCTGCGGGTCACGCCCACAAGATGTGAATTCAAAGCTGAATTCAAAGCGCATTCCCTGCCTGACAAACTCAACTTTAATTTGATTCCTTGAGGGATCGGAATTCCAGATGAGCTCAAATGCGCCCACATTTAGTAAACATTTACTGAATTAATCAACTTATAAAACTAAAAACTGTAGCGTTATTCCTTCTCTCTCTCTCTCTTGTGTGCGTGCTGCAGGCCACGCCCACAAGACATGAATTCAAAGCGCATTCCCTGCTTGACCATGTACTGAATTAAAACAACTTAAAAAACTAAACTAAAAACTAAAGCGTTATTCCTTCTCTCTCTCTCTCTCTCTCTCTCTCTCTCTCTCTCTCTCTCTCTCTCTCTTGCTGTCTCTTTCTCCGTCTCCGGAGATGGGCACCAGCCTCCCCGTGACCCAAGTTAAGATTAAGTGGTTACCGAAAATGAACTGAACTGAACAGATTAAATTACTTCTCCAATTACTTCTTCTTATCTTCTTCACAAACACCAGTCATCACACTTTTATTAACAGATGCCTCTTCTTCGTCAACATCAAAATCAAAATATTCATCAACACAGCTGGCATCATCATCATCAGTTTGTTTATATGTAAAAGGTATGAAACATTTAAGTATTTTTCAGGTCTTGACCAATTTTCGTACAAAACTAAACAACCCACGATTCAGCATGTCCAGTCCAGACAAGATTACACACAAATCAAATGATCAAAAAAAATTATCGAATTTTGCAGAGAAAAATACCAATACTCACACAATACTCATATTACGTTTCTAAAGTACATAATACTGAGCATTGACTGAATTGCAATGGAATCATGTCTTTTTCTTAATATTCCAGCTGACCTGAGGTATCACACACACACACACACACACACACACACACACACATACACAGACTGTAAGCAGTGGGTGACTGCTCATTTGTGCATCTATCGCACCATTTGCACTCATTTGCCCCACTTGATTCATTTCTTCCATTCAAATTGCACTAGTTCACTGGATGTTGCTCATTTAATCATTAATCACTTTTATTTTGAAATTGGCACAATAGAGTTGCTCTCTCATTGGCTATCTAGGGTGAACTCTGCCCTCACCCGGAGTTGGTTGGGATGGGCGCCAGCCTCCCCACGACCCTAGTTAGGATTAAGCGGGTACAGGAAATGAACTGAACTGAACAAAAGCAAGCAGATAATCCTGCTAACAGAAGGCCCTCGGTAGTCCCAACAACAACAGTATCAACTTCTATTGCTGGTGCATGCTCATTATATCACATCACTTACTTTGAAGCATGTAAGTGTTTTCTCCGAGTTCCAGATGTATTTAAAATGATCAAGAATGTGGTTAAATGTGTACATTACACATAGTCATTCTGAAATTGTCCCTCTAACAGTCAGACTCCAACCTGATTCTCGTGTATTATCACGATTAATGACATATCTAATGTTACCTTTTGTAAGTCTCCATCTGCTGAAACTATATATGGTTATACTACTTATACCATTCTACCCTACAGATAATAAAAATATATTACTACATCTGTCATTTATCTCAAAAAACTTCAAGCACCTCTCTGCTGTAAGCCTTGAAAGCCTTGGATTTACGGGTGGATTTTATAGGAGTTTGTAACTGCTTTAATTCTTATTCAAGTAATGCTTTCTCATGTCTGTTTTAAATTTACAGCATTTGGCAGACGCTCTTATCTGGAGTGACTTACAAATTATTGGTTGTATATATGACTGTGCAATTGAGGGTTAAGAGCCTTGCTCAAGGGCCCAACAGTGGTGGTAGAACCACTGACTTTCGAAGCATGAACTCATCACGTTAACCACGTGCCATTTTGGCCAGCGCTCCCTGGATAAAGAGACCTTGTAATCTCAGTGGGATTAACCTGGTTCAATAAAGGTTAAATAAAAAACCCTCATTAAAATGAATTTTTAAAAAACCTCAACGTTCATTTTAAATGTTTACATTCATGCATCATACTTTTGTGTGCATGTGGCTATTTGATATAAGATTGTCATCACAGACAAATCACAATGTCTTCATAAATGCCATGATTACATAAATATTCTTTATCCGTGTTTAACTTTAGACACTGATATTTTTTCATAGCCGGTTATCTCTTCTATGTGACCAGTTAAGCAGCCACTCCACAAAGCATCCACCCCGTTTCACTGAAGCTGACTGGCTTCCAGGTCTAGATAGAAAGAAAACTAAAGATGGAACTGACCCACATCCTCTTGAAAATCTTCTTCCATCCGAGTTCTCACAATTGTATCCGTGCCTTCTCACAAATTTTAAACCAGGTTTCTTTTAAAAAAAACTACCGTTTCATTAAAACCTTTATTCACCAAATAAGAAATTTTGTGCTAAAATCAAACAACAGCGTCTTCATATGGCTATGTTGGAAACATCATTCAATGCATGTGTAGATCGGTTAAGGTGCTCGTTTTTAAAAAAAATAAAACATCCAATAAGTTTAGATTTGGCTACATGTATACTGACCAAGTAACCAATGACCTTTTAGTTTGGTGTAAATTAAAGGCATGTGGGCCCAATGCACAATCAGAAACAATAGCATGTAGTAAGTGAATGGAGATCACCATCATAGCTTACCTGCTGAAGAGGATGAACATAAACAGAGAGAAACAGGATGGAATCATGGTCACAATTGCAGAAAGACAGCAGTTGTCTCCTTGGGCTTATCTAGGAGAGAGAGAGAGAGAGAGAGAGAGAGAGAGCATAGGGAATGTAAGATGCATAATGTCTATTAGTTTAGTACAAGTTTTTAATTGAAATGAGTATGCAGTTTGTTGGGGATAAACAGTCGCACAATTGTTAACATTTCTGCCTCATGGCAAGAAGGTTTTGGATTTGAGATCTGGACTTGGAGACGGTACCTCTGTACAGAGCAGTGGTTCTTAACCTTGTTGGTGGTACTGAACCCCACCAGTTTCATATGCTTATTCACCAAACCCTCCTTTATTGAAAAATAAAAGGACTTTTTTTTTCAAATTCAAGACATAGGTATATGTTTTTACTGGGGCACCAAAATGAACCGTGCATTAACATCACTGTGTTCAAAGAACAAAACCAATACAATGCATGAACTCACAACAAATTACATACCTTTTCACAAAGACAGGACTTTTTTTAATACAGTGATCCCTCGCTACTTAGCACTTAAATTCATGTGGCATCAGTGCATCGTGGGTTATTATTTTTAATATTCATCGAATTAAAAAATAAGGAAATTAAGGAAAAATATGGGGGAAAGTTAAGGAAAATGCTGAAAACAAGGCCAATTATGCCAAAAAAAAAAAAAAAAAGGCAAACAAAAAAACACCCAAAACCACCCATCAAAACTACTTACATTTTTTATGTGAGGTGTGCATCTGAGTGCATGCACATGCATCTGTGTGTGCGCACGCGCGCGCGTGTCTGTATGTGTGTGTGTATTTATGTTTTATTTACATCCTATGCATTATTTTTGAATGTTTAATTGTTATTATAAGCATTTATAGCGGTGAATATGTATTTATTGATATTAGATACACATATACATGTACGTATACGTCAGTGCTTCTCAAATAGTGGGGCGCGCCCCCCTGGGGGGGCGCGATGGGATGCTGAGGGGGGCGCGTGTGACCCAGGAGAACATGCTTTTTTTCCACCGTACTACAAGAAAGTGTAATTGCACATCCACTCCAGTAGTTGGCAGTGGCGCCCTCATTGCCCATTGTGCGCAGCGAGTATTAACTCTTCAACTGCTTCAAACCTCGCTTTGAGAAGCTGTGCGCTGCAAAACGTGCTCATTGTAGCCATTAATTTTGGCTTCCTCATTTTGAGAAAAAAAAATCAGCACAAATTGTTCTATTTGTTCTTGTTTTGTAGGTTAAAGTGTTTATATATTGTGCTCCTGAGTTAATGTTTCTGAAGTCAATTTGAATTAATTATTTATTGATTTTATTTTCAGCAGCAAATGGTGTGGTAAGTTTGTCAAAAATGTAACAAGGATATTATTATTTTTAAATTTAAGGCAAATTGATGCACTTTCTTTTACAGACTAATAAAAATCCTAAAAAAGTTATTCTTGTAAGTTGAACTATATCTCTTTCTTTTTGCTTTATTTATGTTAACAAGGATACGATATAATGAAGAGATATACCTGTAACTATATTATAGAAAAAAGTTATAATTTATAGTTGCGGCGGAAAGTGGGTGGTGGGGGGGCGTGAATTGTTTTCTTCTTGCTAGGGGGGGCGTAACAGAAAATAATTGAGAAGCACTGGTATACGTCAATCAGCTGGGGGTTGACCCTACTTCGCAAATCTTGCAGATAATACGCTGACTAGCATCACGTTCAGTTATATATGTGAATCTATGTTGTACATATTTGTCCGACCACTTTCTTTTTTTGCTCAACATAGTATGGATTAAAACATTAAGAAAGAAATTACACGACGTACCTCAGAAATGAGTACATCAGAGGGACAGCACATGTAAGATGTTTTGGAGACAAAGTCAGAGAGGCTAGATTGAGATGGTTTGGACATGTACAGAGGAGGGATAGTGAGTATATTGGTCGTAGGATGCTGAGGTTGGAACTACCAGGCAAAAGGCCCAGAGGAAGACCAAAGAGAAGATTTATGGATGCGGTGAAGGCGGACATGAAAGTCGTTGGAGTAAGAGTAGAAGATGCAGAGGATAGGGAGAGATGGAGGCAGATCATTTGCTGTGGCGACCCCTGAAGGGAACAGCCGAAAGGAAAAGAAGAAGACCATCACAACAGTCACAAGTCGACTACTGAGCACACCAAATTTCCTGCAGCACAGTTTGGCCAAGTAATGTAGCGTGATCACCTGCAGCCAGTGATGGCCAAGTGGGGCGTGTCATCATGAATATGAGTCGGGTGTGTGTCTTGACCTCCACCGAACCCCTGAGACTGACTCACTGAACCCCTAGGGTTCGATCGAACCCAGGTTAAGAACCACTGGTATGTTGACCCTGTACTTGTTGTGTTTTCTCTAGGTACTCCAGTTTCCTTTCACAGTCCAAAGATACACACATTACACTAACCGGATATCTCGATTGCCCTGAGATCGGTGAATGTGAGTGTAAATGTGAATGCGTCTATGTTGGCACTGTGGTGATTTCTAGAGTGTAACCCACCTTCACCCAAATTTGGATGTGATGGACTTCAGCGTTTCTGTGGTCCTAATAAAGAGAAAAGTGAATTCGAAACTTACATGAAAAGGAATTTTTATTGAAAATGATAAATAGATAGATTAAATGACATGTGGCAAATATAGAACTGACATAGTGCCCTCTTTAGTCTGTCACACACTGATACAAATTCTAACCAGATTGACAAACAGCCAGAAGCTAGTGAAGCTACTTCTAGCATTTTGACACATTATAACATGGTGAAGGTTGGTTACTAAACATGTGCATGTGGATGTTCAATGCTTTCCAAGCAATCAGTAGTGTCTGTATCATGCGAATGTGAATCAGGTTTAATTGAACAGACGGTGTTATGTTTTCACGAAGAGAAAAATGTACTGCTTTCAGTAAACCTGGCAAATTGATACATTTATCACAATTCCATCTCTCTCTCTCTCTCTCTCTCTCTCTCTCTCTCTCTCTCTCTCTCTCGCTCTCTCTCTCTCGCGCTCTCTTTTTTTATATCTCAGGATTTTCTTTGCTTATAAAATTTTTCCACATCACTGAAGGCAAGGCCTGCTTACTTGTCTACAATTTTTCAGCCTGAGGGGACTAGAGACACAAACATTAAACTTTATATTTACTATAAACATGCATTACATAAGAGACCCATACATTGTGAGCACTGTGCAACGTGGGAGTGCAGTCCAAGCAGTAGAAAGGTCAGTCTGAGGTAATTTCACTCATTCATTTACCAAACTTGCACTGGGCTTGTGGGAAATCAGGACCCACCTCACCCTAAACAGCTCGCCTAACTGTCGCATTCACAGTCACACTCAGGGGCTTGGACTTGACAATTGTCCTAACATGCATACTTTTTTGAATGTGGGAAGAAACCAGACTACCCAGAGGAACCCATGCAAGTACTGGTAGAGAGTCTGAGGTTATGGGACTAGCAATCTTTTTTGCAAAACATGGCAAATTACTTCAAATATTCAATCCATGGACTGTTTTTCTATTAACCATGCTTCCTGTGCAGCTATTAACCTGAAACCATTGAGAAGACATTGGTGTTGAGGAACTAAATCTCCACAAAGAAAGAACTTACATTTGAATCCATAAAAAGTTATGTTATAAAGTGGAGTGAAACCGTTGAATAGCGCAAGAAACCCAGTTTATAACACTAATTAGTTCTACCACCTGTGTTAATTAGATTCAGCTGAGAGGTTAGTACTGCCACACTTTGAAAAAGCAGATCCCACCTCTGAAGGCAAGTAAACAAATCATTTGGCAGCAAACTGTCATGTAAGAACCATATAATGATGTGTAGGGGCAAAGCGCTCTCCCAAGACTTACACAAACAAAATGTTGAGCAACAAAACAATGGCACTGGTTCCAGACAGATTTGTCAAATGATAGAGATTCTTAAAAGCATAATCATGACTATTATCTTCAAGTGGATGAAATATTGTTCAACTATCTATGAACACAGACAGGAGCATTTCACAAAATATCCAACTGGAAAGTCATGGTATAAGCCACAAGAGTAGCCCCGGGATTCAAGAAGAGCTCTGCACATATTTGGAAGCAGTGGGTCCAGTTGACTCGGATAAAAACAAAATTAAATGCCGTCTTCAGTCAATTACCTTAGAATATCCCCTCACTGTAAAAATATGTTGAAGCTATTCTATAGTTTGCTACAGAACGTTTAAAGATGCCTGTTGATTAGTGTGAGAATGTAGCCTGCGCAGGCAAGGCCACAAAAAATATCTTTATATTTTCAAAGGTGAAAGTGTCTCTTCATTGTAAGCCAAATCTATATTATTGAAGTAAAAATGATAGACTCTCACTCACTGTCACTCATTTCCCTAACTGCTTACCATATTATACCCCCATTTCACTGGAGTGCGGCAGTGTTGCGGTAGTATAAATGTCGTCATCCTCCATGTCCTTCCGTATGATCAAAAAAGTAAGGTCAAAAGTAGCCACGGAACGTTGGCGTTCATCCACGGATCCCCACGGAATACTCACAGAGGGTGCGCAATACATACGGAACAATAGAGAAACACTAAGTAATTTCCGTAGACAGAACGCGGAACAATGCGGAACATTTGCGGAATACATGCGGAACGTTTGCGGAATGGTTGTGGACAGCACAGAAGTCTTGTGGAACACATGCAGAAGTCACTTCCAATATAAATACAGGTGCGCGAGACAAAGAGCCGTTCATTTCGAGAGACGCCACGATGCCGAAAGCCAAAAAAAAGACATCAAGCAAGAGGCCATGGTCTCCAACGTTGAAAATCCCACCTGAAGAGCCTTCCCAGGAAGCTGAGGTCGACGCCGAGCTGGATGTCGCTTCCGCCGAGATCGCCGCAAAGAACAAAAAGGCACACGTTTACATCAAGCTGACCAACGATGAGCAGGCCATGGTCGAGTTCATCCAGGCGAATGAGTGCCTTCACAATAAAAAACAAAGCACTCAAGAGCAAGCTCTGGTCTGATAAGGGTGTGTGCATGGGGAATATCGATGAGGAGCTTAAGCAATGGTTCCATAGCATACGCACGAGGCTGGGAAAGCTTAGACGGTGGAAGTCTGCGCAAGCTGATATCAATATGTCGCAGAGGGACCAATGGATCTATGATAGCTTCAGTTTCATCTGCCCACACATAGTCGAGGTACAGCGGAGGAATGTGGTCTCACTGAAGGCGAAGATTGTTGCTGCAACTGGCTCAGGCAGCTCCACACCCACCACAGCTGGAGAACCTCCACGGCCGTCAACGTCAGAGGGGTCACAGGACAGTGGACATACCGAAAAGAAAACACCCGTTAGCCCCCTCGATGCAACGCCTGCCAACGCAGCATCCAGGTCCGCCTCAGCAACATCTGGAGCTTCAACGTCCAGCCATAACGACAAAGCTGACCGGATTCTTGCAGTAGCCCAACACCTGGTGAACCAGAGAAAGGCAGGTATGGATGGCTGATGAATCAGAGAAGGTGAGTTTCACGAGTTGGGCGGCAGCTGTGCTGCAAAGTCTACTGAAGCCATTGTACAGGCATGCGAAATCAAACATATAAGAACTGCTGAATGACTGCTTGGAACTGCAGGAACAATCACCTCCTACGTAGCAGTGGTCGCAGCAGCTCCAGCCTCCTACCCCGCCGCAACACCACCAGTAGCTTCGATCACCACCTCTGCACCACCAGTGGCATCAGCAGCACTACTGGCCACCCCCACTGACGCCGTGGACCATGCAGCTGCCAGGTCCACCCGTGCCTGTTTGGAGACCTCAAGACGCGAGGTGGGCACCACCACCGTGCCCACAACAATCAACGTTGTCTGCAGGACAGCATCAACCACAACCCAGCAGACCAGTCAGTTGCCCCCCGGTTACATGCACATTGACGCCTGTAACCACCCCTGCGGCTAGAGAGAGATGTGGAAGTGAGCCCAGCACTTTCAACCTTTCCAGTGTGCTCAGGCAGTGTTGTGATGATTTAGAGGACTCCACCTGTGACCCGTGAGACTTTTTTTTCTTCTTGATTTCAATTTATTAAATTATTCTAGTTAATGCACTTTGCTTTTTTTCTGTTTTCTTGTCCCTGTGATAAAGTTTTAAAGTTATAAGCACTGTGGTTTGGACTTGTGTGCATGGTTTTTAGTCTGGAATGATCTATTGAAGTCCAAATAAAAAGAACATATTGACATTATTGATATTAAACATATTACACATATTACATTTTAAATTTATTGTGCATTATAAACATATTGTAAATTATAAACATCATCTTCTTTTACTTTCGGCTGCTCCCTTCAGGGGTCGCCACAGCAAATCATCCGCCTCCATTTCACCCTGTCCTCTGCATCTTCTTTTCTGACTCCAACGACCTTCATGTCTTCCTTCACCACATCCATATATCTCTTCTTTGGTCTTCCTCGAGGCCTTCTGCCTGGTAGTTCCAACCTCAGCATCCTACTGCCAATATACTCACTATCCCTCCTCTGTACATGTCCAAACCATCTCAATCTAATTGTAAATTATAAACATATAGTACTTTAATAAACATCTTGAAAATTATAAACATATAGTACATTATAAACATATTGTAAATGATAAACATATAGTACATTATAAACATACTGTAAATTACAATATACACGTATTGTAAATTACAAACATATGTCAAATTTAAAATTTACTGTACATTATAAACATTGTAAAATATAAACATATACTACATTATAAAATATTGTAAATTATAAACATATGTTAAATTTTAAATTTATTGTACATTATAAACATATAGTATGAATGAGAGAATGAGCTTCCTTGGTCGAATTCGTGTATTTAAAGGTAGAATCAGGAGCAAATCCTTTGAACTTTGCCGATTTTTCCTCGTTGAAACATGGTTACGCCGGGTATTCCTCAGTCATTCCTTAGTCATTCCATATTGAACGTGAACATTCCGCCTTCATTCCGCCTGTTCTTCCTTCTAAAACGGAGTAGTGCTGTAGTTGTTCCTCGAGTGTTCCGTGCTTTCTGTGAACGTTTCATGAGTTATCCGAAGGTCTTCCTTTGCAATCTGCACTGGTTCCGAAGGTAATCCGAGCGCTTTTTTAGCGTGTATTCTGACATTGAACCGCGATCATTCCATGTCTTTTCTGCACATTCCGTGAACGTTCCGAAGGTGTTCCGAAGGTAAAATTTTTCGTAGGTTTTTGACCCATTTTCCGTGTAAAAATGCCGAAGCTCCTCTGTAGAGTGCGTTCCGCACCTTTCCGCCACGATCATTGCATTCCACACTCCACTGAAATGGGGGCATTAGGGTTGTAGAGAAGCTGGCGACTATATCGGCTAAAGGTAGAGTACTACCTGATCAGCTCTCAATGATCGTTTCAATCACGGTTTCGGCTATCTGTTTAAAACAATCAGATACCTGATTCTGTATGTATAAATCCCGCATGTATCTGAATCTGAAACAAAAAAACTCATTATTTGACTACTGTTTGATGTCTTTAGGGTTACATGAAAAATATTTGTACAGTTCATTCATTCTCCTAATGTTTATGCCACGTACCTCTCAAACCTATCCTAACTGATTTTGTGCATGTCTTTGGGTGATGGAAGGAAAACAGAACCCCTGAAGGGGAGAACATGCAAACTCCATACAGAAATCCCCTTCTTAATGTAGTCTACATAAGGGCAGCACAATGGTGTGGTGGTTAACATGTCTACTTCACAGCAAAAAAGGTTCTGGGTTCAAGTCCTGGGCTCAGCAAACAAACCTCTGTGTAGCAGTTGCATGTTTTCCCGGTGTAGGTTTCCTCCTACAGTCCAAATATATGCACATTAAGCTTAGTGGCTGTTTTATATTGCACCCAGGTCTAATTGTTTAGTGTAACTTGTGTTTGTTGGCTGCGGGATGGAGTAGTGGGTTGTTCAGCATGTACACCCCAGCTGTGCCCACATTTGTCTGAAATCAGCTTTAGACTCTCTAGTAGAATGAAGCAATTCAGTTAACGAATTAATGAGTATGACAAATCACAAAGCTTGTGTTTAGCATGAACTGGGTAAAAGTTGAATGTAGGTATAAACTGTGCACAGCATCAAGGCTTTAAATAGAAGCAGTCTGCTCCGCCCAAGTGGCAGTGCCTTTAGGCATAGCAGCACCACACTCTACAGGAAAACACTGGCTTTGCTGACACTGAGTGGCTTACCGGCTGTTTATCGACACATGGAAATTCAGAGACAAGCAATGAAAAAAATAGATCTGATATCTGCAATTATTATTATTATTATTATTATTATTATTGCACAAGTGCCACCCAAGGTAAACAGGTCCTAGGTGAAGGGCCAGACATAGTGCAGTTTAAAAAACCCTATGAGAGGAAAAATGGCAAAGGCTCAGTTGACATTGCCCGAACCCAGGTTACTTGGGGGCCTTTATACTTTGTATTTGTATACAGGAATCCCTCATTTTCCACGGTTAATTGGGACTGAGATCCCCCCCCCGCGACCACCGAATTCCACGAAGTAGGATCCCCCCCGACTGACATATACGTATATGTATCTTCTTCTTTTCCTTTCGACTGTCCCCCCCTTTTTTTTTCCAGGGGTCGCCACAGCAAATCATCTGCCTCCATCTTCATGGAAGTTATATTAATGATTCTCATGTTTGATTTGGCACAGGTTTTCATGACAGATGCCCTTCCTCACACAATTATATTGTATTGTAGTAGATTTATATAGTGCTTCTATCCATACTGAATATTATGCTCAAAGCGTTCTTTGGTGTTTTTTGTGCTCTGGGCAACCATCGTCACTGTGTGGCGCCAGTTATTGCGTTGTTCTATCCTTTTGATGCTGTGTGCCAAGTAAGAAGCAACAACTACCAAATTTTAATGTCTTGATGCAGCTGGATTCGAACTCCGACCTTCCGGAGGATAAAGCTGACGCACTACCAACTGAGCTAAATCCCTGATTACACAACCCTTAGCAAAGGCAGAAACACGCTGACGGCTATGCAGCCTACTCTTGACGAAAGTCAGCAATGGTTCTTTTACATGAACCTCTCACCATAGACAGTGAGAGACATGGCTGGCGTTTGATAACCCAGTTCGCTGTATTGGGGGGGTATACGTACATGTGTATATAATATCAATAAATACATATTCAATGCTATAAATGCTTATAGTAACAATTAAACATTAAAAAATAATGCATAAGATGTAAATAAAATATAAATACACACACATACAGACGCACACGCATGCACTCAGATGCGCACCTCACAAAAATGTAACTAGTTTAGATGGGAGGTTTTGGGTTGTTTTTTGTTTTGTGTTTGTTTAGGGTTTTTTTTTTTGCATAATTATCCTTGTTTCTGTGGCATTTTTTAAAACTTTTTCAGCAATTCTTCCTTAATTTCCTTATTTTTTTAATTCGATGAATATTTAAAAAAAAACACGATGCACTGAAGCCGCATAAATTGAAGCATGAATTAGCAAGGGATCCCTGTATATATACAAATATGAAATCACAATCTCAAACTGTCTTCTGCTATTAATGTTTATTCATGAAATATGCAAAAAAAAAAAAAAAAAACAGTCTGTGAGCTCATTTATACGATGGGCATATAGCACTTTCCCTCCAAGTGTGTTAGACCACAACCAAATACGCATACACAGCAGTTCAAAAAGAGTCAGGTGGCTAGTATTGCATTTCATGGAGAGGTGTGTGTGTGTGTGTGTGTGTGTGTGTGTGTGCGTGCGTGCGTGCGTGCGTGCGTGCGTGCGTGCGTGCGTGCGTGCGTGCGTGCGTGCGTGCGTGCGTGCGTGCTTTCTCCTCTCCCTGGTCGGTGGTAGTTGTGTCATAGGGAAAGCAATACTTGATGGGTCGGAATTGGATCTGACTAAATTAGGGAGGAAAACCAAAAACAGATGAGCATACTCTCACCGGTGAATTCTCTCTCCCTGTGAGAGTGTGGAGGAATACTGTATATGAGAAGTCTGCACAAGCTGTAAGATAACCACCCCTTTGCTGAAACTAAAATCAAAAACATCTGTGGTAGGTAACTGTGGTAGTAACGGTCATTCTATATTAAAACAATGCACAGTCTGAAAGTCTAATTACAGTTTTGACCATATTTGGTCCAACGTTAAATCGGCAGTCAAAATAAGCAAATGGGACATGTCAGTGAGCAAGGAGCACATGTGAACAAAGCACACAGGTCAACAAATTTTCCAAGTATATACAGCCTGCAGAAAGCCATAGCACAACCATGTTCAGTGGCACATGAGCAACATAAAGCCATACAGAATTGGAAAAAAATCCATGCAAGAAGAGACAGATGCTCTGCAAGGAATGTTACACTCGTAAGAAGATGAGGCACTTTGCTGTAATATGCTGTTTGTGCATCATCAGTGAGGTCAGTGCACAGGCAGATGATGAGCAAGCACGTTCCATTTCATTGAGAAATCACTCAAGTGGACAATTCCACAGATCCGGCAAAACAGGAAATCTACTAATACCTTCTCTTGCCCACCAAAATCCTTGTGAAATTTAAACTGATTCTTGGGATGATACAAATGTTATATTAAAAAGAATTTCATCATCAGTGCAAGAAGGTCCTTTGTTCAAGTCCCAGGCTTGGATTTCTAATTGGATGCGTTTCTATGTGGAGTTATCATGTACAAACAAACAAACAAACAAACAAACATGTAGGCTGAGTTGGAAACGTGATCCCCTTGCAAAGAAAGACGGGACAAGACTTGATTGCCTGAGATAAAGTCTATGGGTAAATTGAACTGTTAACTTAAATACGTACAGAGAAGTTAGAGACCACTCAGCTCCAAAGTATTTGTAATTTTATGGGATGACTGTGATGTCCTGGAAAGAAATGGAGCTGTGACAATGAGCCTAGTTAAGTTCAGTGAAGAAACAAATTCCTGTCCAAAAGAATTAGTAAAAATAAAGGCTTTCAAAATAATGCTGAAGAAAGGTGCAAGTCTATGCAGTGTTTAATGATTCTCTAAAGTAAAAGAAATACAGTCGGCCCTCTACTTACGAAATTAATTACGAAGCCTTTTTCATAGTCTGGAGTTTTCGTAAGTAGAGGTGCGTTTTACATGTAAAACACGTAATTAGTTCCAAGGCTCCCAAGACTACCCTATAACCCCTTTAAAAATGATAAAAGTACACCAATTTTGTATGAAATGTGTTAAAAGTAAACGAAAATTATTTATTAAACCATTTAAACATTTGATTAACATATTAAACCATTTTATTAACATATTTATTAAATAAACCATTATTAAACATTTTTAGTAACGCGCATACACACACACACACACACACACACACACACACACACACACACACACACACACAATACTGTCTCTCTCTATCTCTCTCTCTCTCGGTCTCTCTCCATCTCTCTCTCACACACACAATACACATGGCACGCTCCGCTGAATGCGGGCTCTGCCCATACGCAGAGCATTTTAAAACAGGAAATTCAAAGCGCATTCTCTGCTTGACAGATCGGAGATCCAAACTCAACTTTAACCTGATTCCTTGAGGGATCGGAGGTCCAGATGAGCCGCGTTTTGCTCACATTCGCCGGAGAGCGCCACAAGCTGCAATGTGCTCTCTCGAAAGAGAGTTAAGCCTCCTTTCATCTGACTGACTCTGTAGGCAGTCTCTCTCTCTCTCTCTCTCTCTCTCTCTCTCTCTCTCTCTCGCGAGCACACACCCACACACAAACTCTCGCTCTCTCACACACACACACACACACACACACAAACCTCTGTCTCTCTGGTGTGTTTTGCCAACGTGCAGCTGAGGGAACAATTCTATTTAAATGTTTAAATGGACGGGATGTTGTATTTAAAGCAGAATTACAGTACCTGTTTGAAAGATCAGAGGTCCTGATTCAATATTAACTTGCTTCCTTGTGAGATCAGAGGTCTTGTCTCACAGAGCACTCTGCTCATGCTCCTTCTGCTTCAATATCGTGGTGAAATAATCGCCTCCGTCACTGTGTTTTCGCGTTAAGGTCTCCTTCTGCTTCAATATCATCCCGATTGTAGAGGAGTTTTGGCGATAACGAAATATATATCGCTGCATGATCAATTTCTACACAAGCCAACAGTCCTGTTCAACTCTCCTTCACGTGTATGACAAACAGGAAGTATGGGCACAGGAAGTATGGGTACAGTTCAGCTGCCTCCTGGCCAATGGGAGGCCATCGGGGTGGGATGATGGGAGACAGCCAATGAGAGAGAGCAACTCGCGCATGGTTTGAATTTTGAATGGCACGTTTGAATTTTTGAATCTCGCATTTGGCGCTTTTCGTAAAAAACGATGACGAAAATTTAGGAAAATTTTTTCATAACTTGAAGTTTTCGTACCCAGTGAGTTTCATAAGTAGAGGGCCAACTGTATTAGATCATATGGTAGTGAGTGACATAATCACTGAAATTAAAGCTCAAAAGTCGTAAGCATCAACGAAAACCCTGTGCAATGTAGCATGACACGATAAACGAGCTTAAGTGGATAAACTCCACAAGAGTCTAAGAGTACCCCCATTTTTCTCAGTTATGTAAACTTCAATCTGCAGGTGTGGTCATGTTTTTTTTTCTAAATTGGAATATAGGAATTTTGGGTTTTCATGAGCTGTATGCCAAAATCATCAGTATTAAAACAATAAAAGACCTGAAATATTTCAGTTGGTGTGCAATGAATCTAAAATATATGAAAGTTTAATTTGTATCAGTATATTACATAAAATAATTAACTTTATCACAATATGCTAATTTTTTGACAAGGACCAGTATATATATATATATATATATATATATATATATATATATATATATATATATATATATATATCTTCTTCTTTTACTTTCGGCTGCTCCTTCAGGGGTCGCCACAGCAAATCATCCGCCTCCACCTCACCCTGTCCTCCGTGATCTTCTTTTCTGACTCCAACGACCTTCATGTCTTCCTTCACCAACATCCATAAATCTCTTCTTCGGTCTTCCTCGAGGCCTTCTGCCTGGTAGTTCCAACCTCAGCATCCTACTGCCAATATACTCACTATCCCTCCTCTGTACATGTCCAAACCATCTCAATCTAGCCTCTCTGACTTTGTCTCCAAAACATCTTACGTGGGCTGTCCCTCTGATATACTCATTTCTGATCCTATCCATCCTCGTTACTCCCAGGAGAACCTCAACATTTTCATCTCCGCTACCTCCAGCTCTGCCTCCTGCCTTTTCCTCAGCGCCACTGTTTCTAAGCCATACAACATCGCTGGCCTCACCACCATCTTGTACACTTTTCCCTTCATTCTTGCTGACACTCTCCTATCGCACATCACACGGATACTTTTCTCCAACCATTCCAGCCTGCCTGCACACGCTTCTTCACCTCTTTTCCACACTCTCCATTGCTCTGGATTGTTGAGCCTAAGTACTTAAAATCCTCCACCTTCATTATCTCTGCTCCCTGTAACATCACCGTTCCTCCTGGGTCCTTCTCATTCACACACATGTATTCTGATTTTCTGAGGCTAACCTTCATTCCTCTCCTTTCCAGGGCATACCTCCACCTCTCTAGATTTTCCTGCACTTGTTCTCTGCTCTCACTACAGATCACGATGTCATCTGCAAACATCATAGTCCATGGAGATTCTTGTCTCACCTCGTCTGTCAGCCTGTCCATCACCATAGCAAACAAGAAGGGGCTCAGAGCTGACCCTTGATGCAGTCCCACCTCCACCTTGAATTCGTCGGTCACACCGACAGCACACCTCACCACTGTCTTACATCTCTCATACATGTCCTGCACCACTCTAACATACTTCTCTGCCACTCCAGACTTCCTCATGCGATACCACAGTTCTTCTCTTGGCACCCTGTCATATGCTTTTTCCAGATCAACAAAGGCACAATGTAGCTCCCTCTGACCTTCTCTGTACTTCTCTATTAACATCCTCAAGGCAAACATTGCATCTGTGGTGCTCTTTCTTGGCATGAAACCAAACTGTTGTTCACAAATGCTGACCTCTGCCCTTAGTCTAGCTTCCACTATTCTTTCCCATAACTTCATCGTATGGCTCATCAACTTTATCCCTCTGTAGTTGCTGCAACTCTGCACGTCTCCCTTGTTCTTAAAAATGGGCACCAGCACACTTCTCCTCCACTCCTCCGGCATCTGCTCACTCTCTAGTACCTTGTTGAATGTTCTTGTCAGAAAATCTACTGCTACCTCTCCTAGACACTTCCATACCTCCACAGGTATATCATCAGGACCAACTGCCTTTCCATTCTTCATCCTCTTCAATGCCCTTCTCACTTCACCCTTACTGATCTTTGCTACATCCTGCTCCTCAATGGTTACCTCTTCTACTCTTTTTCTCTCTCATTTTCCTCATTCATCAGCTCTTCAAAGTACTCTTTCCATCTTCCCAGCACACTTCTGTCATTAGTCAATACAGTTCCCTCTCTGTCCTTTATCAATCTAACTTGCTGCACGTCCTTCCCATCTCTATTTCTCTGCTGTGCCAACCTGTATAGATCATTTTCTCCCTCTTTACTATCCAACCTATCATACAAGTCATCATACGCCCTCTGTTTGGCCTTAGCCACTGCTACTTTCACCTTACGCTGTGTCTCCCTGTACTCCTGTTTACTCTCTTCGGTCCTCTCAATGTCCCACTTCTTCTTGGCTAACCTTTTCCTTTGTACACACTCCTGCACTTCCTCATTCCACCACCAAGTCTCCTTATCTACTTTCCTTCCAGAGGACACACCAAGTACTCTCCTACCTGTGTCCCTGATCACATTTGCTGTGGTTGTCCAGTCATTTGGAAGCACTTCCTGGCCACCCAAAGCCTGTTTCAACTCCTCCTTGAAGACAACACGACACTCTTCCTTTTTCAGCTTCCACCACTTTGTCTTCTGCTCTGCCTTTGCCTTTTTCACCTTTCTCACCATCAGAGTCATCCTGCACACCACCATCCTATGCTGTTTGGCAACACTCTCACCCACGATGACTTTGCAGTCACTGACTTCCTTCAAATTACATCGCCTACACAAGATGTAGTCTACAATGTGTGCGCCTACCTCCGCTTTTATAAGTCACCCTATGCTCCTGTTTCTTCTCAAAGAAAGTATTCACCACAGCCATTTCTATCCTTTTTGCAAAATCTATCAACATCTGTCCTTCTGCATTCCTGTCCTGGATACCAAACCTGCCCATCACTTCCTCGTCCCCTCTGTTGCCTGCACCAACATGTCCATTGAAGTCTGCACCAATGACCACTCTTTCACCTCTGGTGGCATTACACCTTCAATTTCTAACTTGAGATTCATCACTCTGTCTGACACTCTTTTCACTTTTAGAACATTCCTGACAAACTCCTCCTTCAAGATGACTCCGACGCCATTTCTCTTCCCATCCACACCGTGATAAAATAGCTTAAACCCTGCTCCTAAGCTTTTAGCTTTGCTACCTTTCCACCTGGTCTCCTGAACACACAGTATGTCCACCTTCCTCCTCTGCATCATGTCAACCAGCTCTCTACCTTTTCTGTGCATAGTTCCAACATTCAAAGTCCCCACTCTCAGTCCTAGACTCATGCCTTTCCTCTTCTCTCTCTGCCTACGGACACGCCTCCCACCTCTCCTTCTTCGACCAACAGTAGTCCAATTTCCATCAGCACCCTGTTGATTGACAGCACTGATGGCGGTCGTTGTTAACCCGGCCCTCGACCGATCCGGTATGGAGGTAATACTTTTGATTTGCATAATCAATAATTGGCATTGGTTTTACGTCGGATGCCCTTCCTGACACAACCCTCTGCATTTCTCCGGGCTTGGGACCGGCATGAGGGGGAGAGACACTGGTTAGTGCCCCCCCCCCCACCTCATGGCTGCATTATATATATATGTCGTCTTCTTTTCCTTTTGACAGTTCCCTTCAGGGGTTGCCGCAGCAAATGATCTGCCTCCATCTCACCCTATCCTTTGCATCTTCTACTCTTACTCCAACTACCTACATATCCTCCTTCACCACATCTATAAATCTTCTCTTTGGTCTTCCTCTAGGCCTTCTGCCTGGTAGTTCCAACCTCAGCATCCTACTACCAATATATTCACTATCCCTCATCTGTGCATGTCCAAACCATCTCAATCTAGCCTCTCTGACTTTGTTTCCAAACCTTACATGTGCTGTCCCTTTGATATACTCATTCCTGATCCTATTCATCCTCGTTACTCCCAAAGAGAACCTCAACATTTTCATATCTGCAACCTCCAACTCTGCCTCCTGTTTTTCCCCCCAGTGCCATTGTTTCTAAACCATACAACATCGCTGGCCTCAACACCATCTTGTACACTTTTCCTTTCTTTCTTGCCGATACCATTCCAAGCTGCCTGCACATGCTTCTTCACCTCTTTTCCACACTCTCCATTGCTCTGGATTGTTGAACCTAGGTACTTAAAATCCTCCACCTTCTTTATCTCTGCTCCCTGTAACTTCTCTGTTCCTCTTGGGTCCTTGTCATTCACACACATGTATTCTGTCTTACTGAGGCTAACCTTCATTCCTCTCCTTTCCAGGGCATACCTCCACCTCTCTAGATTTTCCTCCACTTGGTCTCTGCTCTCACTACAGATCACTATGTCATCTGCAAACATCATAGTCCATGGAGATTCTTGTCTAACCTCATCTGTTAGCCTGTCCATCACCATAGCAAACAAGAAGGGGCTGAGAGCTGACCCTTGATGCAGTCCCACCTCCACCTTGAACTCTTCTGTCACACCGACAGCACACCTTATCACTGTCTTACATCTCTTATACATGTCCTGCACCACTCTAACTCTGCTACTCCATACTTCCTCAAGCAATAAAACAGTTCCTCTCTTGGCACAATGCAGAGCTTCTCTGTACTTCTCTATTAACATACCCAAAGCAAAGTCTGCATCTGTGGTGCTCTTTCTTGGCATGAAACCAAACTGCTGTTCACAAATGCTAACCTCTGCCCTTAGTCTAGCTTCCACTATTCCACTATTCTTTCCCATAACTTCATCGTATGGCTCATCAACTTTATCCCTCTGTAGTTGCCACAACTCTGCACGTCTCCCTTGTTCTTAAAAATGGTCACCAGCACACTTCTCCTCCATTTCTCCGGCATCTGCTCACTCTCTAGTACCTTGTTGAATGTTCTTGTCAGAAAATCTACTGATACCTCGCCTAAACACTTCCATACCTCCACTGGTATGTCATCAGAACCAACTGCCTTTCCACTCTTCATCCTCATCAATGCCCTCCTCACTTCACCCTTACTAATCTTGGCTACTTCCTGGTCCTCAACAGTCACCTCTTCTACTATTTTTTTCTCTCTCATTTTCCTCATTCATCAGCTCTTCAAAGTATTCTTTCCATCTTCCCAGCACACTTCTAACATCAGTCAATACATTTCCCACTCTGTCCTTAATCACTCTAACTTGCTGCACATCTTTCCCATCTCTATTTCTCTGCTGTGCCAACCTGTATAAATCATTTTCTCCCTGCTTACTGTCCAACCTAATATACAAGTCATCATACGCCCTCTGCTTGGTCTTTGACACTGTTACCTTTGCCTTACGCTGTGTCTCCCTGTACTTCTGTTTACTCTCTTCGGTCCTCTCTATGTCCCACTTCTTCTTAGCTAACCTCTTCCTTTGTACACACTCCTGCACTTCCTCATTCCACTACCAAGTCTCCTGATCTCCTCTCCTTCCAGAGGACACACCAAGTACTCGCCTACCTGTCTCCCTGATCACATTGGCTGTGGTTGTCCAGTCATCTGGAAGCACTTCCTGACCACCCAAAGCCTGTTTCAAGTCCTTGAAGACAACACAACACTCTTCCTCTTTCAGCTTCCACCACTTTGTCTTTTGCTCTGCCTTTGCCTTCTTCACCATCTTCATCTTGCACACCACCATCCTATGCTGTTTGGCAACACTCTCACCCACTACTACATTGCACTCACTGACTTCCTTCAAATTATTTCGCCTACGCAAGATGTAGTCTACCTGTGTGCACCTCCCTCTGCTTTTATATGTCACCCTGTGCTCCTGTGTCTTTGGGAAGAAAGTATTCACCGGAGCCATTTCCATCCTTTTTGCAAGATCTATCAACATCTGTCCTTCTGTGTTCCTGTCCTGGATACCAAACCTGCCAATTACTTCCTTGTCCCATCTGTTGCCTGCACCAACATGTCCATTGAAGTCTGCACCAATGACCACTTTTTCACCTCTGGGGGTACTCTGCATCACTTCATCTAACTCACTCCAGAATCTTTCCTTCTCTTCTAGCTCACATCCTGCCTGTGGGGCATAAGCATTAACAACATTGAACATCACACCTTCAATTTCTAACTTGAGACTCATCACTCTGTCTGATACTCTTTTCACTTATAGAACATTCATGGCAAAACCCCTCCTTCAAGATGACTCCTACTCTATTTCTCTTCCCATCCACACCATGATAAAACAGCTTAAACCATGCTCCTAAGCTTCTCGCCTTGCTATCTTTCCACCTGGACTCCTGAAGACACAGTATGTCCACTTTCCTCCTCTGCATCATGTCAGCCAGCTCTCTATCTTTTCCTGTCATAGTTCCAACATTCAAAGTCCCTACTCTCAGCCCTAGACTCGTGCCTTTCTTCTTCTGTCTCCGCCTACGGACACGCCTCCAGTATCTCCTTCTTCGGCCAACAGTAGCCCAGTTTCCACCAGCATCCTGTTTGTTCACAGTACTGATGGCGGTCGTTGTTAACCCGGGCCTCGACCTTTTTATTCGGGCTTGGGACCAGCGGGAGGATGAACACTGGCTTCTGCCCCCACTCATGGCTGCATTGTCAAATGCTTATGTGTGTGAGATGAAAATACTGCAAAGCTTCCCAGTGTGGGTGAGATCATTTCAGTAAACAATTTGTATCAAATTTGCTCTTAGAATGGCAGTAAATATGGCCATGAAAAAGAAAATATGAAGATGAACAAAGCACATTTTTAACAGAGTGGGAGTTTTTTTGTTGTTGTTCTTGAATGTAATGGAAAGCCATTCTGTTATTTGTCAGGTGTCATTGGCGCATTTCAAAACTTCAATGCTACTTCAGCTCACGCGATGCTAAATTTGACCAGGAATTTCCAAAAGGGACTGAACTTTGCAAATGCAAGTTGTTCACTTTGAAAAGTCCGGCAGAAAAGCAGATACAGTTTTCCAAAAATTTACGAAGCGCTCAGAGACCATAATGCTTGAATCGTATCAATAGGCATTGCACGAGCCAGAAAGTCATACAATGAAAGAGAGTTCGTTATAAAATCCCTTAGTGACGTTGTTGAAATCTTGTCTTTTGAAAACAACAAACTAAACTGCGTGGTATCGGAATATCCAACTGTTCCGCCACACTGTTGAACACAGAATATTGGACATTAACACAGCTATTGAATCAAAGTTGCACTCTGATCTTCAAAGATGTATTTTATCATGTTGGTGTGTGAATTTACAATAAATCTGGCTGAGCAGACGTGCGTGTGTGTGTGTGAGAGAGTGAGAGAGAGAAAGCGATGGGTGATGTTCATGTGTGCCCATGTGTATGATGTGGCTCTTCGTGGTAACACAGTAAAAAATGTGGCTCTTGGTCTCTGACTGGTTGGCCACCCCTGATATACTATATTAATCCCATAAGAGAAATTATTGAATCTGCATTTCACCTATTCAAAGTGAGCACACAGTAAACACAAAGTGCTAACACACACACACACACACACACACACACACACACACACACACACACACACACACACACACACACACACACACACACACACACACACATACTTGGAGCAATGGGCTGCCACACACATATTGGGGATGCCCTGAGAGCAGTTGCGGGTTAGATGCTTTGCTCAAGAGCAAGTGATTTATGTAGAGGAAAGCAAGGTGCTGCTCACTCCAAAAGTGAAAGTTTATATTGAAAGCCTATCTTGACTGTGAAACCTATCTAGCTCTGTGAAGCCTATCTTGACTGATCACTAGACAAAAGTTTAGTACAACAACATAAAGCATACATTATGTGGTCCAATGGTTAGATAAACAGGTTTCGGTCCGAAAGGTGGTGACCTGCACTGTCCCACCACTTTCATGGCTGAATGCCCTTCAGGAAGGCACCTAACCACCAAAGGAACTCCAGGCTCCCCAGTGTGTGTATAGCAGCCCTCTGTTCTCTGTGTGTGTGCTTACTGTGTTCACTTTGGATCGGTTAAATGCAGAGGCAATAATTTCCCCTTGCATGATTAATACAGTATAGCAAAAATAAAGAAATAACTGTGGTTCTCTAAAACATGAGAACCGGGATACTGGAAGACATACATAATGGCTACCAATATACAGTACTCTAACGTGCTATAAGAGAGCAAAGTGTAGCAGGGTTCCCAGCTTTTTTTTAGGAACAAAATTCCCTGATTTTTTTCCTGACTTTTCCCTGATAGAAGTTAAAAATTCCAGGATCATAATTTCAACCTATTTTTTAAACAGCTTCAATAAACAGCAATTGCTGGGAGGAATCCTAAGATGGACCGTTTTCAAGTTAGTCCTGACTTCAGGGAAAAGGCCGTGTCATGTTTTTTCCCTTCGTGTGGGAAATGAGAGCTGTCTGTCCCATGTTGCTCAAGTCAATTTGTTTCTTGCAAAGTTTACAGTACGCTTTAGTTGAATCATGTGGAACTTCTGATATCCATTGGTTGAACTCAGCTTTATCAAACAACTCCTTTCTAAATTTACAGGATGTAGTTCAAGTTGTAGGTTGATACTACAATAGTGGTGATCTAGTGGTATAGGGCGCTGGATCGCTGATCCAAAGGTTGGGGGTTCGAGTCCCACTCTCCACAAGGTTGTCACTGTCCCCTCAGTGCAGCTAACTGTGTGTGCAGCTAACTGTGTTATCAAAGGCGGGCCATGTCTCTCACTGTCTGTCCCATGTTGCTCAAGTCAATTTGTTTCTTGCAAAGTTTACAGTACGCTTTAGTTGAATCATGTGGAACTTCTGATATCCATTGGTTGAACTCAGCTTTATCAAACAACTCCTTTCTAAATTTACAGGATGTAGTTCAAGTTGTAGGTTGATACTACAATAGTGGTGATCTAGTGGTATAGGGCGCTGGATCGCTGATCCAAAGGTTGGGGGTTCGAGTCCCACTCTCCACAAGGTTGTCACTGTCCCCTCAGTGCAGCTAACTGTGTGTGCAGCTAACTGTGTTATCAAAGGCGGGCCATGTCTCTCACTGTCTATGGTGAGAGGCATGTAAAAGAACCATTGCTGACTTTCGTAAAGAGTAGGCTGCAAAGCCATCGGCGTGTTTCTGTCCCTTGCTAAAGGGTTGTGACAGGAAGGGCATCCGACGTAAAAATCTCTGCCAAATCAAACGCGCGAATCAGATGATTCGCTGTGGCGACTCCCGAGTAAAAGGGAAAAAGCCGAAAGGACGACATACTACAATATAAGTCTCTCTACAGGATAGCTTGCCCAACAGGTAACAGGTATAAGGACAGGGCAAATATTTAAAACTAATTTGGATTTCCATGAAAATGGAGAGTGAGAAGGCCTGGACCACATCAGCGTCAATAGTGTACAAGCTGATGCATAAATGCTGGATAAAGTTCCATTAATCGAAACACTCTGTGTTCTGCCAGTTAAGTAGGATTGAATCCACTTCAGTGCTAATCCACGTATTCCAAATTCTGTGTCAAGACGTGTCAAGAGGTACCTGTGATCAATAGTGTCAAAGGCTACGCTCAGGTCCAAAAGAACCAGGAGTGCAAAGTCACCATTATTCACACCATTGGCGTATGTCATTTAGGATTTTCAGCACCGCTGTTTCAGTGCTATGTCCTGCTCTGTACGCTGACTGGAGGGGGTCGTAGAGGTTGTTGTTGGTGAGATGTTCCAACAGGCGACAGCTCACAGCCTTCTCAATGAGTTTTGACAAGAATGACAAGTACGAGACTGGCCTATAGTTCTTTAGGTTTTCACTATCTAGATCTGGTTTCTTCAGTATAGGCTTTATAACGTCTGTCTTGAGGTCTTCCAGCACACAGCCGGAAGTAATTGAGAAATTGATGAGATTAGTGATAGGGGTCACCAGAATATCCAGATGGTCGTACACAAGCTGAGTTGGCATTGGGTCCAGTGTTGGACCCAAAGACCAGTGCACCTTCCGTTCACTGTACCCAATGCCAACTCAGCTTGTGTATGACCAGTGCACAGAAAGTGCGATTGGCTTTCTTCAATAGTGTAAGAACCTCTTCTTTACAGAATATCTGGATGCTTGTGAGGGGGTCATCAGCAAATCGTTGTATAGGAAAGTCACTCGTAACTTCCTCAGAGTTATCCAAATTTGATTGGATGGTTTGGATTTTGTCTGTGAAGAATGACGAGAAGTTCTCTGCAATTTCGAGGTCGTCTTCCAGGGATAGTAGAGTCGAATTTTTGGTTCTCCCCATCATGTTGAACAGAAGTCAATATAGGGCTCTGGAGTCATTGGAATTTTCCTTGACTTTGTTGTTGAGATACTGACATTTGCATTGACGAATAGTTAATATCAGTTCATTCCTGGCCACGACATATAGCTGCCGATGTATATCCAATCTGGACTTTCTCCAAAGTCTCTCTGCTTTGTGTCTTTTGCGTTTTGCATCTACGACCTCAGATGTGATTTCGCATGATGAGTTATGTTGATAAGGAATCATCTTGATTTTTGCTGGGGCATGCTTGTTAAGTAGCTCTGTCAAAACACAATTATACTGTACAACCAGATCTTCACAGCTGCCTGCGGGGTTCACTATCAAATGATAGATTGATGTCATGCTGAAACGCTGCTTTGTCCATATTTCGGATATTCCTGCAAAGTACAGACTTTAGGGGACGAGGAGGGCATGATGAGTCCAGGTTCATGAAAATACAGCAGTGATCTGAGAGCTGGTAATCCTCCACACTGACCTCATAGACACATTTGTTTGTGGTCCGCGTCAGCACCCAGTCCAGAGTGTGTCTGGACTTATGCGTTGGAACATTGATGCGTTGCACACAGTCATGAATTTCAAGGAGCTTACTCGTTTTATTTAATGTCAGTACTTTGACTGTTGTCAAAATGGAGATTGAAGTCTCCAAGAATTGGAAGTTGTCCCTTTCTTTGACATGCATATGCTCAAGCAAACACTGAAACTCTTCGAAGAAGAGAGAGGTACTAAGATTGTTTTTCGCCGATGTGGGAGGGCAGTAGAGACTAATAATCTGAGTTGCTGTCTTACTGTGTGTGATGAGAATCTCCAGAAACTCGTAAGACTGGGCAGGCGGAAAAACTGACAGAGGGATCATGATGTTGAAATAGTCTTTGTGTATGATAGCCAGGTATGTCACGTGATCTTGTCTTGCACGTGTAGCCAGAAAGTAACATGGACTGAACAACTGCTTCACCACCGCTGTCATATAGCCAGGTCTCAGTTAAAATGAGAATGTCAACTCCGTGACGTCGCCCTCTGGGCAGCGCCATCTTGGAGACGTCACTCCAATATGTCACTCCAATTTCAATGTAAAAAGACATGAAGAGTACTATAATAAAGTTTATCCTTTTGGTATCGTTTGTTAAACATGCTACAGAACATAAAATCTCACGCATAAACATGAACTTAGGTACCGTACTGGAATAATAATTGAAAAAGATTTTAATACAACAGTTCAGAGAAAACTGTCGCTTCTCAGGAGAAAGTCTTATTTCTTCAGAAGAGACATCCAGCGTTTTCTATCGCTTAGCCAGAGAAAACACAGAGCGTTTGAGTGGTATAGAGCTTAACTGGTAATTAAAACACACACAAAAAAAGAGGCTCATTGACAACTTGTGCGCGAATGAGGGAAAAGGGGCGGGACATCAGCTCAACCAATCAGGAGAAAGGAGGACAGCCATTGGCTGAATTTGAATCACGTGCCGGTTGCTCAGCAGTCAGCGAATACTCAAACCATGGGTGCAAAACCACGAATAGTCAAGGGCATACTGTGTATATATACCTAATCTATATTTAAACCAACTAAAAACAACCCAAAACCTCCCATCAAAACTTGTTACATTGTTGTGAGGTGTGCATCTGAGTGCGTGTATGCACATCTGCGTGCGTGCGCGTGTCTCTACATATGTGTATTTATTGTTTTCTTTACATCTTATGCTTTATTTTTTAATGTTTAATTATTATGAGCATTTATAGCATTGGATATATATTTATTCATATTATATACATATATACATGTACATATGTGGGGCAGTGGTGGTCTAGTGGATAGGGCGCAGGATCGATGATCTGAGGGTTGGGGGTTCGAGTCCCCACAAGGTTGTCACTGACCCCGAGTGCAACTAACTGGGTTATCAAAGGCGGGCCATGTCTCTCACTGTCTATGGTGAGAGGCATGTAAAAGAACCATTGCTGACTTTCATAAAGAGCAAGCTGCAAAGCCGTCAGCGTGGTTCTGTCCCTTGCTAAAAGGGTTGTGACAGGAAGGGCATCTGACGTAAAAACCTATGCCAAATCAAACATGTGAATCAGATGATTCACTGTGGAGACTCTCGAGAATGGGGGAAAAAAGCCGAAAAGAAGATCTCATGCCAGTCCCAAGCTCGGATAAATTCAGAGGTTTGCGATAGGAAGGGCATCCGGCGTAAAAGTTTTGCCAAAATTGTGATGCAAATAATCAAAACGAATTGTATACCGGATCCGTTGAGGCCTGGGTTAACAACGATGGCCATAAATGCTGTTAATCAACAGGGTGCTGGTGGAAACTGGGCTACTGTTGGCCGAAGAAAGAGAGGCGGGAGGCGTGTCCGTAGGTGGAGACAGAAGAAGAAAGGCATGAGTCTAGGGCTGAGAGTAGGCACTTTGAATGTTGGAACTATGACTGGAAAAGTTAGAGAGCTGGCTGACATGATGCAGAGGAGGAAGGTGGACATACTATGTGTCCAGGACACCAGGTGAAAAGGTAGCAAGGCTAGAAGCTTAGGAGCAGAGTTTAAGCTGTTTTATCATGGTGTGGATGGCAAGAGTGTTGGAATAGGAGTCATCTTGAAGGAGGGGTTTGTCAGGAATGTTTTATAAGTGAAAAGAGAGTCAGACAGAGCGATGAGTCTCAAATTAGAAATTGAAGGTGTGATGTTCAATGCTGTTAGTGCTTATGCCCCACTGGCAGGATGTGAGCTAGAAGAGAAGGAGAGATTCTGGAGTGAGTTAGATGAAGTGATGCAGAGTACCCCCAGAGGTGAAAAAGTGGTCATTGGTGCAGACTTCAATGGACATGTTGGTGCAGGCAACAGATGGGACAAGGAAGTAATGGGCAGGTTTGGTATCCAGGACAGGAACACAGAAGGACAGATGTTGATAGATTTTGCAAAAAGGATGGAAATGGCTCCGGTGAATACTTTCTTCCAAAAGACACAGGAGCACAGGGTGACATATAAAAGCAGAGGGAGGTGCACACAGGTAGACTACATCTTGTGTAGGCGAAGTAATTTGAAGGAAGTCAGTGAGTGCAATGTAGTAGTGGGTGAGAGTGTTGCCAAACAGCATAGGATGGTGGTGTGCAAGATGAAGATGGTGAAGAAGGAAAAGGCAGAGCAAAAGACAAAGTGGTGGAAGCTGAAAGAGGAAGAGTGTTGTGTTGTCTTCAAGGAGTTGAAACAGGCTTTGGGTGGTCAGGAAGTGCTTCCAGATGACTGGACAACCACAGTCAATGTGATTAGGGACCACAGATGCAGAGTTTGCTTTGGGTATGTTAATAGAGAAGTACAGAGAAGGTCTGCATTGTGCCTTTGTGGATCTGGAGAAAGCATATGACAGGGTGCCAAGAGAGGAACTGTTTTATTGTTTGAGGAAGTATGGAGTGGCAGAGAAGTATGTTAGAGTGGTGCAGGACATGTATAAGAGATGTAAGACAGTAATGAGATGTGCTGTTGGTGTGACAAGAGTTCAAGGTGGAGGTGGGACTGCATCAAGGGTCAGCTCTGAGCTCCTTCTTGTTTGCTATGGTGATGGACAGGCTGACAGACGAGGTGAGACAAGATTTCCCATGGACTATGATGTTTGCAGATGACATTGTGATCTGTAGTGAGAGCAGAGAACAAGTGCAGGAAAATATAGATATGTAGAGGTATGCCCTGGAAAGGAGAGGAATGACGGTTAGCCTCAGTAAGACAGAATACATGTGTGTGAATGACAAGGACCCAAGAGGAACAGAGAAGTTACAGGGAGCAGAGATAAAGAAGGTGGAGGATTTTAAGTACCTAGGTTCAACAATCCAGAGCAATGGAGAGTGTGGAAAAGAGGTGAAGAAGCATGTGCAGGCAGCTTGGGATGGTATCGGCAAGAAAGAAAGGAAAAGTGTACAAGATGGTGTTGAGGCCAGCGATGTTGTATGGTTTAGAAACAATGGCACTGGGGGGAAAAAACAGGAGGCTGAGCTGGAGGTAGCAGACATGAAAATGTTGAGGTTCTCTTTGGGAGTAACAAGGATGAATAGGATCAGGAATGAGTATATCAGACGGACAGCACATGTAAGAGGTTTGGAAACAAAGTCAGAGAGGCTAGATTGAGATGGTTTGGACATGCACAGATGAGGGATAGTGAATATATTGGTAGTAGGATGCTGAGGTTGAAACTACCAGGCAGAAGGCCTAGAGGAAGACCAAAGAGAAGATTTATAGATGTGGTGAAGGAGGATATGTAGGTAGTTGGAGTAAGAGTAGAAGATGCAAAGGATAGGGTGAGATGGAGGCAGATCATTTGCTGCGGCGACCCCTGAAGGGAACTGCCGAAAGGAAAAGAAGATATATATATATATATATATATATATATATATATATATATATATATATATATATATATATATATATATATATACATACACACACACGGAACTCTCTCTCTCTCTCTCTCTCTCTCTCTGTCTCCCTCTCTCTCCATGAAAAATCAATAGCAGTTAAGCTCTAACCTGGGTAGTTCAGTACCACTAATACTGTGTGCAAGCCCCTTCAGTATGAAGTGCAAGCACCCATAATCCAGAATCAATATAAACTGATCAAAATTCACAACAGCTCATTGTAACCTGGAGTATCAGTGCAGCTTATTAATACCCAGTATATCAGCCTTGTTGCACTAATAAATAATAATAATAATAATAATAATAATAATAATAATAATAATAATAATAAACACACTTAATGCTCCCATGTGCATTTTCCTTTGAGTTTCATAAAGTATCTGTCTGTCTGGCTGTCTTTCTAGCTGTCTCTTTACCACAACATCTTAAAGCGAACATAAATGTAAACCAAAGAAACATTTAGGTTCAGGTCTACTCTAACTAACCTCAGCACTGGAAAATTATAGATGATTTAAATCAATCTTTCTTGTTTTTGTTCTTTTTTACACAATGTCAGATTCGTTGTCACCTTCTTGTTGGTGGTAGCGGTGTTGGTGTTATTGCTGGTATGGACAGTTGGCTCTAAAAGTCCTATTGCTTCAGTATTAGTGATCAGAGTCCCGTGAAACATCTATAACTTCTTGTTGTGGAGAACAGCTAAAATTAATTGAGTGGGATTTTGGATTTTTGAACAGAAACAGTTACGGGTTCTCGTGTCAAAAACTAGAAAAATTCAAAGTGAGGCGGATGGCTCGCATTGCATATGACGGAGGGGCCATGTGTATGCTTTTTTATTCCTCCCTGGTTGGTGGTGGTCGTATGATAGAAGACTTGATGCGTGGAAATTGGATACGACTAAATCAGGGAGAAAATGGGGGAAATTTAAAATAAAAAAAGAAAAATTAAAAGTTTGCTTCACGATGTGTGACTAAACTCGAATAAAATTTTGCATTGTTATATGTCGTGCCACTGGCAACAATTCTGCTCTGTTAGATTTTTCACTTTTCAACCCTAATGTAGAATCATGACATCACAGTTATGAAATTATAAAGTTGTACTCCTTTGTTATTACTGAATTTTTCAGGATTATACTAGATCACCCGATGAACAGTTCGATGGAGACAGAAATAAAATCATTGGCGCTACCACCTTTGTAGCCAGATCTGAATGTGTTATAGATACAACTCCAGTGTGTAACTCATTTTAATTTTTATCTAAGGTAGTTTGTGTGTGGCATTTGATTCTTTTTAAATGCCACAATAACAAGGTTATTTTGGGCATCCATGGTGTCCTTGACACCACAGTGAAGTACAGTGACACATGTTTCTCATAATTCTCTTTGAGGTGTATGAAAAACAGATGTTTAGGCTAAAAATCATGTTCTAGAATGCAACATACACACACACACACACACACACACACACACACACACACACACACACACACACACACACACACATAACTATAAAATAAATGGCACCATCTGTCTATACACGAAGTAAGCAGTTGCCTTTTGTTAATAGTCCTGGACATATCATCCTTCAAAGACAAAATGAATTTTATGCCTCCGTCATCACCATCATCAAGACTAATTGAGAGAATATCTTTTGGAAGCTCTATGTTCATCACTCCAGCGGAGTTGCAGAGAATTAATGCCAAGGAAATCTCTGCCAAGGCACCCTGAAGCGATTCTGGCAATATGGCACTTGACGGTTAGCATGATCCCAGTAAAATACAACAACATACCCACTCTGTCTTTCATTCTCTCCCTTCTATACATCACATCATCTTTTTTTAAATCCTTACATTTCTCTCCCTACTATCACAAAATCTGCTTTTTACACCAACCTCATTTCTTTGGAGCTTTCAGTATGAAATCATGTTATAGTTTTCATAGTCAGTACTTTAACTCTACAAAACACCTACAGGAATTTTTGAAGGAATATGTTAGATGATGTTCCCAACAGTATCATTAAAAACACCTGAAGAAAGATAGGCTGGAAGAAGTGGGGGTTTTTTCCAGTTCACTTGCAGACACTTATGGAAACTAAAATATTGATTTCTATTTTGCCTTAACACAGAGCTCTGTGTATGATCTTTGCAAGTTGTGTTTATTTATTATGTTATGCATAGATGGGTTTCAGGTTTAAATCCTACTACTAGGGCTGCACTAGGTCAAGGCAGGGTACATCCTGAACAGCTCTCCAGAGCAACATGCGTACATTCACAACTAGGGGCAATTTGAAACAGCCAGTTAACAATTTCCATGTCTTTGGAGTGTGGGAGGAACCAAAGTCGTCTTCTTCTTCTTTTCCTTTCGGCTGTTCCCTTCTGTGGTCACCACAGCAAATGATCTTCCTTCATCTCACCCTATCCTCTGCAACTTGTACTCTTACTCCAACTACCTTCATGTCCTCCTTCACCACATCCACAAATCTATTCTTTGGTCTTCCTCTAAGTCTTCAGCCTGCTAGTTCCAACCTCAGCATCCGACTACCAATATACTCACTATCCCTCCTCTGTACATGTCCAAACCATCTCAATCTAGCCTCTCTGACTTTGTCTGCAAAATGTCTTACATGTGCTGCCCCACTGATGTGCTCATTACTGATCCTATCCATCCTCATTACTCCCAAAGAGAACTTCAACATTTTCATCTCTGCTATCTCCAGCTCTGCCTCCTGTCTTTTCCCCAGGGCCACTGTTTCTAAACCATACAATATCGCTGGCCTCAACACCGTCTTGTACACTTTTCCTTTCATTCTTGCTGATACTCTCCTATCACACATCACACCGGACACTTTTCTCCAACCATTCCAACCTGCCTGCACACGCTTCACGACCTCTTTTCCACACTCTCCACTGCTCTGGATTGATTGATTGGATCTCCACTGTCTTACATACATGTCCTGCACCACTCTAACATACTTCTCTGCCACTCCAGACTTCCTCATACAATACCACAGTTCTTCTCTTGGCACCCTGCCGTATGCTTCAGTACCGAAGTACCTGGTGAAAACTTGTGCAAGAATGAGGAAAAAATGCAAACTCCACACAAAATCCAAGTCTGGGTCTCAAACCCAGGACTTTCTTGTTGTGAGGTAGACAGGCTTATCACAGCCATCCAGAATGAACTCGATGCGTCAATTCTACACAACAAAGCGAAGACACAAGACAACCACCAAGGTATATGTCATGACTATAGTCCAACGGCTAGTTCTACATAGTGATGCACAAATTTGGGTCGGACATGGGACAAACACAGGACAAAAATAAAGCCATATTCCATGCATTTTTTGCTTTTACCTGTCTTATATTTATTTATTTATTTTGCCTGTCTGTATACACTGTAAACACAGACATGGGTAGGCGTGTCCAAACTTTTGACTGGTTCTATCCATGGAGAAGCAAATATTCACTGACTTATTGGTTAGCACTTTGTTCATTTGCAATCAGTCATGTAATGTACACCACTTGAGGACACATTTCCTGATATTTAGTAAATGCTCCTTATCCAGAGTGACTTGCCTTTTTAAAATATAAATAAGCAATTGATGGTTTGGCCTTGGTTAAGGGCCCAACAGTGGCAAGTTGGTGATGCTGAGACTTAAACCCCCAAACTTTGAATCAGTAAAGCAAAACCTTAACCACTGGGACAGCACTGCCCACTGAAGTACACCCTAACTTTTTGAAATGCATATATGTAGAAATGTCTCTTATAATGTCATTGTTTACTGGGACACTGTGCAGGATCAACTTTTTTTTTTACCAAATCCTGCAATAACAAATACAGTATTAAACTTCCTAGTTAATGCTTATTCAAATATAAAATGTTATGATATCAACATACTTGTCTTCTGCCTAAACTCATAATTACGTTTCCTTCTCATCCCTCTGATTACAAACCTGTGCTATGTTTGTGATAATGCACATTCCTCCTCTGACTGCTCTCTATAAGTAGCACTAAATGTAGAAAAATAGGTATTCGACTCCTACGCTGTCCTCTGTTAAGTTTTAACTTAGTTAAGATTATTGCTATTCTTAGACCTTGATCTAGTGCAAAGACTTTTTTTCTTTATGGTGATGACAGTGCAGCTCTATAAGTCATTTTGGATATGAGGGTCTGCTGCAGGATTAATTTAATCATTAAGGAACATCATAGGAAAATTATCTGGAAGTGAAAAGGAACTTTTTTTTAATTGTGGTGAAGGTTCTAGTGTATTTGGAATCTATCCTTCGAGCCCAGTTGGGAATATGACCTTGAGAGGATGCCGGTCCATGCATGGAACAACTATACATATACACACACACACACACACACACACACACACACACACACACACACACACACACACACACACACACACGGAGAAGAGGTAAATTCCACCCGAAAAGTTCCTGATTTACTAGCAGGCTCGAACCTGACTGCTGTAAAGCAACAATGCTAACTACACTATAACCATAAATTGGGCATATAATCAGACTAGGGTTGGACTGTGACCAGTATTTAAAAATTTTATATTTCCTAGCCACCCCCCTTTGAATCAGCATCTTATCATGGTAGAGGGGTTTGCGTGTCCTAATGATCCTAAGGGCTATGTTGTCAGGGCATTATGCCCCTGTTAGGGTCACCCAAGGCAAACAGGTCCGAGGTGAAGGTCTAGACGAAGCGCGGTTCAAAAGGCCCCTATATGGACAAACATATAAAATCACAGTTTCCCAGATGCGGGTCACTGGGGTCCCCCCTGGAGCCATGCCTGGCGGAGAGGCTCAGAGGCGAGCGCCTGGTGGTCAGGCTTCTGCCCACAGAGCAAGGCCGGGCCCAGCTCAAAAAGGAGACATGGGTCTGCCCTCCTATGGACCCACCACCTGTGGGAGGGGCAATAGGTGTTTGGTGCATTGCGAGTTGGGTGGCTGTCAAAGGCATGGATTCTGTTAAACCCATCTTTGGCTACTGACTCTGACTCTTGGGGCATGAAATATCAATGCTCTGGCAGGGAAGGAACCCAAGTTGGCACGTGAGACTGAGAGATACCAACTAAATATACCGTATTCGACGTAATAAGCACCCTGATCCAACACCCCCCACCCCCCACCCCCCAGTGTTTTTGATCTTACATCTAATAACCGCCCATGTGTACTGAGAACAAAATGGTAGATCAACCTTACCAATTTTATTCGATCAGTAAAATGAGGCGTTCACTGCCTGTGAAAGTGAGTTTACACGGTATTTCAAGACCCTCTGCCACTGGGGTATGTCTATAATGTTCATCAGTAACAGCACATTTCATCGTTCCCACCATGCTTTTAAAAACAGGAAAATATTTTGCTGTGTTCTCTTGGTAAATGTCTAACAAGATGTACACTACAGATGTACACTGGAGAGGAGGATCCGACCGATGGTTGAACTTTGGATTCAGGAGAAACAATGTGGTTTCCAATGTGGTCTTGGCCATGACACTCTCGACCAACTCTATACACTCTATAGAATCCTGAAGGTAGCATGGGAGTTTGCTCAATCTGTCCACATGTGTTTTGTGGATTTAGAGAAGACTTTCAACCATGTCCATTGGGCTATCTTGTGGGGCATGCCGCAGGAGTATGGTGTACCAGACCCATTGCTACAGGCCATTCGGTCTCTGTTTCACCGGAGCCAGAGCTTGGTCTGCATAGGAAACAACAAATCAAATTTGTTTCCATTGAGGGTTTGAGTTCACAAGGCTGTCCTTTATCACCTATTCTGTTCATATTTTTAATGGGCAGAGTTTCTAGGTGCAGCCTCGGTGTTGAGGGGTTCGGGTTTGGTGGCCATAGGATCTCGTCTCTGCTTTTTGCAGATGATGTTGTCTTTTGGCTTCATCAACTCAGGACCTCCAGCTCCTCAGTGGAGCGATTCGTAACCGAGTGCTAAGGGGGGTGAGAATTAGCACCTCCAAGTCTGAGGCCATGGTTCTCAGGCAGAAAAGGGTAGAATGTACCCTCCGGGTGTGGAATGAGGTCCTGCCCCAAATGAAGGAGTTCAAGTATCTCAGTGGTCTTGTTCACAAGTGAGGGAAGAATGGAGCGGGAGATCGACAGGCAGATTGATGCAACCTCTACTGTAAAGTGGAGCTTGTACCAGTCCATCGTGGTGAAGTGGGAGCTGAGCCGCAAGGCAAAGCTCTGAATTTACCAGTTGACCTATTTTCTGACCCTCAGCCATGGTCACGAGCTTTGGGTAGTAACCAGAAGAACAAGATTGCGGATAGAAGTGGGTGAAATGAGCTTTCTTCCCAGGGTGGTGAGGCTTTCCCTTAGAGATAGGGTGAGAAGCTCAGCCATCTGGGAGGAGCTAGGAGTAAAACCACTGCTCCTCCAGTTGAGGTGGCTTGGGCATCTGGTTAGAATGGCTCACAAAACATCTCTCTGGTGTGGTGTTTCGAGCATGGTCAACCAGGAAGAGATCCTGGGGTCGATCCAGAATATGCTGGAGGGATTATCTCTCTAGGCTGGTCTGTAAAGGTCATTGTACCATGGAGGTCATTGTACCTGCATAAGAGCTGGAGGAATTGGCTTAGGGAGAAGGATGCCTGAACCTTATTGCTTATGCTGCTGCTCCCAAGACCCAACCAGCAGATCAGTCGATCT
Source organism: Plotosus lineatus (assembly GCA_024760905.1). Taxonomy (NCBI): domain Eukaryota; kingdom Metazoa; phylum Chordata; class Actinopteri; order Siluriformes; family Plotosidae; genus Plotosus; species Plotosus lineatus. Next base: position 35,896,892 of record CM045736.1, read on the forward strand.
GGAAACAGCTGGAATGTAATGGAATACAAAATTGAGAGTAGTAATGAGAAGGTCATCTTATTAACTTTGAGAAAATATTATTAGATAAATATAAAAAAGATCATGCAATAAATCTTGAAGATTTAACTCACTATATCTCTACTGTGCTTCCACCTACTTCATTCATATTATTCCTACCAATCAACTGTCAAGAAATACTGCCCTAGAAGTTCTCTGGAGAAAATTGTATAATTGTCCAATCATCTCGAGAAAGCAGAGGGGGAAAAATGTATGACTGCATGTCCACTTAGGATTTCCGTATTAATGCAAGAGGAATGTTTTACCTTAAAAGTTTCATGACCATGATATATAACTGATTTTTGAAGTGTATTCTTTTGATCACTTATTAATTATCTTGTACTGAAATGTTTCAGATATCTGCTACAGTAGCCTCTCTCCAGCATTTGCAAACTCCCCATGCTCTGAAGACAGATGTTCTGTGGTTCACTTCACTGATATACAGTTTAGGGCAAATGCACGAACAAAATTCAGCCATCAGGGGAAAATATGTTCCTAAATTCAGATAATTGTCTGATACTCTATATGGGAATAAAAATGTGCTATTAATCATCATTTTTCATTCACAAATTTTCAGAGTTTTGAGAATAATATGTAATATTTCAGATTTTTACTTTATTTACAGGTTGTGTCACTTTTTGTATTAAAGGTTACGGAAAATATCCAAAAGCCATTTCCAAGAGTTGGAGCTCTTAGAACACTTTAAAATGTTTGACACTGTCCTGGGGACGATGGTGTCCTGGTAGTAAGGTGCTGAATTACTGATCCCAAGGTTCAGTTTTCAAGTCCCATTAACAATGGGTGCTATATAGCCATCATCTTCTTTCTACCCTGTAATGGCCTGGCAAACTGTCTAGGGTGCACTCTGCCCTTGCCCAGAGTTGGCTGAGATGGGCTCCAGCCTCCTCGCAAACCTAATTAAGATTAAGCAGTGTTGAAAATGAATGAATGACCTTGTCATGGCTAATCAGAGCCAATATGATGAGTTTGGGCTCACAGAAATTGAAAACCCAATTCATGCAAGTTTCAACTATTGGATGCACCCTGCCTCTGTATATCCCACATCATGCCCCAAGCCTGGTCATAAATCATGGGGGTTTAGGGTATGGCATACCTCTAACTCCTCTAGCAGAGCTTTGCACCTTTGAAACTCACCAGCAATGACATACCCTAACATTTCACTCCCACTTTATACCAAAAGAAACACTGTATGTTTGATGGTCAGGTGTATCATTCATATATACACACACACACACACACACACACACACACACACACACACACATATATATGTGTATATATATATATATATATATATATATATATATATATATATATATATATATATATATATATATATATGTGTGTGTGTGTGTGTGTGTCACACACACACACACACACACACACACACACACACACACACATATATATATGTGTGTGTGTGTGTGTGTGTGTGTGTGAAGAGCTCTTTTCAAAAATGCTATGTGTATAACCATTTCCATTGTTTCAATAAAAATTTTAATTTTGTACCCACTGCCCTGTATCTTCACAAATTTTGGGTTTTTTGCTTATTGGTTTTACACTCAACTAAAAAAATTAAACTAGAATCTGTTATTTTAAACTAGCAGCAACACTATGGATTTTCCCCAAAATTTTAATATTATATACCGTAAATGACATAATAAGCGCCCTGCTTCAATAAGACCCCCCCCGTACAATAAGCATTTAAATAACTGAAATACTCCCCAAACTTCCACAAATAAATATTTCCCCCTGAGAGGAGATATCATGGTCTGATAAAAAAAACTGACATGGCTTTTCTTGCGAGATGAAAAGAAAGGTTTAATTGGTGTGCTTGATAATAGGGGACAATCAGATTATTACATCAACCAAATACAGCAGTTTGATTCAGCCCCTGAACGAGGAATTACAGTATCACTAACTCGTTTTTCGAGAAAGTGTTTGTATTCACACAAACTGATGAAATTAAAAAACATCAGATGCACTTCTCTGAGCTACATGTACGCTTGCTGGTTCAATATGTGTGGGTGTATATGTGAGTGAGAGAGAGAGAGCAGAGTAGAAAAGAGTTCTAGCTGACTAATTGACCTTTGACCCAACTCTTTGTGCATACACACGCACGCACACATTCGTGTGTGTGTATGTGTTTGTGCGCGTGAGACCTTCCATATTTTTCATCCTTATGTTCCAAAACTCCATTTGTAAAAGCATGTCTTTATCAGATCTCCTAGACTCCATCAGAAAGCCGTGGTGTAAACCAAGCATAACAATGTGTCATAGCCAGCGTGTAAAGCCATTTCTACGTGCATGACCAAACACTTAAAGATGCACTTCTAAATGGGATTTAACAAAAAAGGGAGAAAAATGCAGGAACATTAACTTCCAAAATTAGAGATATTATGATGCTGTTCCATTTTCAGCATCAGCGTTACCAATAACTGGAGCAGCTTAAAATCAGACAATGTTTATTTTTGCTGGATTAAAAAGGTATTGTATGAAATCCTACAAAAAGTACGTGTTTAATTAACTTTACTTAATGAACTGATCCTGTAAATCTCCATATGTTTTGAATATGACTCAATATAAAAGATTTGCATATCTGCCAATCATTAGAAAAAATCTCACCTGTTTTGTCAGTTTTGCCTCAGTGTCTATAACTAATCCCAGCACCAAAGTAGAACATACATCTGACTTTAGATGAATGAAACAGATGTTAACAAATGATCTTACGCTGCCTCCATAATTATTGACACCCCTGGTTAAGATGTTCTTTTGCTTCTATTAAATTATTTTTTTTCTAAATAATATCAGGCCACGATGAAAAAAGAGGGAAATCCCACATTTAATTCAAGTGCATTTATTCAGTGGGCAAATAATTAAGTAAATGATAATTAACATAAAAACATTGAGAAATAATTATTTTACATGAAATCATGTGTCACAATTATTAGCACCCCTGATGTTAATACTTTGTACAACCACCTTTTGTCAACAAAACAGCCTCTAATCTTCTCCTAGAATGTTTCCCAAGATGGAAGAATACAGAAAGAGGATCTTCAACCTTTCCTCTGTGCACAATCTCTCAAAAATCATCTGGTCACCTGGTCCTCTCTGCAACCTCCTCTTCAGCTCACCCCACAGGTTTTCAATGCTCCCTGACTTACGTTCATCCGTTATATGTTTTTTTCGATTTTACTTTTTTTTTTTTTTTCAAAAAATAAAATTGTCAAATTTTGAATACGAGACGTACCTATGAATTACACTGACGTAATGACGCAATGACATAATGACACTGTGTCCATTGTTTACAAACGACAGACTGAACGTGCCCTGCTGCTTCCCAGTTCACTGCTTGTTACCCTTGTGTTAAGACATCGTCTCTGTGATCTTTGTTTACACTGTTTTGCGGACTTTTGTAACCCTAAGCAAATATGGTTGGTCAGAAATATAAGCGTACTCGCATGGGAGCAAGTTTTCCAGCATATGCTGGAATTTCCGGTTTTCCCAAGACTGAATTAACTATCTGCTTGGATCGGTGCAATCTACCATGCATACTCAGTTAAGCAAAGAGAGTTGGAAAATGAATGAAAACCCGAATCCATAAAAGACAGAGAACTCTCCGATCTGCTGGTGATTCACGTCAGTGCAGACTGAGTCCTAAACAAGTATTTAACGGCACCCTTGCTCACTTGAAAGGCCGGAAGTCCGTATAACCCACGCTTTGTCTCAAGCACAAGCAAGTGAACTACTTTTGGTGATGCGCCTCACATATTGTAAGCGTTGATTGGCTGTTTTAAGCTTATGTAAAGTTACTCGGCTCAGTTTCATGTAAAGTTACTCAGCTCAGCTTCATGGTAAGTGACCATCCGTCGACCATCGGAACCATTTACAAGCAGAAAGATCGCATCACAGCAAATGGAAAGTTTATATTTGATACTGTATTTGATATTTGATGAGTAAATTTGATTAAAAGTTATCTATTTGAAATTATTTTGCTTGAATTGAATTTATTTGAAATTGATGTTGATGTTATTTGATATATTTGATATTATTTTAGAATGTTATGTTTATAATAATTGATCTAGGAGTGTTTTATGAGATACAGTAATGGTATTTACAGATGTATAATACAGTATGAACATCATACGTCACTGGAACATACAGTAACAACTTACGTTTGTTTTTTTGTTTGTTTTTTCAACTTACGTTCGGCCATCTGGAACCAAACAAAAACGTAAGTTGGGGAGCGTGTGTACTGAGATGGCAATGGGAGGAGCTTGATTCTGTGTCTAGTGAAATATTTCTGTGTAGATTTGGCCAGGTATTTAGGGTCTCTGTGTCATGTCATATTTATACCGCAGGGAAAACAGGAAGTTATGAATTACTAATTAAATGTTTCTTAATACTCTCATCAACTTTGTAAGCTACTGTAAAAGTGACAGATATACTTCAATTACATTTATTTCTTAGGAATTGTTTGGGGTGGCAATAATCGTGTAACAGGTGTTTTTATGAAAAATACTTATATATTAGTCAGGGATCCGCCCAATTAAAATTCACTTGAATTGAAGGTTACGATTTTCATTGTGAGAGTAGTTTCTGCAATAAAAAATGAATTTATTTTAAGGCATTCAATATATCTTAACCAGGGGTGCGAATAATTATGGAGGACAGTGTAAGTAAGTAGAAAAGGGTTACAAAGAATGCAGTACACTGTGTGTGTGTTGACGTGCTAGAGTTATTTTTCATGCTTTCCTATCGCTCTTAACCTTTCTGTCCAAGCTGAGTTTGCTGTTTTACGATTTAGTTCTAATGCCTTGGGCCAAGGAATACACGTGATTGGGCATCACAAGAATACACTGGAATAGCCAATACTAGAATACACTACAATACCCGACTATGACCTCTAACTAGTTCCCTAAAGCAGAATTGCTGTAGTGTTGCTGGATATTCCGGTGGAGATGGTTAAAGGTTAATAGGTCTCTCTCAGGTTGATTCCACTGAGCTTCAGAGACAATGGAGTGTTCCGGAGCCATATTTATAATCCTGACAGCAAAACTAAGTGCCCACATACGTGCGCGCACACACACACACACACACACACACACACACACACACACACACACACACACACACAACCAACAAAACAATACTCAGAGGCCTAAATGAGTCATGCACACATTACATTATCATGCTTAAATGGTTGCAATATGAATTTCATTCATTTAATTATTCATTCAGACACATATTTGTATACAAGCCCTACAGGCCCATGTAAATGCATTGTACCCATTTTTAATAGCTGGGCTCAAGCTGAACACAACAACCCACTAAGTTATACCATGCCTCCAAAAGCTCCACTATAATACCTAATTTTCCAGTGTAAACCTAATTATTGTGTCATGCTGTTAATGCACAATTTACACTGATTCTACCATCTGCTATGGCACACGGTGATATTGGCTGATTCGTACTACTAGTGTTTGCCAATCCATCTACAGAAAATGCTACATCTTGATACCAGAACACACACACACACACACACACACACACACATAATCCATCATGGCTCTAATCAGATTGTAACACTGGAAATTACAATGGCTCATGGGAAAATCCATTCGAAAAGTATCTATTCCAGAGACTTCACACTACAGCCACCGTACAGCCTCAGCCTCACCTCCTCCACCAACACTACAGCACAACAAACATCTTTTGTTTTATACAATTTTATAGCCACAAGCTTCTGAAACTTGAAGCGTGGTCGAGCTACAGTTATCCACCCCTATGTATATGACCTACTATGTCAATCAGAATTTTTGTGACAACATGAATGAATTAGCTATTTGGAGCAGGTGTGAGTGTGAATAGTTGCATGTGTGCTGCCCTGTGATGGCCTGGCGATTTGATCAGGGTGTACTGATCCAGTGTCCAGTGTCCATCCAGTGTCATCTGCCTTCATATGACGTAAATAGAATTAAGAAGCTCAGCTAATTAGTGAGGGATGAGAGTCTCTACAGAATTGCACACTAAACATTTTAACCGTCCGGACACTCATAGTGCGCTGCATGCTGCCGTACTTCTCAGTGTGGATGTATTTAATGTCAACTATGTGAGTAATGTATATGACTTAAGACACACAACCTGTTTATTTGTTCGCATTCACCAAACATTGGTGTGTAGTCAGACAGTTTCAGTGCCAGCTGAATGCTCTTCTGTGAAATTCCACGCGTCTTGGCCATATTTTATAATTAAAGTGGAAGTTTGAGGTCGTCATAGTGGTATTCCTGAGTGGGGCCCCATAGGCATGGAAAATTACTTGGACGTAGGTCACGTGTCGATGTCCCCACAGGAAATTCAATAAAGCTTCCATGTCACCGATAAAAACAAATTTATTATTAACCAGGCATGAGATTGGCCATGGATGAAAAAAGCGGAACGTGGGGGTGGTGGTGATTGTTAAGAAAAATTTTGGAAAATGGAATACGAAATGGTGATATTACACACATTTAAAATAAGCTTTGGAACATTTATAATGTTATTGAATAATTACATTTTTTAGAATAAATCACATCAAAATAACTTAAGAGTTGTAAGTACCCACTGATATAAGGATATTTTATGTGTATTCTTTATTCTTGTACCACAATTTCAGTGTTCAAACAAAGTTAATACTTAATTATTTCTACAATAATTAAAGTAACAATAAACAGAACCTAGAAATATCTAAGACATATCATAATTATCTCTCCAAAAGGTTATTAATTTCATAACTTTTGGAGAGGGTTTGAAAAAGGAATGGCATTGCTGTTTCACATATATGTAGAAAAAGCAGATATGCATGTTATGTCACATGTTTCTACAGTGTGTTTAAAGCCATACAATAGATTATATGTGTTTATTACAAAAATTCAATCATCTTACTTCTAAACCCCTCAAGACGAAGGGACTACTCTTGACAGTTTATTTACAACAACAGTTTATTTACAATAACTTCTATGTTCGATATTTACACTATGTACAAATCTCGTTCTTGTTGTTTTCCTTCTTAAGCTTAATTTTCTTTGCGAGCGACGGGAGCTTGGCTCTTCTTTCGTTCTTTGTAGCTTTCCACTGTGCTTTCCCTTCCTGTTCCTTCTAATGGTCTAACCTTGCTCTTTTTTGCTTGCTAAAATCGTTTTCATAAAATACAACAACTTATTATACACATGTAAGTTGCTTTCATATTTGAATGAATAAGTTAAGAACAAAACAAAATGATTCTACAGTATATCCGACATTGTTTACAATATGGTGGCAACCATGAAGTGATAGGAATGAAGCAAACACACCTTTCAAATCGCACATGCGTTGCTCTCGTTAGTAAAACAATAATTCCAATAGCACAGTAGTGAGATGATTTCAGTAAATGTGATGGGCTCAAAAGTAGGCATTTGCTGCAAGTGACACGCGGAGCTTGTGAGACAATGCGCGACTTATCCAGATTTCCGATCTTTCAAGTGAGCAAGTGATGGTTGAGTACTAAACAAGTATTGAATGTACACTTGCTCACTTGAAAGATCGGAAGTCTGGAAAAGCCGCACATTGGCTCACAAGCTCCATGTGTCACTTGCGGCAAGCGCCTACTTCCGTTGGAGCATATCATAAATCACGAAGAAGATGAGACTTCACTGTGAGAACTTCCTGTTTAACACTAAGCCTCTAATGAAATGTACATGTTCGTCAGAACATCGTATCACACAACTTCATCACGTTCAGAGGGGCGGGAGTTCAACCCTTACAATTATATATATATATATATATATATATATATATATATATATATATATATATATATATATATATATTTGTAACAGATTTGAACTAATATTAAAAAAAAAAATCGGGGCAGTGATGGTCTAGTGGATAGGGTGCAGGATCGCTGATCCTAAGGTTGGGGGTTCGAGTCCCCACAGGGTTGTCACTGTCTCCCCCAGTGCAGCTAACTGGGTTATCAAAGGCGGGCCATATCTCTCACTGTCTATGGTGTGAGGCATGTAAAAGAACCATTGCTGACTTTCGTAAAGAGTAGGCTGCAAAGCCGTCAGCGTGTTTCTGTCCCTTGCTAAAAGGGTTGTGATAGGAAGGGTATCCGACATAAAAAGCTCTGCCAAATCAAACGTGCGAATCAGATGATTCGCTGTGGCGACTCTCGAGAATGGGAAAAAGCCGAAAGGAAGAAAGAATAAAAAAATAGCGGCAAAAAGTGGAAAGATCTCATGCCATGAAAAATAATTAAGTCCATACACCAGCGATCAACATGATATAATAGAAACACACAGTGTAACTCAAATAAATTTCACCAAGCAAAAAACCCTTCAAACATTAATGGTAACGCAGAACGTGAACTCATTAGATGGATAATTAAACGAATAAGACAGGTTATGCAAATGAATGCAGAAATTGGCACTGTAAGTGCAAAGTGGTGAAAGCACATGTTAACCTTTCCTTCTTTCACTCTAGACTGTAGTTAGGAAATGGTTGGGAGATTTATTTATTTATTTTCCAGGGCTAAAGTTGATTCAGTCCCTAAATGAGCTGTGCTACTCATAACACTAGGCTTAGACACCTTTCTATAGAGAGATCTGTCAGGGGCTCTGCCTTCATGCAGTGTTGAAATCTATACCAGTATATTGTGGTGCATATGCCACTAGTCCTGGTGTGTAAATTATTTATAAGAAGGTGAAGCAGAAAATAAAGTTCCTAATATGAAACAGAAATTAGTGGTCTTTAGATATATTAGAAGCTAAAAGTCTTCACCTGAAGCAGATTCTAGAGTTCTCTGTCTCAATCAGAAGCAATGATTCATCAGATGAAGTAGAAGATGGAAGTTTTCATAAAAATGAGCATGAGTGACAGTATACTATGCTTCCTGTAAACCATTACTCATCTTTAAAAAGTTATGAGCCTTGAAGAAACCAGCTGTGTCAGGTGTCCCACTGAGATTGAGACTTCCAGTAAATGGGTGATAACGAGAGAGAGAGAGAGGGAAATTGGAGTATTGGGGTAATTGATGTAAGCAATTTTAAAAGATCATGAGGTCCTGAGTTACTTATAATCTTTCACTAGAAATTGTTTCAAAATGCACTGTTTTAACCATGTACACAAAACTTTTTATTAATAATATGAAATGTTCGTAGATATGAATGTTGGTGCTGCGCCTGCAATGGTCTGGCAAGCTGTTTAGTGTGAACTCTGCCTTCGCCCAGTGTTGGTTTCACTCCAGCTGGCTGGAAGAAGTCAGCAAGGACACCAATAAAATATTACACATAACACCAACTTCCTAGAGCTGGGAAGACTCGCATACTCCGAAGTTGTTGCAAATACCCTCATAATGCCCAATACAGTCAGCACATTAAAGATAGATTAGCACAAACCAGTCCAAACTACTGGACCAAATTCTGTACAGGACTGCTAACTTTCAGCTGATTCTGCCAGTCCTCTCATCCCCTGAAGTGATTCATGCTAAGTTGAACCAAAGTGCTAAGCCCTTCAAAAAGACAAGTCTCTCAGTGACCCATCCATAAATAATTAAAACGGCACCTATTTCACACTAGTCATCCACCATAAATGACAAACTACATCAAACATCAAAGACCTCAAATAATAGTATCATGCATCCCTTTTTCAACTGGACAGTCATCTTAGATTATGTAGATATATGTATTTAAAAAAAAAAAAAAAAACGCAAATCAAAGGACCCATGATTTAAAAAAAAAAAAAAAAAAAAAAAAAGACTCAGTCAGTCTGGAGAATAAGATGTAAAAGAGAAGTGGATGCCTGACCCGGCTAATAATCCAAAGCACTTCTAAAGCATCAGTCAAGCTCTAAGCTCCAAAGGGTCACACTTTCCAGCTGTCTCAGACTGTGAAATGCACCAAATTCCAAGGTCATCTTGATTTTTGTGAAAAAACTTATCAAGCAGCAATAAAAATATCAAGCAATTTTAAACCTATTTCAGTGAAATTTTCAGCTCACCGTTGATGTACAGAATTAATCATGGTGCTCCGGAGCTCTATGCAGTACTATATGCAAATATCCTAAAGCTATGAGTTTGATTTTGTGCTCATGTGCCCACATGGGTATGTACGCATGTGCTGCGGACATTGAAGCTAAGTGCACTTTCACCTTACAGCTTCCTCTCTCTTTACATATTCACTTTTCTGTAAATTTACACATGCAAATATTTTCAGAGACCCACTTGAACTTTCAGAGAACCTTCCTGTTATTTAAACCAATCTGTCATTGCTTCTCTGAGCGCTCACATCAACAAGGCATTTCTGACCACAGAATGGCTGCTCAGTAGATGATTATTTTTTCTGCACCCATTCTGTTCAAACTCTAGAGGTTGATGCATATGAAAATTACAAAAGATCAGCAGTTTCTGAAAACATTCAAATCAGCCCATCTGGAACCAACAATCATGCCAAGGTTAAAGTCAGAGATATCATTGTTCCCTATTTTGATGTCAAATGTGAACATTAACTGAAGCTCTTGACCTGGACGTGCATGATTTTAATTAATGCACTGCTGTCATATAATTAGCCGATTGAACAACTGCATGTGTACTGGTGTGGCTAATAAGGTACACAGTGATTGCATGTATGTGTTTGTCATAACTGATGTGCAGTTTGATATCGCAGATATTTTCAGATACACCATTAAAACTGTTTTATTTCAAATGAATTGAATTGTGTTTTTTGAAAAGACACTTGCAGAGGAGACAGATGACTTTGGAGGACAATGCTAAACTCCCAAGGGCAAAGTGATTAACTGTGAATATAAACTGAAAGAGCAAATGAAATTTTGATTATTTTTGTTCCAATGGCAAGTTTCATGGATACTTTGTGCGAACTGAACTGTAGCGCACAATTCCGCCTAGCTTTTTATGCATGCACTACTAGTATTTGGGTAGCCGCTTGTTCCTTCTCCTCTGAGTGATATGGATTAAATGCTCATCATTAACAGCTAATCGCAAACAGCTGTTAATCTTTGCTGCACGAGAGGCTGAGCTGTTGACTTGTGCCATGCGAGCAGTAGGCTGACTACTGAATTTCATTTTGCAAGATATAACAGTAAATAGTTTAAACCATGCACACAAATGGCACAATCGGATTGGTCTGCTTCCTGGAAATCAAAACACATTATGTCAATTGGATAATGCTTAAATCAAAATGACAAATACTCATGGTTTGTTATGATCACTTGAATCAGATGGCGTCACTTGAAGTTGACGATGAAGAATTGTTCGAGTGTTTACCACATGGGAACATCAAAGATAACTTAAAAGTTTGCTCATGTTCCAACATGGTAAACATTAAAAAAAATTCTTCGTCTCAGGCTCACCTGAGTAGGTATTCAGAGACATCCAACTCACATTCAGCAAATGATTATTATTTTCATCCTACCTCAGAATTCAAAGCTACATAAGCATAGCAAGTTCACATATAGCAATAAATAGCAAATTTATTTCAATTTCAACTTTACCCTGCATTCCAAAAAAAAAGTAAAAAAAGTGCACAGCTGGCTGTACGTGTGTGTGTGTGTGTGTGTGTGTGTGTGTGTGTATTTACCACACCGTATAATTTTTCCATATATTGTATATATTTACTTGTATTATTTCTAATGTGTAGGTTTGCTAATAGCACCAAATGCCATGATTCTGTACATCAACTTTTGTACAGAGTAACCAAATAACACCTTTCACGTTTTAAAGGTAAGTTAAAAATTAACAATTAAAGTTAATTAAACCATCATTTTCACATATGAAACTTCATGCAGCAGGTTTTTTTTTACATCGTTTTTTTTTTTTTTTTTTAAAAACAGGATGTAAGGTGGTGCAGTGCTTAGCACGTCTGCCTCAAAGTAAAAACGTCCTGGTCTCGAGTCCCGGGTAAATGCATTTCTGTGTGGAGTCTGTTCTCTATTGCAAATTGATTAAACGGTTGAGCCTGAGATAGGCTTCAGCCTTCCCACAACCCTCGGAGTATTAAGTGGTCCAGTAAAGGAACGTTTTAAAGAACACAGCTTGCAAATGGTGGCAGTCATTGTCTGTACATGCTTGTAGGCGATTTTTGAAGGCTGTCATTGCTTAACAAGATTTAATGGGTCGGCAAGAGTTTGGAGTCGATCAGTACACATTTTTGATTTAAGGTAACCCCACAAAAAACAAAAAAACAAAAAAGAAAACACAAGGGGTGAGGCCAGGAAAATGGGTTGACGACTCAACATCACCGCAACACCAGATCACTTGAGCGAACCAAACAATTCCCTCAGAAACTTCCAATGATCTTAGAGCGGTGTTTGCCATAGCTCCATCTTGCCGAAATCACATATCGCATTCTTAAAACTTGAGGTGTGCAAATTGGGGATGGACCACTTTAGTACTATGTCTCCTGCTCCATGTGTGCAAATACTGAAGAATGAAAACCATTGAGTGAAGTTTCAGAATATAATAACTTGATTATCTTTAAAGATTTTTAATTTACCATTGAAATGTGAAGGGTGTTATTGTGTTACCCTGTACGTATAAACCTGATATACAAAGTCATGGCTTTGATTTGGAGCTGATCAGATGTATTCACATTTGGGCTGCACTGTTACGTAGTGATTTGCTCCTCCAGCTCACCGCTGTAAGGTCCTGAGTTTGAGTACTAGGGTCAGCAAGGGTGTTTTCATGTGGTTGGCGCATGTAATCCCTGTGCCTGCCTAGGTTTTCTCTGGGTCCACTAGTTTGCTCCCATGGTCCAGAGATGCATATTAGGCTAATTGGGTATTCCAAATTTTCCAACAAGTGTGGTTGTGAGCAGGATTGTTGGCCTTGCAATGGACATACCTTGCTGTCATCTAAAATCTGCAAAGACAGGGTCCAGCCTTCCCCAATTCTAGTAGCATTAAGGGGTTCAGTCAATAAACGAATGAATGAATGAATATGCTAACATTTTTTTTCTTTAAAATAAAAAAATATGTTGGCCAAGAAAGTCTACATACATTATCAAAATTGTGTTATATTTATATATTTGTAACACTGATTTAAGTTAAACTCTCAACCCAAGTTTAGGTTGGGAACAGCGTTCATATCTTCTCTTATTATTTAAAGAAAGTCCAAACAAATCACTCTTACTCTGGTTCTTCATTATTTTTTCATTACACCACATTCAGATTCCTAATTATGGGTAGACTGCATCCTCCAAACGTGTAAAAGTAGGGACACACACACACACACACACACACACACCCACACACCTCTGATTGATCTGGGCAGGTCCAGGACTTCAGGAAAACATGCCTACTTCTGCACTTTTGATGATAAAAGTAGGTTCACTTCTCTTCAGCAGTTTATTCCTAAAACCTCATTTATGGTAATCCTCTTCACTTCCACAGCTTTTAATGTCATGGTCGACCGAGAGCTTTCTGCAAATTGGGAAAACTGCGTACTTACGGGCTGATACACATATATCTGTAGAAGAAAACTAATAGGATTAATTAACAGTGTATAATTCCACATTATTTATTTATATTTTATATACATATATATATATATATATATATATATATAGAGGCAGTGATGGCATGGTGATAGGGTGCCAGATTACTGATCCCAAGGTCGGGGGTTCAAGCCCCCGGGTTGTCACTGCTGTCCCACAAGTGGTGCTAACTGGGTTATCAAAGACCGGCCTTGTCTCTCACTGTCTATAGTGAGAGGCATGTAAAAGAACTATTGGTGACTTTTGTCAAGAGTAGACTGCATAGCCATTAGCATGTTTCAGACCTGTGATGGCCTAGCAAGCTTGATTGAGATTCACCAGTTCAGAAAATGTGTATATATATATATATATATATATATATATATATATATATATATATATATATATATATATAGTCACGCCCCTACTTATGAAATTAATCAGTTCCAGCACCTTTTTCATTACGCGGGAGTTTCGTAAGTAGGAAGCGTATTTTACATGTTAAACGCCTGATTCATTTCAAGGCTCCCAAGACTACCCCATAAACCCTTTAAAATGATAAAAGTACACCAATTTTGTATGAAATGTATTAAAAGTAAAAGAAAATTATTTATTTAAACATTTTATTAACATATTAGGCCATTTTATTTACATTTTTATTAATTAAACGATTATTAAACATTTTTTATTAACACACACACACACACACACACACACACACACACCTATCTCTCTCTATAGCCAGCCTGACACTAGTACGCATTTTGAATCCTCAATGGCACTCATTCATGTGTACCATGGCGGAATGATTTTGTGTTTAGTTCACCTGTCAGTCAAATAGTTCGTGCCAGACAGGAATAAGCTTTGCTCATAGTTTGCTCATTCGTACCATTGAGGATGTTCCGCAACGTTCCACTCGAT
>CM045736.1:35918895-36113895 GCA_024760905.1 Plotosus lineatus
GCACCACTCTAACATACTTCTCTCTCACTCCAGACTTCCTCATACAATACCACAGTTCTTCTCTCGGCACCCTGTCATATGCTTTCTCCAGATCCACAAAGGCACAATGCAGCTCCTTCTGACCTTCTCTATACTTCTCTATTAACATCCTCAAAGCAAACACTGCATCTGTGGTGCTCTTTCTTGGCATGAAACCAAACTGTTGTTCACAAATGCTGACCTCTGCCCTGAGTCTTGCTTCCACTATTCTTTCCCATAGCTTCATTGTATGGCTCATCAACTTTATCCCTCTGTAGTTGCCACAACTCTGTACATCGCCCTTGTTCTTAAAAATGGGCACAAGCACACTTCTCCTCCATTCCTCTGGCATCTGCTCACTTTCTAAGACCTTGTTGAATATTCTTGTCAGAAAATCTACTGCTACCTCCCTAGACACTTCCATACCTCAACTGGTATGTCATCAGGCCAACTGCCTTTCCACTCTTCATCCTCTACAATGCCCTCCTCACTTCTCCCTTACTAATCTTTGCTACTTCCTGCTCCTCAACGGTCACCCCTTCTACTCTTTTTTCTCTCTCATTTTCCTCATTCATCAGCTCTTCAAAGTACTCTCCATCTTCCCAGCACAGTTCTGTCATCAGTCAATACATTTCCCTCTCTGTCCTTTATCACTCTAACTTGCTGCACGTCTTTCCCATCTCTATTTCTCTGCTGTGCTAACCTGTATAGATCATTTTCTCCCTCCTTACTGTTCAACCTATCATACAAGTCATCATACGCCCTCTGTTTGGCCTTTGACACCGCTACCTTCGCCTTACGCTGTGTCTCCCTGTACTCCTGTTTACTCTCTTCGGTCCTCTCAATGTCCCACTTCTTCTTGGCTAACCTCTTCCTTTGTACACACTCCTGCACTTCCTCATTCCACCACCAAGTTTCCTTATCTACTTTCCTTCCAGAGGACACACCAAGTACTCTCCTACCGGTCTCCCTGATCACATTGGCTGTGGTTGTCCAGTCCTCTGGAAGCACTTCCTGACTACCCAAAGCCTGTTTCAACTCCTCCTTGAAGAGAACATGACACTCTTCCCTTTTCAGCTTCCACCACTTTGTCTTCTGCTCTGCCTTTGCCTTCTTCACCTTTCTTACCATCAGTATCATCCTGCACACCACCATCCTATGCTGTTTGGCAACACTCTCACCCACTACTACTTTGCAGTCACTGACTTCCTTCAAATTACATCGCCTACACAAGATGTAGTCTACCTGTGTGCTCTTACCTCCGCTTTCATAAGTCACCCTATGCTTCTGTTTCTTCTTGAAGAAAGTATTCACCACAGCCATTTCCATCCTTTTTGCAAAATCGATCAACATCTGTCCTTCTGTGTTCCTGTCCTGGATACCAAACCTGCCCATCACTTCCTCGTCCCCTCTGTTGCCTGCACCAACATGTCCATTGAAGTCTGCTCCAATGACCACTCTTTCACCTCTGGGGGTACTCTGCATCACTTCATCTAACTCACTCCAGAATCTCTCCTTCTCTTCTAGCTTACATCCTGCCTGTGGGGCATAAGCGCTAACAACATTGACCATCACGCCTTCAATTTCTAACTTGAGACTCATCACTCTGTCTGACACTCTTTTCACTTCTAGAACATTCCTGACAAACCCATCCTTCAAGATTACTCCTACTCCATTTCTCTTCCCATCCACACCATTATAAAACAGTTTAAACCCTGCTCCTAAGCTTTTAGCCTTTCTACCTTTCCACCTTGTCTCCTGAACACACAGTATGTCCACCTTCCTCCTCTGCATCATGTCAGCCAGCTCCCTATCTTTTCCGTGCATAGTTCCAACATTCAAAGTCCCTACTCTCAGTCCTAGGCTCACGCATTTCCTCTTCTCTCTTTGCCTACGGACACGCCTCCCGCCTCTCCTTCTTCGACGTCTTCAACCAACAGTAGTCCAATTTCCATCAGCACCCTGTTGGTTGACAGCACTGATGGCGGTCGTTGTTAACCCGGGCCTCGACCGATCCGGTATGAATTCTGTATTGATCATTTGCATTTTTTAAATGTGGCAGAAGTTTTACGCCGGATGCCCTTCCTGTCGCAACCCTCTGCATTTATCCGGGCTTGGGACCGGCATAAGGGGGAGAGACACTGGTTAGTGCCCCCCCGCCTCATGGCTGCATTACAACAACATGCAAATAAAGCTACCAAAGATACGCAGGCAGGGAAGGCACTATTTCAACTGACACAAGATCAGCATCTTCGCATTGGTAAACTGATGAGGTCTGCACATGCACTGGCCAAAACATGTTCTCCTTGCACCACATCTGACTGGATTTGCAAGTAAGTACTCTACCTGGTAATAGTACTGTAGACACGCTAAGTCTGCTGAGTTTAGTTTTTAAAAAGATTATAAGTCTATATCCAATAAACTTAAAAGTTCCCTGCTGTATCTGTATTGAAGTTGTACACATATCTTCTACCAAAATAAAAATGCCAGTAACCTAAATATTTCACTTTATTTATTGATGTGTAATTTACTGTGTACAAATAATGCTTATAAATCATACTTACATCATTGCACCGTTAAATTTTGTTGGCGAGTAAAAATTTTTGTGTAACGATGAAAGTTTACTAGCTCACATGCTAGTTAAAATTTTGAAACTTGCCCATGACTGACATTGTGCTGTGTTCAGAGTTACGGTGAGTGCCAGTAGTGAGGACTGCATGCTTGTTTTGTATTTGTTCTTGAAATCGTGAACGGAGCAGGATTATGTCCAGAGCTGCCTGACTTTTATGTAAGCACAATACACCATGTTATAATGCAAGCTTTTGGCTATAATATGATAGAGTTGAATTCTTATTCCACACCTTCCGGCTCTGTTTTTTTTTTTTTTTCTTATAATTTTTTATTATTGTAACTATTGCTGTCTTGCATCAAGAGTAGGCTGCATAGCTGTTAGCATGTTTCTCCCTGCGATGGCCTGGCGAGCTGTCCAGGGTGTACTCTGACCTAGCCTAGAGTTGGCTGAGATGGACGCCAGCCTCCCCGCGACCCTAATTAGAATTAAGCGGAAAAAATGAATGAATGTATGAATGTATGTTGTGCTGCACTACAGAAATTATTCTAATTGTCCTTCCTATTACAATTCTAGGTAAACCAGATAAGTTCATTCTCATGTCAACTGTCCTGTGCATTAAAATGTTGCACATTTATATGTTAACAGTGGATCTATTTTTAGATAATTTTAATGTTATGGGTTACTGTATATGTTGTATGATGTGTATATAAACATATCAAAAATTACAACTAGATTGAGATGGTTACATATATGGAATATTGATAGAGTACAACTAGATGTACAACTAGATTGAGATGATTTGGACATGTACAGAGGAGGGATAGTGAGTATATTGGTAGTAGGATGCTGAGGTTGGAACTACCAGGAAGAAGACCTAGAGGAAGACCAAAGAGAAGATTTATGGATGTGGTCAAGGAGGACATGAAGGTAGTTGGAGTAAGAGTAGAAGATACAGAGGACAGGGTGAGATGGAGGCGGATGGTTTGCTGTGGCGACCCCTGAAGGGAAAAGCCGAAAGGAAAAGAAGAAGATGCATTTTACATCAGTAGAATTTAACCGCATGGACCAAAAAGGGGTAATGGTGGCCTGGTGGTAAAGGTCACTGGATCGCTGACCCTAAGGTTGGGGGTTCGTGTCCTACTCTCCACACGGTTGTCACTACCCCCCACCAGTGCAGCTAACTGGGTTGTCAAAGGCTGGCCATGTCTCTCACTGTCTATGGTGTGAGGTTCATGTAAAAGAACCATTGCTGACTTTCGTAGAGAGTAGGCTGTAGCCGTCAGCATGTTTCTGCCCCTTGCTCAAGGGTTGTGTCAAAAGGGCATCTGACGTACAAATCTCTGCCAAATCAAACATGTGAATCAGATTATTTGCTGTGATGACCCCTGGAAAAAAGGAAAAAAGTTGAAAGGAAAAGAAGAAGAAGGACCAATAGAAATAAGATACTGTATTTAACTTTCGACCCTAAGATGAAGACACGCCTCTCATTAATAATCTTGGCACCACACAGAGCTCTGCAGATTCCAGTGTAACGCATAATTAAGTAGTGCTGCTTCATAGAAAACCTCATCATACCAGTGATATCATCACTTTCTTTGCATGAGAAAAGATGGCAGTATGGAATCGATACGCTGCTGTACATAGTGATGTTGATCAGTTATCTTCTTTGTTGCACTTTTAAAAAATATATATTTTGTACGTTTATAGAAGTTGGCTGATAGTATGTAATTACTATTAATAATATTTCCATCATCACTGCTGTATTATAAATGGTTGTTTGCGGTAACAGTGCTTTTTTTTAACCGGATTCTAAATTAGAGTGCAAATCTGTACTTTCACAAGACTCATCCACTCACTGACTGTGGTGTTTTATCCTGGCAGTGAAGGTTAAGTGAGTTAAGGGCAGTGGTGGACTAGTGGTATAGGGCATTGGATCGCTGATCCTAAGGTTGGGGGTTCGAGTCCCACTCTCCACAAGGTTGTCACTGTCCCCCCAGTGCAGCTAACTGGGTTATCAAAGGCCGGTCATGTCTCTCACTGTCTATTGAGAGAGGCATGTAAAAACCATTTCTGACTTTTGACAAGAGTAGCTGCATTGCCATCAGTGCGTTTCTGTCCCTTGCTAAAAGGGTTGTGTCAGGAAGGGCATCCGATTTAAAAACCTATGCCAAATCAAACAGGCGATGATTCCCTGTGGTGACCCCTGATTAAAAAATGGAACAGCCGAAAGGAAAAGAAGATCCTGGTCAGGTGTGCAGTAGATACAGAATCTATTCTAACAACAGGGAGTTGAAGGTGATAAAATTTACCCCAGTCACCCCGACACCAGTTCACTGCAGGGCATCATGAACACACATTCGGACCTAGAGGCAGTTCTGCATATAGCCAAACCTGCATTTAAGTGTACGGTTTAAAATAAAATTGCATACAGTGTACAGGAAATGAAAATAATCGTTTTGTTATCACATCATTCTAAAGCGAGAACCTAAGGATCTATTTAGTTGTAATTATGAAAAAATTATATTTTGGGATATAAAAATATGCAGTCGCTTGTCCTGTGTTACACACATAGTGGCCACATTACTGATGATACATCTTCAACGAGCTTTGAATAGACACTGCAGTTTATTGCAAGGTCTTCCTGTTGTACCATTAGTTTAATTACTAATGAAAATATGAACCGTGCTGAGAGATATTGAAGAACTTAATAGCTACCTGCAAAGGCCTGGTAAGCTGTTAAGGGCATACCCCGTCCATGCCCATAGTCGGTTGAAATGGGCGCCAGGCACCCCGTGACACTAACCAGTGTTAAGCGTCTTCAAAAAAATCACATTTTAAATGCAGAGCAACACACATAGGGCGGCCAATGATTTTCCGTGATTGTGGAAAACAAACGGAAAAAGCAATATGAAACGGAAACATCACTCTGACATGGGATACCCTATACTGTATAAACATTGAAATTGGGTGAACTATGTGTTAAAATTTTTAAATTTTCGTTTTTATCTTGGCAATCGCATATATGCATGAGTAGCAGACAGGGATCATGCTTTGCCTGTAGTTTTACATCGTGTACCGTATTGTGACTGGTTGATGTGACACACAGCCGACCAATGAACTGTTAGCATACATAGAAAGTTTAGTTGAGGAGCTCAAGGTCAGCAGATGCGTAAACATGGTAAAATGGCGATGTCACTGTGACTGGTGCCTTTAAAATCAAAGCAATCCCCAGCTATAAGTAGAGTGACTGCCAAAGAACGGGCGAAGCAGTTCCCGGAACCTTTCTATGATGATTACGGCGTTGTGTTTTGTAAATTTTGTCAACACAGTATTGAAGATATCCGTTTGCTACCTGCAAAGATCACATTGCTTCAAAAAAGCATGTGGCCAGAAAAAAAGCAGCTGACGATGAGAATGACAAGTCGAGTACAGATAACGTTCGTGGATCTTGGATTATGTGAAAATGTGCACAATGTCAGATATTGCACTTGAAAAAGACATTAAATGTGAGGGGCTTTTTTGTTAATTGTTATTAAATAACCGTTTTGACTATTCAGGTTTATAGTTACTGTTGTTGAGTTTCAAAAATAATAGATCAGATTTGAACTTTATGAACTATAATAGTTACTAGTGTTGAGTATTGTATTTTTTATACTTATGAGAACTTATCGACTTCAAGTTTTTGGCAGTATCAAGTAGCTACACGTGTTCCTGACTACTCTGACTTGCAGTTTGTAGATTAAGTTAACTCGTCTGTGACCGTCCATAATGTTTGTTTTCCTTTCGGCTTTTTTCCCTTTTACTCGGGAGTCACCACAGCGAATCATCTGATTCGCACGTTTGATTTGGCAGAGGTTTTTACGTCGGATGCCCTTCCTGTCACAACCCTTTTTAGCAAGGGACAGAAACACGCTGACGACTTTGCAGCCTACTCTTTTACGAAAGTCAGCAATGGTTCTTTTACATGCCTCACACCATAGACAGTGAGAGACATGGCCCACCTTTGATAACCCAGTTAGCTGCACTGGGGGGGACAGTGACAACCTTGTGGAGAGTGGGACTTGAGCCCCCAACCTTTGGATCAGCGATCCAGCGCCCTATACCACTAGACCACCACTGCCCCCTCTGTGACCGTCCATAATATTAACCCTAAATACTACAAATCTTACTGGTTACTGACTGATCACACTACAGAGACAAAACTGACACTTTTTATTGTTCATATAAAAATTCTCATTGAAAGTATTTTTTAAAGGTTATCTTGTAAAGTTAACTTTTATGGTTATCTGTGATCTGCATAATATTTTGTTGTCATTTATTTGCATCTATTTATCATACCTAAGGTTGAGATTAAGTATCAAATTTTTTGGTCAAAACTTTTCTTTTTATGGCTCACCGAAAAAAGGTGTTGAAAGTCCTAACAGCACACAACGACAATAAATAATGTACAGTGCATATCAGTGTCAGTTTTAGCAAGAAACTGGCGCAAAACATGTATGAACTTACGGAAAGGAAATGAAACAGAATTATGTATTGTCTGAAACGGGAAAAAAGCAAATTTTGATATCGAAAATCATTGTTGCTACACACACAGTTATTCACACCCACACCTAGGGGCAGCTTGAAACAACCAAATGTCCTCACCGAGCCTGGCACTCAAATCAAGTACCTTCCTGCTGTGAGGCAGACATGCTCATTACTAGGCTACCATGTCACCTAGTTTGAGTTTACTCTTTCAATATTTTATCCTTTTCACTGATTATATGAACTGATACTGCATTGGTTTGAACACCTCAATGTTTATACACAAAGGGGAGTTTAATGAATTGAAAAAAAAAAAGATGTTTTTCTCTTCTTACCAGAATCTGGTGAATAACGAAGATGCATTTCTTCTCCGAGTGTGTTTTATATTGACAGTTGCCAGACTGTTAGAAGGAAGAAATATAAGACATATTGGAGATGCACTAAATATTATAGAATGTGTTCACTGGCCTTGCTTAAGCAGAGAGAAACACAATACATAGTTCTTCTCAGTGTGATGTAACCCTCTGTTTACACTGGAGCCATGATGTCCACGATCTCCACAATTAAAAAAAGTGGAGCGCCACAATTTATGACCACGCATGGAGCACAATTAGTGTATGAAAAGGAAGCATGGTGCATACAAGAGATAAAACCTAAATGATTCATGCCTCCAAGTTCATCAAGGTCTCTGAGTGAATCAAGGTCTGTTACAATCTGATAAGATCTGTTAAGCTCTATTACGATTTCCAAGTTGGAACACGATTGGTATCAAATCATAACAAATACTAATAATTGTAGAAAAAGTTTTGCAGTCAAAACTTTTGTCCTAATCATCACAATTCCACTAACTTCCCTCAAGATTATCATGATTTGGTCAAATAACCCACCATGTTCATCACAGTTTTCTCACATAGTGGAGCTCGTGGCCATTGTGGCTCCACTGTAAACCCAGAGTTAACTTCTGTTTTCTGAGTTCTCATCTAAAGTCATGTTCAGTTCCTGAGGACATTCTTGTGAGAATTTACAGCTTCCTTGTGAATACTCTGTACACCATATCAACTACAGAGAAGCTTAGATTGTCTCCATATAATCAATTCTCTCAGCCTCCAACATATTATGGTCAAAGCTCGTCAATCTCTCCTTTGATCCACTTGTTCCACTACAATGATTTTTCCCTCTTTCCCATATTACCTCTTTAAGATCTCCTGCTCCTCCCAGAGCATCTCAGTCTCCTGTATTATGCTATTTCAATCCTGTCTTCAATCTCACCAGTCCCTATTCTTGACACTTCTCCCATTTTCTTTTCTGACTTCCCATCTGGGCCCTTATTTGTCTCATTTGTTCACTTATTTGCCACCATTCTTCATTTCTGCTCATTCTGCTGCTATGTGTATTCACTTTCTTGTGAACATGTACCAGAGTTAATAAGGCCAGAGAGAAAGAGAGAGAGAGAGAGAGATCGATCATACAGACTTTGGAAAATGTGTATATTTTCCCCACTCAGTCCTGTATTTTTACAGGACTAGAAATTTAATAACATTATATTTCTGCAAGAGAAAGCCCATGCAATTTCATATAATTTTATTTTAGATTGTTATGTTGTGGCTTTATTTTGCCAGATAGGGCAACAACAATAGCAGCAACAATAACAATAGAATATAATTTATTTTTTCATGGGTCCAAAAAGGTCCTGGGTCAATGCCCTGTTCTCATTCAGGGTCTTTCTGTGTGGAGTTTGTATGTTCTCTTTGTGCATGCATGGGTCTCCTCCAGGCAATCCAGTTGCCTCCTATAGTACAAAGACATGTATACTAGGCTAATTGTCCTCATCACATTGCCTCTGGGATGAATGTGAGTGTGAATGGTACTGTATGTTTTGTATGGACTGGCAAGCTGGTCAGGGTGTACCCCACCGTTCACATGACATCGGCTGGGATGGGCTCCAGCCTTTCTGTGATATTAATAAAGGAGGGTACACCCTGGACTGCTCACCAGTCCATAGTATGACCATACACGCACACACAACACAGACACTGCACAGACACACAGCAGCCAATGAGCCTTTGGAAGGAAACTGGAGTACACAGAGGAAACCCACACAAGCATGGCTAGAACATGTAAACACACAAAGAAAACTCACTGAGCCCAGGTCTCAAACCCTTTCTTGCTGAGGATTGTGTAACCACCACGCTACTCTGCCACCCAGTTCCAATTTTGGGCAAGTTAAACTAGCCATTTGAATTAATGTGGATGGACACTTGAGCAACAGATGTAAGCTTCACACTGAAAGACCGTCAGTCATAAAGGTAAGTCTGTTGGGTTTTTACACCCAAGCCTAATGGCTTAGCCTCGTGGCTCATCAGGCCGGTATTTATCCCTGGTTTCCGGAGCATGAAACAACCAGGAGTTCAACTCCTCCTGGATGGGACGCTAGTCCATTGCAGGTTACCTTCCCAGTATATTTTACTGGTACCCATTTATACTGCTGGGTGAACTGAAGCACACTTATGGTTGAGACCTTGCCCAGGGGTCTTAGCACAGTGAGGGTCTCAGTGGGATTTGAACTCACAACCTCCTGATCATAAGCGCAGCACCCCAACCACTATGCCACCGGCCCCACTAAGTTATGATGAGATTCAAACCCAGAACCTTGCTGTTAGCCGATCCACTGAGCCACACTGGTATAAGCACATTGCAGTAAAAGAATCAAACACTATTACACATGTACTGAAGGTTTAAATAATACAGTCGGTCCCCTTCTTACGAAAACCCCTGAATACGAAAAATCCAGTATACGAAAAACATTTTCCTAAATTGTTGACCTCTGTATACGAAACAATTTCTTTTAATGCAAAGCGCCAAACGTGCCATACAAACATTCAAACATGCCATTCAAATATTAAAACGCGCCATTCAAACAATGCACAAGTTACTCTCTCATTGGCTGTCTCCCAACATCCTGCCCCACTGGCCTCCTATTGGCCTCCCATTGGCCAGGAGGGAGCTGAATCGCCATAGACCTATAATGCTTGTTTGTCACACGCGTAAAGGAGAGATGTACCGTTGGCTTGTGAGTTTTTTGAAAGTGCTCATTGCAGCTTATTTTTCGTTTTTTAAGTTGTTTAATTCAGTAAATGTTTAATAAATGTGGCCCGCTCCGCCATATATGGGCAAAACGCGGCCCATCCGGACCTCCGATCCCTCAAGCAAATAGGTGAATGTTGAGTACTAAACAAGTATTCAAAGCGCACTTACCTGCTTGACAGATCGGAGGTCTGGATGAGCCGCGCCCCGTCTCAAAAGCTCCGGTGTCAGCTGCGATGCTGCCCACACTTGGCGGAGCATATCACAAATGTTTACTAATGTTTAATATTGTTTGGTTTGGTTAATAAAAAAATTGGTTAATAAAAAATTGGTTAATAAAAAATGTTTAATATTGTTTGGTTTGGTTCATAAAAAAATGGTTAATAAAAAATGCTTAATAATGGTTTAATTAATAAATATGTTAATAAAATGGTTTAATATGTTAATAAAATGTTTAAATGGTTTAATAATAATTTTCTCTTACCTTTAGCACATATTTTATACATATTTCATACAAAATTGGTGTACTTTAAAAATTTTTAAAGGGTTTATGGGGTAGTCTTGGGACCCTTGGAATGAATCACGCGTTTTACATGTAAAATGCACCTCTACTGACGAAAACTCCAGGTTCTGAAAAAACTTCTGGAACGGATTAATTTCGTAAGAAGGGGGCCAACTGTACTGAACTTTATCAATTAGCATTTTGATATAAAAAGTAAGTTGGGATATAAGTCTGATTTCTACCGAAAATATATTTTAAAATTTTAATCCAATTATACAATAACACTCAAATAGGGGCAGTGGTGGTCTAGTGGTATAGGGCGCTGGATCGCTGATCCAAAGGTTGGGGGTTCGAGTCCCACTCTCCACAGGGTTGTCACTGTCCCCCCCAGTGCAGCTAACTGGGTTATCAAAGGCAGCCATGTCTCTCACTGTCTATGGTGAGAGGCATGTAAAAGAACCATTGCTGACTTTCGTAAAGAGTAGGCTGCAAAGTCGTCAGCGTGTTTCTGTCCCTTGCTAAAGGGTTGTGACAGGAAGGGCATCCGACGTAAAAACCTCTGCCAAATCAAATGTGCGAATCAGATGATTCGCTGTGGCGACTCCCGAGTAAAAGGGAAAAAGCCGAAAGGAAGACAGACATACAATAACGCTCAAATGCAGTGTGCTGTGCATTTAACAAGTAAACTGTTTAACTACTGAAACCTTGCAGGATTGTCTTTATGGCACATGAGAGCAATACATCACATAACTAAGATACTGTAATTAATCAATTATTATTAATTGTATAAAATGAATTAATTATGGTAGCAAGTTATATTGTTATTAAATGTTATTATTAAATATTATTTACTATCAAATATATAATAGCAATGTTCTCTACCTGCTTGCATGGGTTTCCTCCCAATACTCTAGTTTCATTACACGGTCCAAAAACATGCACAGTAGGCTAAATGGCTGTTCCAGATTGCCCCTAGGTGTGAGTATGAGTGTGAGTGTTTGTGTTAGTTGACCCTGCAATGGCCTGATGAACCTCTGAAAAAGAAATTGCCCCCTTGTTAAAAGGTGAGGTATCGTATTCGAAGTCATAAGCATCCTGCTCCAATAAGCCCTGGCCCCCCAATGTTTTTGATCTTACGTCTAAAAAAGTTGTAGATCAAACTTACCAATTTTATTTGATCAGTCTCTGTAACCGTCACTGCCTGTAAAAGTGAGTTTACACGGTATTTCAAGACCCCCTGCCACTGGGGAATGTCTATAATGTTCATCAGTAACAATACATTTGATTGTTCTACTTTGCTTTAAGAAACAGGAAAATATTTTTGCTGTGTTCTGTTGGTAAATGTCCAACAACCGATGAATCATTAGGAACTGCTAAAGCAAAACTATGGGATGGATGCTCTGAATGAATGGAGCGATGAGCCAGATATGGACCTATCAGAAATTGATGATGAGTATTTTTCACCGGATTCTCCTGCTCAATAACTTCATAAATTTCTTCCTGGCCATGTGCTTTTATTTATGTTCGTGTTGATTGGTTCAATTTGCCATGTGCTAAAGTTGACATTCCTGTTGACTGGCTCATTTTACTTGGGAAAATGTTTAAAAGGAAATGTTTAAAGGAACAGCACCTGGAGGGAAAAGTAAGGGAAGGAAAAGTCCTTTCTTTTTTTTAATTTATGCTGTTTTCTGTTTATTTTCAGCTTGCATGTAAGTAGTTTGGTTGCTACCTCAAAATGAATAATACAAATACCAGTAAAACTCTTTTATTGTTCTGTTATTCTTCATGTTTTCCACCTCGATGGTAATAAGCACTTACCGTTCCACTTGGCTGGTAACATTTTAATAAGCATCCACCCACTCTAAATTTAAAGCACCCCGAGCGCTTATCACGTCGAATACGGTAATTGTGATTAATCCTATGATTGGGGAAAACAGAGTTCAATTTCATGTACACACCCAGGCCTGATTGCTGCCAGACATTTCCAATCAGATCCCTAACATAAAACCTGTCTGACAAGGTGAGGTAGGCCATACTGAACACACATCATCATGCTGCAAACCAGTGAGCTTCAAGAGCAAACAAGAAAGAAGATTATAGAAATGTCTCAGTCTCAGAAAGGATACAAAGTCCTTGGTAAATCTTTGGGACTCCAGCGGACCACTGTCAGAGCCATTATCCGTAAATTGAGAACGCATGACACAGTGTGACCCTTCCCAGGAGTGGCCGACCTACCAAAATTACTCCAAGAGCACAGTGCAGACTAACCGGAGAAGTCACAAAGGATCCTAAAACCTCTTTTAAACAATTGCAAGCCTCGTTTGCCTCAGTTAATGTCAATGTTTATGACTCCACCATCAGAAAGGCATGATGCAAAAATGGAAGAGTTCCGAGACAAAAGCCACTGTTGACAAAAAAGAATATCAAGGCACGACTCACTTTTGCAAAGAATCATGTTGATCATCCCTTGGGAAACTGTCCTATGGACTGATGAAACTAAAGTTGAACTTTTTGAGAGAAATGCATCCCGTTACATCTGGCACAAAAGAAACACTGCATTTGATAAAAAAACATTGTGCTGATGATCTGGGCCTGCTTTTCTGGACATGGGTGACTTGTCATGATTGATGGAACCATGACTTCTGCTTGCTACCAAGGAATCCTGGCAAAGAATGTTCGTCCCTCAGTTCGGGACCTCAAGCTAAAGCACACCTTTGTTCTGCAGAAACACAATGATCCAAAGCACACCAGCAAGTCCACTATTGAATGGAAATGCGTAGGTAGTCAGATCCTACTCTTACTGACTGTTTTGTGGCATGCAGACATGACAGTGGAGACCCGTGGTGGCTGGGATGCCCAATGCATCACAGGTCCCAAAGACCTGTCCACTGCCATCCATCCATCCATCCATACATACATCCATTAAAAAAGCACAATTATAGGGCATTGGTGTCCTGGTGGTAAGGTGCTACATTACTGATTCCAAGTTTGGGGGTTCAACATCCCCATCCTTGCAGCTAACTGGGTTATCAAAGGCAGGCCATGTCTCTCACCATCCATGGTGACAGGTTCATGTAAAAGAACCTGAAAAGAATAGCTGACTTTCGACAAGAGAAGCTGCATAGCCGTCAGCGTGTTTCTGCCCAGCAGCGGTGGCCTGGCGAGCCTTTGCCCTCGTCCAGAGTCGGCTGAGATGGGCGCCAGCCTCCCTACGACCCTAATTAGGATTATTATTCAGAAAATGAATGAGCATAATTATAATTGTTCTCAGCGAAATCTTTATTATTATGTATTATTACTACTGTATTATTATTATTATTATTATTATTATTATTATTATTATTATTATTATTACTATTATTATTATTGCTTCTTGGTGAAATGCAATTTAAGTTTATTAAAACAGAAAAAAATTGAAAAAAATGAATTTATTATTTCAAATATCAATGAGTGGAAGGACTTGTAGCAAAAAAAAAATCTCACAGCATTATATAATTTACAAAATAATAAGCCTTTGTGGTTATAAAGATTTTATATACAAGTACAAACTTTTAACTTTTGCACTAGAAGTGTCTCTCTCTCTCTCTCTCACACACACACACACACAAACACACACACACACACACACACACACACACACACACGTTGACTCCCTAAATCTGTAAATTAAAGTATGTGTAACATATTAGGCATCATTTTGAAGACCAAATGGCATTGAATGACCATTAATATTATAAAGCATAATATTGTGAATTGTATTATTTCGGAATTTCTGTATTAATAAACAACAATATTAAAACGAGTTTTTAAAAAGGTAAGAAATTGGCGTGTCCGCCAGCTCACATGATTCACTTAAAAGAATCGACTCTTAAAACCGAATCATAGCGTCGACTCATCGTCACCCAGGTGTTGCCATGGCTTTGAGAATGTTTACGTTTGTATCTCTGGAGAGTATATGAGTGTTGTCTGTGAGCTCATAAGCTCGAGATCACGATCTCTAATACACTGCGATTAGTCTGAGAGCACTTTTGAAAACTTGTTGATGTATTGTGAATCTTCAGTGATGAGCTTCGCGAGACAGAACCGACTCCAGCAGCAGCAGGAAGCCTGTAAGCTGGGATCGACCGGACCGGGTCACCGGAACGGTGAGTTACCGAAGTGCTTTGAACACCACGGGAATTACAAACAAACTGGTCAGAATTAAAAGTAAACATCGCGGAAATAGAATCCATTATTTTGTTAAGAGCTTGAAGAGCGTTTTATCGGAACAAGCTGATGTTTGTTGTTTAGGTGAGGGATTTATGTTTTATTTTTGCACTTGTTTTGTTTGTTATTTTCTTATAAATTTGACTGAAATAATCTTAATGTTTACTCACTGTTGACTGAAGTCAGATTCATAGGACGTGAGAAATGTACACAAACTAAGATTATCTCGGCGGCTGGTTACCATGGTTACTGTCCCGCGATGAATGCTCGGTGTTCGCGGTTTTATGTGTAGTACAGTATTGTTATTAACTCTCCGCTATAATACTGATGTTAAAACTGTTGATATGCTGAAACAACAAAATGAAATGTGGTTAAAGTTATTTTTGTGGGATGTTCTGTGTAATCGCAGCGATGCTGTTGTTGTTTATGGTGTTCCAGTTTCACTCGTTTTGTGTTAATTTGGTGATGTTTGTTTTCAGATCGTTTGTCTTACAGTATTTTATTTCTGCCGGCATTTCCCTGACTTCTGTTTGATTTGTGCAGATTTGCCAAGATTATAAATCTGCTTCAGAGCGAAATCTGACACTCTACTTGGTTAAAGTTAAACACGATCGTGTCTGTTTTGCACCTAAAAACCGATGTAAACAAAAACAAATCAATTGAATTTATAGACTGTTAGACATTTAAAACGGCTTCGAACCTGGGCCTTTGGGTTAGAACAGGGTTGCTCAATACGTCCATCGCGAGCTACCAGTCGATCTCCAGGGTAATATTGGTCGATCGCGAAGGTAGTATTGTATTGGTAAATAACATGACGTAGAAATAGACGGATAGATGTATTTTTCTGACCTTTAGGTCACCGCGCATGTGCAAACAACGGCACTGAGCACAGCAAAACAAGCTCGTCAGCGAGTTCCCTCCTATTATAAACCCTCGCTTTTTTCTTAAAGTAAAGAAAGCTGATCAAGCATGAGTATGGATGCTGGAGCAAAGAAGAAGGCAAAGTATCACTTTCATACGGAATGGGAGGCGGACTTTTTTTTCATGGTGTCATCGTTTGAAAGTGTGCTTCAGGCTGCTAACTGTTAGCAGCTGCTGTCCGGACTATGCGTCCCTGTCCCAGTCAGTTCAGTGCACGTCATCAAAGTGAACCGACGTACAGTAGTTCACAGGTAATTATGTTGTGTTGTGCAATATTGGCTCGTGGTTATGCAAGGCACATAAACATACATTTACACGTAAAGAATCCTCAATATACTTTAAAAAAAATAATATATAGTATGGAAGTGTCTAGGAGAGGTAGCAGTAGATTTTCTGACAAGAACATTCAACAAGGTACTAGAGAGTGAGCAGATGCCGGAAGAGTGAAGGAGAAGTGTGCTGGTGCCCATTTTTAAGAACAAGGGAGACGTGCAGAGTTGCAGCAACTACAGAGGGATAAAGTTGAGCCATACGATGAAGTTATGGGAAAGAATAGTGGAAGCAAGACTAAGGGCAGAGGTCAGCATTTGTGAACAACAGTTTGGTTTCATGCCAAGAAAGAGCACCACAGATGCAATGTTTGCTTTGAGGATGTTAATAGAGAAGTACAGAGACGGTCAGAGGGAGCTACATTGTGCCTTTGTGGATCTGGAAAAAGCATATGACAGGGTGCCAAGAGAAGAACTGTGGTATTGCATGAGGAAGTCTGGAGTGGCAGAGAAGTATGTTAGAGTGGTGCAGGACATGTATGAGAGATGTAAGACAGTGGTGAGGTGTGCTGTCGGTGTGACCAACGAATTCAAGGTGGAGGTGGGACTGTATCAAGGGTCAGCTCTGAGCCCTTCTTGTTTGCTATGGTGATATGCAGGCTGACAGACGAGGTGGTGAGATGGAGGCAGATGATTCGCTGTGGCGACCCCTGAAGGGAAAAGCCAAAAGGAAAAGAAGAAGAAGAAGAAGACGAGGTGAGACAAAAATCTCCATGGACTATGATGTTTGCAGATGACATTGTGATCTGTAGTGAGAGTAGAGAACAAGTGCAGGAAAATCTCGAGAGGTGGAGGTATGCCCTGGAAAGGAGAGGAATGAAGGTTAGCCTCAGAAAATCAGAATACATGTGTGTGAATGAGAAGGACCCAGGAGGAACGGTGATGTTACAGGGAGCAGAGATAACGAAGGTGGAGGATTTTAAGTACTTAGGCTCAACAATCCAGAGCAATGGAGAGTGTGGAAAAGAGGTGAAGAAGCGTGTGCAGGCAGGCTGAAATGGTTGGAGAAAAGTGTCCGGTGTGATGTGCGATAGGAGAGTGTCAGCAAGAATGAAGGGAAAAGTGTACAAGACGGTGGTGAGGCCAGCGATGTTGTATGGCTTAGAAACAGTGGCGCTGAGGAAAAGGCAGGAGGCAGAGCTGGAGGTAGCGGAGATGAAAATGTTGAGGTTCTCTCTGGGAGTAACGAGGATGGATAGGATCAGAAATGAGTATATCAGAGGGACAGCCCACGTAAGATGTTTTGGAGACAAAGTCAGAGAGGCTAGATTGAGATGGTTTGGACATGTACAGAGAGGGATAGTGAGTATATTGGCAGTAGGATGCTGAGGTTGGAACTACCAGGCAGAAGGCCGAGAGGAAGAGCAAAGAAGAGATTTATGGATGTGGTGAAGGAAGACATGAAGGTCGTTGGAGTCAGAAAAGAAGATGCGGAGGACAGGGTGAGGTGGAGGCGGATGATTTGCTGTGGCGACCCCTGAAGGGAGCAGCCGAAAGTAAAAGAAGAAGAAGAAAAGAAGATATATATATATATGTGTGTGTGTGTGTGTGTGTGTGTGTGTGTGTGTGTTTTGCATTTTTGTAGTGGGCAGATCTTTGTGACTTGGTATATAAGTCTATACCTATAAGTAGCTCGCTTGCTGGAAAAGTGTGACCACGCCTGGGTTAGAAAGTTCGATGACACACCAGCAGGTATTCCTCACCACCTGAGCTCCCACTGTCCAGGAACTGAGAATAATCTTTGGGGAAATTCTCTCTTCCAAAGGCAAGACTGGCCTCAGAGTCATGTTTTTTATGAATGAAAACTGAACATGGTGGTATCTGATGTCATTAACCCAGTCTGGACTAGTATCGATTAAAGGCTGTTGGAAATTGCATTTTATTTTCTACTCTTACTTGGGAGTAACGAGGATGGATAGGATCAGGAATGAGTACATCAGACGGACAGCACATGTTAGATGTTTTGGAGGCAAAGTCAGAGAGGCTGGATTGAGATGGTTTGGACATGTACAGCGGAGGGATAGTGAGTATATTGGTAGTAGGATGCTGAGGTTGGAACTATCAGGCAGAAGGCCCAGAGGAAGACCAAAGAGAAGATTTATGGATGTGGTGAAGGCGGACATGAAGGTCGTTGCAGTAAGAGTAGACGATGCAGAGGATAGGGTGAGATGGAGGCAGATCATTTGCTGTGGCGACCCCTGAAGGGAACAGCCGAAAGGAAAAGAAGAAGATGCATTTTACATCTGTAGAATTTAACCGCATGGACCAATAGAAATAAGAGGTAATGGTGGCCTGTTATTTCATACAGTAATGGTGGCCACTGTTATTTTTGTTGTAATAGGAGTTTGATCAAAATCAATTGATCAAGAAGGGAATTGATGATAAAGACGTAACAAAATTCCCAGTAGTATCAGTACTGTGGAGCTGCAAAAAACCCACCATGTGGCACTGCACAGATTCTTTGTAAATACCTGTCAATATGAAGCTATGCAAGTAAATGCATAGAAAATTTCTACAGTGGACTTATTACTTTTAGAGCATTGGGTAACTAGACACTCAAAGAAAACCATATTGTCTGAAAAGATCAACTGCGATGACATGGCAGGCTATCCAGGGTGTACCTCGCCATCACTCACAGTCAGCTGAATTAGGACGAAGCACTTTAGAAAATGATTGAATGAATCAAAAGATAAATAATTTTAAAATATAGAATTAATATTAACAGAAAAAAGGACATAACAAAAAAGACACCTTTTGGTTTTTTTTCAGTGTAGGGGTTATCCTTTTGTTTTGATTGGCAAATTGTTGGGGGTTTGTTGCAGCTTGGTGTTTGGAATTATTCCTCATTTATCTCTCAACTGTTATGAATGAACTTCTGTGTCGACTAGGTTTCCTTTGTTGTAATGTTTTTATATATCTTGCATGCTTCAAAGCTTTCAGCCAGGCTTTCTGATTTTGCAAATCAACAGATAAACTAATGGAATTAAAAGAATTATTCCTCATTTATCTCTCAACTGTTATGAATGAACTTCTGTGTCGACTAGGTTTCCTTTGTTGTAATGTTTTTATATATCTTGCATGCTTCAAAGCTTTCAGCCAGGCTTTCTGATTTTGCAAATCAACAGATAAACTAATGGAATTAAAAGAATTAGCCTAGAAACAGTTGGTGCAGGTCATCACACGAACACTGGCAGGCGTGCTGTCAAGCTTATGTTTGTTTTTGCTTTTTTACTTCCGATTTTTTCTGAAGCTTAAAAAAAATCCCAGAAGAACCAATATTCTTTGTGTAACTAAAGATTTCTTTAAAATTGTTAATGTTGAAATCACTGTGCCGATCTTCAACTCAATAAAAAGAAAATTCTGATTGGCAGGTTCCCTTCCTGGACACATGACTGGACAGCAGGGATCCAACTACAGCCAAGTATCTGCAAAGCATCCTATGTGTCATGACAATGGCAAGGAAGTCTCTCGAAAGGCGGGGCATGTGGACGTGGCATTCCAAGGGAGTGTGACGCAGTATGACTGTGGCACTTTCGTCCGTGAGCTTCTCAAGAGTGTCCTGTATGAGAGACAACAGCTGCCCATCCCCTATGATGAGATAGTTTCCTTCCAGATGCATCTTCTTCAAAACACACAGGTGAACAAAAGACAGAGCACATCAAAAAAAAAAAAAAAAGCACAGTCTAAGGCATTGTTGTTTGTTAATTATATCTCGTAGAGTTTAAACCAGAGGATTTTGGGCAGAATTGATTCATCTGCCTATAAATGGTCTGAAATATGCTCTGCCATATTAAGATACGAGTTCAGTTTTACATCCAGTATTTATGTTCTCTGGTGTATATTCAAATCACATGACTACTAGTTTCTGCCCACAGGTGGAGGAAGGAACATTTAGGAAATCCATCAATTCATCAACTTGGCAGCGGTTCCAGCAGACAGTACAGGATCTGGATGATGTGCTTGAACACCTGGAAGACCTCTTCTCCCTGAGTTACGTTCCCTGTGTGCTATTTATGTTGGGAAGCTCTAGGATTCGTCCCACAGAGTTATATGAGATAAACATGGAGGCTCTCATGCATGGTGGAAGTGAGAGGAGCTTGAGTCCTTCAGCATGTTTGAGGCGGTTGTTTCACGCTCTTTTCACGGCTGATTGGTTTTCTGACTTGAAGCCCCCACGCCTCATGGGGACCACAGTCATGGCACTTGCCCATCGGAGTTGTGGAGTGGAATGGTTCAGGCCGAAACTCGACTTCAGGATTCCCACGAGGATAATGAGACGGGAGATCTCGCTGGCCAGCATCACTTGTGGAAGTGTTCATGGAAGAACAGATCCTACTGACATGGATGATTACATATGGTTTCAAACACCTTTAACTATTAAGGGTTTTCGTCAATGAGGAGCACAGTGCTGGAATTTAAGACCCGTAGAGTTGATATACACTTAAGGTGAATTCTTAAAACTTCTCTGCACAACTTACTTGCAGCTCATGTGTCGACTAAAGCACCACTGGGCCAACAACAGAGAGGATGGCTAGTGGACAAGCCACACGGGGCTGATACCAAACAGGCTGGCTAGTGGATAAGTGGTACGGAACTAACACCGGGCAGTCTGGCTGGTGAATATAGGACGTAGGTGACACCGCACTGGCTGGGTAGTGGCTAAGCACTGCAAGGTGACATCACACTTAGATAACAGTGCCAGGACTGAAGGCTGCGAAGTGATTTACTTACTTTCAATTGTAACACCACCTGACTGAGT
Source organism: Plotosus lineatus (assembly GCA_024760905.1). Lineage (NCBI taxonomy): Eukaryota > Metazoa > Chordata > Actinopteri > Siluriformes > Plotosidae > Plotosus > Plotosus lineatus. The sequence goes on from CM045736.1 coordinate 35,939,811, forward strand.
TTCCCTTATTAAAAATTATAAAATTCTCACACACTCAAAAATCAGTGTTCAGGACTCATGTCCGTCATCTGACAATTGAAAAAAATGGCTGCTCGGTATGTGGCAGAATTTATAGTTGTGGGTAGGGACATAAAATTTGAGAAAGTCATTAAGTGGATGCCAATTTAGTAAACGTTGCCGCGGGTCTTATGAGTCATCAGAAATCTGATAGTGTTTCACAGTAAAAGAAGCTACGAATTTAAACAATCTTTCTGTCAACTCGTGACCCAGTGGAGTTGTGATATGGTAAAAAATATATAATCTGTTTAAAATAATTTATTCAAAGTGTATGAAAACTGAGTTCAACTTCCATCCGATGCAAACTTTAAAATTCAGTCAAATTTAATGTTTCATTCATGAGTTGATTTTTACGAAAAAGCCATTAAATCACATTGTATGATTGTTTATCTGTGAGCGTCTACAGCATTGATGTGCCTCACTTCCAGAACCCTAGTTATGTTTTGTTATGGAGAAACACCTCGCTTTATCATTACAATTTCAACATGTCTGTTATTTCACTGAATTTACATGTAAATTTTGTTACTAACTGTAAGGTCACATTCTGGCTTATCTTTAACCATTGTATAATTGCCAGCATTCCTGTGCTTTAACCGTGGACTTTTTATTGCTGTCGTGATGCTTTACAAGGCAGCATTCTTCCTGAGGTCAAAGTTCACAGAATAGTAAATGTCACCCCTAAGGCAAAGGAATTTGATGGATGGTTTCTTATCATGCTCTTTGATTTTGGTACAACTTTTAGGCTGTGAACAAAGAAACATGTGACTCTGTACCCACTTTTTCACACACACACCTCCACTGTATAAAAGCTTTATGCCCAGTGACACACACTGAGCAGCGGAGGAATAAACCAGATTGATTTCACTCGTGTGGTTTGTTGTCTGTTGCTCCCGGAGTACTCCCAGACGTTGAGATACAGGAATCCAGACCGTGCAGGTTTACATAAGAGCTTCTTCTGAGAGAGTTCTTACACTAACATTATGAGCAAATCTCGATGATGTCAACATGTAAAGTTTTACTTTATATCATTTTGTTATTTCTTGTTTGTATATAAGAAATTTGTAAATATTATATTAAAATACCTTTTTTATATAAATGTTGATAAACTGTTAATGTTGTTATTTTTACGTTTTGAGCTGATGAATATATCAGCTTATCCAAGTTTTGCCCTGAGTCGACTAAGATGGATGCCAACCTCCCCGCGACCCTAATTAGGATTAAGCGGTCCAGAAAATGAATGAATGATTTCTAGGTAAACTTGTTCAAAGACTGTGTATGAAAGCAATGTACAAAATCAGGCTTTTTGTAGCATGAAGTTCTGGTTCCTCAAAACCTGCTAAGCCTCACTCTGAGCGTAAATGAGCAAAACATGGGGATGGTTCCTAACCATCTTCACCCACTGTGACATTACCCCAACACTACGGTGTCTGCGATGGCCTGAGGAGCTGTCCAGGGTGTATTCTGCCCTCGCCTGGAGTTGGCTGGGATGGGCACCAGCCTCCCCACGACCCTAATTAGGATTTAGCGGTTACAGAAAATGAAATGAACTGAGACCTCAACATTTGATTTGGGCACAGAATGCAGACATTAGTAAGACATAATTTACTGAATAGCTCTTCTTTTCCTTTCGGCTTTTCCCTTCGGGGGTCGCCACAGCAAACCATCCGCCAAATACCTTCATGTCCTCCTTCACCACATCCATAAATCTTCTCTTTAGTTTTCCTCTCGGCCTTCTGCCTGGTAGTTCCAACCTCAGCATCCTATTCCCAATATACTCACTATCCCTCTTCCGTACATGTCCAAACCATCTCAATCTAGCCTCTCTGACTGTCTCCAAAACCTCTAACGTGCTGTCCGTCTGATGTACTCATTCCTGATCCTATCCATCCTCGTTACTCCCAAAGAGAACCTCAACATTTTCATCTCTGCTACCTCCAACTCTGACTCCTGTCTTTTCCCCAGGGCCACTGTTTCTAAACCATACAGCATCACTGGCCTCATCACCGTCTTGTACACTTTTCCTTTCATTCTTGCCGATACCTTCTTATCATACATCACACCGGATACTTTTCTCCAACCATTCCAACCTGCCTGCACACACTTCTTCACTACTTTTCCACACTCTCCATTGCTCTGGATTGTTGAGCCTAAGTACTTAAAATCCTCCACCTTTCTTATCTCTGCTCTCTGTAACCTCACCGTTCCTCTTGGGTTCTTGTCATTCACACACATGTATTCTGTTTCACTGAGGCTAACCTTCATTCCTTCCTCTCCTTTCCAGGGCATACCTCCACCTATCTAGATTTTCTTGCACTTGTTCTCTGCCCTCACTACAGATCACAATATCATCTGCAAACATCACAGTCCACAGGGAATTTTGTCTAACCTCGTCTGTCAGCCTGTCTCATAGCAAACAAGAAGGGGTCAGAGCTGACTCTTGATGCAGTCCCACCTCCACCTTGAACTTTTCTGTCACACCGACAGTGCACCTCACCACTGTCTTACATCTCTCATACATGTCCCGCACCACTCTAACATACTTCTCTGCCACTCCAGACTTCCTCATGCAATACCACAGTTCCTCTCTCGGCACCCTGTCATATGCTTTCTCCAGATCCAAAAAGGCACAATGCAGGTCCTTCTGACCTTCTTTGTACTTCTCTATTAGCATCCTCAAAGCAAACATTGAATCTGTGGTTCTCTTTCTTGGCATGAAACCACACTGTTGTTCACAAATGCTGACCTCTACCCCTAGTCTAGCTTCCACTATTCTTTCCCATAACTTCATCGTATGGCTCATCAACTTTATGCCTCTGCAGTTGCCACAACTCTGCACATCTCCCTTGTTCTTAAAAATGGGCACTTAAACTTGTTGAATGTTCTTGTCAGAAAATCTACTACTACCTCTCCTAGACACTTCCATATCTCCACCGGTATGTCATCAGGACCAAGTGCCTTTCCACTCTTCATCCTCTTCAATGCCCTCCTCACTTCACCCTTACTAATCTTTGCTGCTTCCTGCTCTCAGTGGTCACCTCTTCTCTTTTTTTCTCTCTCATTTCCCCCATTCATCAGCTCTTCAAAGTACTCTTTCCATCTTCCCAGCACACTTCTGTCATCAGTCAGTACGTTTCCCTCTCTGTCACTCTAACTTGCTGCATGTCCTTCCCATCTCTATTTCTCTGCTGTGGCAACCTGTATAAATTATTTTCTCCCTCTTTACTGTCCAACCTAGCATACAAGTCATCATACGCCCTCTGATTGGCCTTTGACACTGCTATGTTCGCCTTACGCTGTGTCTCCCTGTACTCCTGTTAACTCTCTTCAGTACTGTCTATGTCCCATTTCTTCTTAGATAACCTCTTTTTTTTTTTATAGACTCCTGCACTTCCTCATTCCACCACCAAGTCTCCTTATCTACCCTCCTTCCAGATGACACACCAAGTATTCTCCTACCTGTCTCCCTGATCACATTAGCTGTAGTTGTCCAGTCATCTGGAAGCACTTCCTGACCACCCAAAGCCTGTTTCAACTCCTCCTTGAAGACAACACGACACTTCCTTTTTCAGCTTCCACCACTTTGTCTTCTGCTCGGCCTTTGCCTTCTTCACCTTTCTTACCATCAGTATCATCCTGCACACCATCATTCTATGATGTTTGGCAGCACTCTCACCCACTACTACTTTGCAGTCACTGACTTCCTTCAAATTACATCGCCTACACAAGATGTAGTCAACCTGTGTGCTCCTATCTCCGCTTTTATAAGTCACCCTCTGCTTCTGTCTCTTATGAAAGAGTATTCACCACAGCCATTTCCATCCTTTTTGTAAAATCTATCATTATAACATCTGTTCTTCTGTGTTCCTGTCCTGGATACCAAACCTGCCCATCCCCTCCTCGTCCCCTCTGTTGCCTGCACCAACATGCCCATTGAAGTCTGCACCAATGACCACTCTTTCACCTCTGGGGATACTCTGCATCACTTCATCTAACTCACTCCAGAATCTCTCCTTCTCTTCTAGCTCACATCCTGCCTGTGGGGCATAAGCACTAACAACATTGAACATCACACCTTCAATTTCTAACTTGAGACTCATCACTCTGTCTGACACTCTTTTCACTTCTAGAACATGCCTGACAAACCCCTCCTTCAAGATGACTCCTACTCCATTTCTCTTCCCATCCACACCATGAAAAACAGCTTAAACCCTGCTCCTAAGCTCATAGCTTTAATACCTTTCCACCTGGTCTCCTGAACACACAGTATGTCCTCCTTCCTCCTCTGCATCATGTCAGCCAGCTCTCTACCTTTTCCTGTCATAGTTCCAACATTCAAAGTCCCCACTCTCAGTCCTAGACTCATGCTTTTCCTCTTCTCTCTCTGCCTACGGACACACCTCCCGCTTCTCTTTCTTTGACCTCTCTTTCTTCGACCAACAGTAGTCCAATTTCCACCAGCACCCTGTTGGTTAACAGCACTGATGGCAGTCATTGTTAACCTGGGCCTCGACCGATCCAGTATGAAATTTGTCTTTACGGTTTGTATTTTGTATTCTGGCAAAAGTTTTACGCCAGATTCCCTTCCTGTCGCAACCCTCTGCATTTCTCCGGGCTTGGGACCAGCATGAGGGCAGACACCTCACGGCTGCATTACTTTACTGAGTAGTTCAAACCAAACAAAAGAAAGTTAAACCACATTTTGTTCATAAATTACTCCAAGTTATTCTGTGACTATATTTTTAAATCTGAAAACACACCAGCTCGTAACATAAACACCTGTGCCCAGAACTTGGGCCCAGGACCTTCTTGATATGAAGCAGATGTGCTAACCACTATGACATCATGCAACCATATTGGAAGCTGTATTCCTTAATATTCTGATATTGTTATTGTTGGTCTTGTTTCCCTTTGTATTCTTCACAGCAGTATGTGTTCCATATGGCTTTCCCAGCAGCAGGTTTGTTAACACCAGGCAGACATTCTGATGCATGTCTGAAATCAGTCTTAAATGTTTGAAGTCCTTTGCACTTCATTAAATGTGAAGCCTTAAATATTGCATCTTGTTTCATATTATAATATTCTTCTAGTCTAATGTTATCATTTTCACTTTTTTTCAGACTTGGATGCTTCCAGTATGTCTGAATTTCTTTTTGTATCATACATTGCAGGCACTTTTGTAATATAAAAGTATTGGCATTGTTATCACAGTACAATGACTTATAGAAATCAATATCGGCGCTGACCTTTGCCTCTCAGCAAGAGATTCAATTGACAATACCACTGTTTTATTTGTTTTGGGAATAGTTTACCAGGAATTCACACAGCACATACTGGATATGATTGTTGTCCTTGGGGGATAGATGTTGGACAGATGGAAGAGAAGAGGCCCAGTGAATCTATTAATGCTACTTGCTGTGAAGTAAAGCAAAAACAGAGTGAAGACCAAAATGGATTTTTATATCACTGTGAACAGTCAGGCTATCAGCCATTTCCTGTTTTATTAGGTACATCTACCTCATAGTATAGCTATACAATTACAGACCGCAACCATCTGTGAGCACATTACTACCCCTTCACATGGGACCACCACAGAAGCCCGATATTACACAAATGGTGTAATGGTTTGAGTATAATCATGAAATCTACATAATAGTGTGATTGACACTTATACTCCTGATTTATGATTATCATCCTTTCATTCATTTTTTTTGAACTGCTTAATCCTAATTAGGGTTGTGGGGAGGCTGGCGCCCATCTCAGCCAACTCTGAGCAGCAGTGAGGTACACTATAAACAGTTCACCAGGCCATTGCAGGGCCAACACACAACCATTCATGCTCACACTCACACCTCAGGGTGATTTGGAACAGCCAATTAACCCATTGTGCATGTTTTTGGACTGTTTGAGGAAACTGGAGTACCTGGAGGAAACCCATGCAAGAACAGTGAGAACATGCAAACTACACACAGAAGCACCTGAGCTGGGAATCGAACCCAGGGCCTTCTTGCTGTGAGGCAGATGTACTAAATACTATACCACCTTGCCACCACTGATTTATAATTACAGTAACTTATTAATTATTAGCACTTTTAAAAATTCATGTATGACATCAGCGGTTCCAGCAGGCAACAGTCCTCACCCCTTGTTAAGTATACAAGAGTGCTGCCTCATCACTATTATTACGAGGCATGTGCAGGGACATGTTGCCTTCTTCATTGGCTGTTCCAGCCCTGGTAGTGACACAAACTCATTGTTTTGTCCAATCGGTTGGGCTGTGATTTACTGATCAGTGACGATGTGCAGCAGACATCTGTACCACACACTATCAGCCTGTCCTGAGCTGTGTCGGCAGAAGTGCAAAGTATAGAGATGTGCAAACACCAAGAGCAGAAAAAAAACTCAATTTCCTTATGTATGTAATATTTGACAAAGGTGCCTGGGAAGAAAAAATTAGCATAAGGATTTCTGATTACCTGAAAGAGGACACTCTTGAGAACTTTAATTAAATTCAACTTTATAATAGTTTTTAATATTCAAAGACAAGTGACTTCACAGTAAAATGTGAAGGAACACTTATAAATTACTTTTGGGCAAGCTCAAAACGCCATAGGTTTTTAAAAAATCTCTCTGTGTGTGTGTGTGTGTGTGTGTGTGTGTGTGTGTGTGTGTGTGTGTTTGTTTGTGTGTATGTGTGTGTTCATTAATGGCTAGGTTCAGATTAGAAGACACATCAGTGTATAAACATCAGAAACAAGTTGTCTCCTAATATTCAGGGATTGAGGTATTAAGTCATATCTGAAGATAGTCCACTGCCTGTTTTCATTAAGGAGTTGAGGTCACACTTGACATCTGATAGAAATTCGACTGATGTGAATTGTAGGTTTTTTTTTGCATCTACATGTTTTGCGACGCCACAGACAAGCAAATATTTTGCATTTTAAACATGTATATCATCGGTATGAAAGTTATGTGATAATTTGCAACTGATTTGTCAGTAATTTTCAGTTGGTTTGCAGATGTTTGGCAAAACAAGTGTCTTAAATTAGTTGCTTTTTGTTCTCAAACCATTCACATTTTATTCACAGGTTATTAGCGCGAACAAAATGCTTACAAAATACAATTATGATGAAATCAAGGAATGTGACATAAGCCAGCAAATCTCAAACCTTTTTCAAAGTTTGCTTGTGTAAGTCTCCAACTTGTCGGGTTTTCCTTGTAAACCTTTCCTTGTTAGCTTGAGAAGTGTCAAATCTCTGCTCCTTTCTGCATAATAGGTAGTTTTGTGTTTTCTTGGATTATGGCAGAAACAGGAGCTGTGAAGAATGAAAACATTTGTCTACATTTAATGTTTATGCCAGAAGCTTAAATGAATATGTTAGTTGGAGGACAAATTTGTGCATCTTATGGCATAAGTGACCAGTGAGACAGAACAAAAATACACAGCGGCATGTTTTTGTTTTTTGTTTTGTTTTGTTTTGTTTTCTACTTTCTCTTACTTCATCATAATTAAGCACATAGAGCAGTAACTTACAACACGGGAAGCACAACAGAACTCAGGTATTTTTTCCAATGGCAAATTAGATTTTTTTTTTTCACCCAATAAATTGTGTACAAAATTGCATTCATGTTCAGGACGCATCCTATCGCAGACGATAAGACCTCAGCAAGATTAAATCAACTTGCTTTCAGACTCACACATCACTCTGATTTATTTACTGTGCTAAAAACAATGTCAGCAAAACTATTAAGGAAAAGAAAATGGTCAACATTTAGACAAAAAAAAAAACAACAACCCACAAGATATTTTACTAGTATGGAGGCAGTGATGGCCTGGTGATAGGATGCTGGCTTACTGATCTGGAGGTCAGGGATTCAAACACCCCCATCACAGAGTTATCACTGCTGTCCCCTCAGTACAGCTAACTGGGTTATCCAAAGTCGGCCATGCCTCTCACTGTCTGTGGTGAGAGGCATGTAAAGGAACCATTTCTGATTTTTGTAAAGAGTAGGCCATTGAGTTACTGTCAGCATATTTCTGCCCTGTGATGGCATGGCAAGCTGTCCAGGGTGTACTCTTCCCTCACTCAGAGTTGGCTGAAATAGGCGCCAGCCTCCACACGACGCTAAATAGGATTAAGCAGTTCAGAAATGAACGATGATGAACTTTGCTATCATGGCTAGGTTTATATGCCTAAGACTTAAACTGTAATATTGTGTGTCTTATAAAGTTCTCACCATAGGTTAAAGTAAGCCGTAGCGCATTGGAATGCCTCGGAAAAACAACTTTCACCCATGCATACAATACGAGCCCTTTCTTATTTGCTTTAGTACAACCCTTATATATTATATCTTATATATACACTGCAATTATCTATAAATTGATCTTTAAAAGCTTGAATCAACTCAGATTACACAGTTAAGTTTATGGCTCCACAGCTCATAACTAAAGCACGTGATAATGACTGTAAAATGAAATATAGTCAAATAAGTTTAATTTAAAAGTCTGGACTTAATGTTATGTTAAACCTGGAGTGTATGCGTTGGACCCAGAGATGCAGGAGACCAAAAGAAGGTTCAAACGATTTATTAAGCACTAAGAACTGTAAATCACGGGAATACTAAGTCAATGGAACTGGTCGAGCACGAAGCAAGAACCAGGGATCAAAGAGAAAGCCGAGGAGAAGAATCACGGGGAAAACAATCTTCTGACAGCGGAGGGAAGCGCGCCGCTGCCATTTATAGCTGGCTGCTTGCTGATTGCAGATTGGGACCAGGTGCGCTCTGCTGGAACTCGCCTGCCGGCAACCGCCACGCCCCTCGCCAACGTCTGCAATGACTGGAGAAGAGAATTAATGCTGTCAGCCAGCACAGACCATAACAGTACCCCCCCCCTTAAGGGGCGCCACCTGGCGCCCGACCAGGCTTGTCCGGGAACTGTTGATAGAATTCGTCTAATAAGTCCAGGTCCAGGATTAGTGAGCGGAGAATCCATGAATGCTCTTTGGGACCATAACCCTCCCAGTCCACTAAGTACTGAAACCCTCGACCCCACCTGCGTACATCAAGGATACAGTTGACTGTGTATGCAGGATGTTCATCAATCAGTCGGGGAGGAGGGGGTGGGGGTCGGTGGGGGGTGGAGGGGACTTTCTACCATGGGCTTAATTAGGGAAACATGAAATACTGGGTGTACCTTGAGTGAGGGTGGGAGTCTTAGTCGGACGGCGGTGGGGTTTATAATTTCCTCTATTACATAGGGCCCAATGTATCTGGGAGACAGTTTTTTGGAGTCAACTTGCAGGGGCAGGTCCCGGGAGGAGAGCCACACTTGCTGCCCGACCGTATAGGGAGGTGCCGGGGTTTGGTGACGATCGGCAATCCTCCGGTTTCAGGCCACTGTTCGTTCCAGGGCAGCCTGTGCTTCTTTCCAGACCCGGCATGCTCTGTGAAACTGTACCTGGACCGATGGGACGGCCACTTCGACCTCCTGGCTGGGAAACAGGGGGGGCTGGAACCCATTAATCACCATGAAGGGGGCCATCCCGGTGGCGGTGCAGATCAGAGAATTGTGTACGTATTCGACCCATTTGAGGTGTGTGGCCCAGGAGGCTGGGAGGCGGGAGGCGACGCAATGCAGGGAGGATCCGAGGCTTTGATTCGTGCGTTATGCCTGCCTGGATCAGGTCCTATCTGCCCCTTCTCCACGATGAACCCCAGGAAAGAGACTGAGGGGACATGAAACTCGCATTTTTCTGCCTTAACGAACAATCGGTTCTCCAGGACCCTCTAAATAATATATGACAGAATTTACCCCTCAAGACCAATACTAATACATTGATAAGTTGTACTGGTCAGTTTTAATACTATGTTTTTCCTTGGATGTTTATTTGGGATTTTATGTGTAATTTATTTTGTTTCTTTGTTTTACTTTCCAATGATTTAAAAATTGTATTATTAAAATTCTCAAAAGTAACAAGTCAACAATCTTTTATAGACAGGAATTTCTTTACATTCTGAGCACTGTGAAGCATGCACAAAACAGTAAAATTGAAAACTTTAGGTGCCTACAGCAAATATTACCTTATGAATAGGGTTTAAAAAGTATATCCTTCTGCAAGTTTTTCTTTCAACAAGCATATGGGGGTAATTTTGAGAAACTTGAGTTCTCTCAGAGATAACCTTGGAATAAAGCATCAATTCCCATATGAGATACTGATGATAACCTTTGGGGAGAAGGGGGGCTCCAGACACTGACAGCAAAATCCTGTAAATTGGAAAATGTAGAAGTAGTGCAATGCATAAAATCACACACCTAATGATCATTCCTTTATTCATTACATTTTTTTCTACTGCTTTTTCCTTGATTAGAGTTGCGCAGAGGCTGTAGCCAATCCCAGATGACTATGGTGAAGGCAGGGTACAGCTTGCCAGACCATTGAAGAGCAATTAATGATTACTTCAAACCAAAGGGCCATGACGATAACAAAGATGTTGTGCAGATAGTTTGAGGAATTGTCGTATGTCAGGCTGGTAGTATTTCAGAAACTGCTGATTTCCTTGGATTTTATTTTTTTCAATAAAAATGCAGCTACATTTTGGTGAGTCTGTATCCACTGTAGACTTAGATTCTTGTTCCTGACTAACAAGAGCAAAGCCTGGTGTGGTCTTCTGCTGTTGTATCCCAACCACCTCAACGTTCAAAGTGCAGTTAATTCCAAGATCAATTTCTACTCAGCATGTACTGTTTTGTACTTTATTTATTGTTTTTCACTCTGAACTAACTTTACCAACTGCCATGCACGAAAATCTCAGCAGAAGAGCAGTTCTAAAGTACTCACACCAACTAACTACAGTTAAAGTCACTGAGTTTACCATTCTGAGGTTTAGTATGGACTTTCACGGAAGCTCATTAAATGAACTTTTTCTGCATGACCTCATGCACTGTGCTGCTGTCACACTATTAGCTCACTGGATAAATGCACAAATTAACGGGTGTACCCAGTATTGATGAAAATATACTGTATATCGTAGCTAATACTATAGATTATGCTTTGCAACATAGAAATGGTTATAATTATTTGATTTATTTGATGAAAATGTGTGTATGTTCATTCATCCATGTAGATATACAGTACTCTGCTACAGATCCACACTCTAGGACATCTGTTTGTAATGCATCAGCCATGTGAGAAAAATGCATAGCTTTAGTTTTTTTCATATGTAGTTAGATGAAATTCTGTCACGATACTATCAGTTAAAGCCGTAGCAATTCTGTGTAGGGAAACAATAATGAAGAGACAATAATGACGAGTCTATGTGGTCTGATAAGGGTAGAAGGGTAAATGCATCCCTTTATGCATTTGTCATAACAGATTTGAGTAAGTGAGCATAATTTCATTAGATGTGATTGCTTCATTTCTGCCTGTATTTGTTCTTTCCAAACCTGGAACCTCTATGAAAACAATAAATGTTTCTTTTCATAGTAATGACATAATAAAACAGACACAAGTAAAGTCTTTCTGATGCATATCTTTCAGATGTATATCATGGCAGGCGGGGAGGGGCTGAACGATCACTCCGGCGCTTGGTTAGCAGTGGAAAGTTAGCACTTCCAGTCATACTGCTTGAAAATGTTCAGTCTCTGCGAAACAAGATGGACGAGCTTCATGCTCGTATTGCAGCGCAGAGGGATCTACAGGACTGCTCCATGCTGTTATAATATAATATGAATGAAGTTCAGCCTAAATGAAAAAAATATATACATGTTAATAAAGGCAACATATTATGTTGCCTCTATTAACATGTATATATTTTTTTCAGTTAGGCTGAACTTCATAAATACATTCATTTTTATTGCAACTGCTGTGTGTGTAAGAGAATTTTATATAATATTTTGTAGGATAACTATTGCTACTGGCTAGTGCCCAAGTCGAACTGTAATATGATAAAAAAGACTGAATTCCCTGACAAGGATTTGTGGAAGAAGGTGAAAGTGAAGTTGTTTCCAAAAACATAAATTAAATTGATAGTCAAAAGTGATATTCATACATCATGGTATAGCTGGTTGTAACCTAAATTTAACGTTGGTTATGGGTCTTCTTCAGACATTTGTTCAGTATAGACACAAAAGATACAGTGGTAATTTTATGAAACCTTGTTGGCACTTCCAGTATTTTCTTCTGTATTTGCAGATGACTGGCAACAGGCCTGAAAATATGAGGACATGGCGCAGGTGTTCTCAAATTCAGAAATAGAGGTGTATGACTCCGTAGACAAGCGGAAGACTGTGGTGCCAGAACGCTTCAGGGAGGATGAGACAGAAGAGGACTTTGATGATGATGGTTAGTTTTTTCAAGGAAATTAAATGTTGATTGTGTCCATTGATGAATTCAACTCGAGCCTTTCATTGGTTGCATATTTGATAAACAATACTGTTATTGTACTGAGGAATTCTTACTTTTCTAGTACATTTTAAATTCTGAATGTATGAACAAAATGTCCCATTTGAAAAGTTGACACCTTAGGTAGTTTCAACTGGCTGTAGCACAGGTCATACATCCCTTTGTAAGTATTTTTATCTTTCATATTCCAGTGCAAATTAAATTATAATATCTTCCATCTACCAAGGGTACTTCTTTTTTTAGATGGATTTGACCAATCCATGGAACCCAGGCCCAAAAAACAGAAGACAGATTTGCAAGAGCCACCAACCAGACCAGGGGTATCTAGCGTGAACAAGAAGAGCAAGTAGGGATGTTTGTGTTGAGGCACCACCACTGCCAAATCCACTGACTGTACACCTGCAAGTGAGCAATATTAGAACTCCAAGCAGTTCCCCTGCACTAGCAAATCAGGAACCATTTGAAATGACATCACAGTCAACAGCGATTCCCCACAGGGTAAATAACATTTATAGGGAACGTAAGTTTTCTAGTTTAGTTTTACTGACGTTATCTTTGTTTGCTAGTCTTCTATTCCTCTAATATATATATATATATATATATATATATATATATCTATATATATATATATATACATGTATATAGGATTTTCTGAGTAGATCCTTCCGTAGGAGAGTGCTCAATACTTTTTGGTAGAGCAAATAACACAAAGACTTTCTATTGAAACTCCATTTATCACTACAGATCTGTTTCGAGGGGTGGTGAAACCATCCTCTCTCTTCAGGTGATTACAGAAGAATTTTGAAAATGGCTTTGGGTGGTCAGGAAGTGCTTCCAGATGACAGGACAACTACAGCAAATGTGATCAGGGAGACAGGTAGGAGAATACTTGGTGTGTCATCTAGAAGGAAAGTAGATAAGGATTCTTGGTGGTGGAATGAGGAAATGCAGGAGTGTGTACAAAGGAAGAGGTTAACTAAGAAGAAGTGGGACATTAAGAGGACCAAAGAAAGTAAACAGGAACACAGGGAGACACAGTGTAAGACAAAGGTAGCGGTGTCAAAGGCCAAACAGAGGTCGTATGATGACTTGTATGCTCGATTGGAAAGTAAGGAGGGAGAAAATGATTTATACAGGTTGGCACAGCAGAGAAATAGAGATGGGAAAGATGTGCAGCAAGTTAGAGTGATTAAGGACAGAGAGGGAAATGTATTGACTGATGTCTGAAGTGTGCTGGGAAGATGGAAAGAGTACTTTGAAGAGCTGATTAATGAGGAAAATGAGAGAAAAAAGAGTAGAAGTGGTGACCGTTTAGGAGCAGGAAGTAGCAAAGATTAATAAGGGTGAAGTGAGGAGGGCACTGAAAAGGATGAAAAGTGGAAAGGCAGTTGGTCCTGATGACATACCTGTGGAGGTATGGAAGTGTCTAGGAGAGGTAGCAGTAGATTTTCTGACAAGAACATTCAACAAGGACTTGGAGAGTGAGCAGATACTGGAGGAATGGAGGAGAAGTGTGCTTGTGCCCATTTTTAAGAACAAGAGAGACGTGCAGAGTTGTGGCAACTACAGAGGGATAAAGTTGATGAGCCATACGATGAAGTTATGGGAAAGAATAGTGGAAGCTAGACTAGGGGTAGAGGTCAGCATTTGTGAACAACAGTGTGGTTTCATGCTAAGAAAGAGTACCACAGATGCAGTGTTTGCTTTGAGGATGTTAATTGAGAAGTACAAAGAAGGTCAGAGGGAGCTGCATTGTGCCTTTGTGAATCTGGAGAAAACATATGACAGGGTGCCGAGAGAGGAACTCTGGTATTGCATGAGGAAGTCTGGAGTGGCAGAGAAGTATATTAGAGTGGTGCAGGACATGTATGAGAGATGTAAGACAGTGGTGAGGTGTGCTGTCGATGTGACAGAAGAGTTTAAGGTGGAGGTGGGACTGCATCAAGAGTCAGCTCTCAGCCCCTTCTTGTTTGCTATTTTGATGGACAGGCTGACAGATGAGGTGAGACAACATTCCCCATGGACTATGATGTCTGCAGATGACATTGTGATCTGTAGTGAGAGCAGAGAACAAGTGCAGGAAAATCTAGATAGGTGGAGGTATGCCCTGGAAAGGAGAGGAATGAAGGTTAGCCTCAGTAAGACAGAATACATGTGTGTGAACGACAAGGACCCAAGAGGAACTGTGAGGTTACAGGGAGCAGAGATAAAGAAGGTGGAGGATTTTAAGTACTTAGGCTCAACAATCCAGAGCAATGGAGAGTGTGGAAAAGAGGTGAAGAAGCGTGTGCAGACAGGTTGGAATGGTTGGAGAACAGTGTCCGGTGTGATGTGTGATAGAAAGGTATTGGCAAGAATGAAAGGAGAAGTGTACAAGACGGTGTTGTGGCCAACGATGTTATATGGCTTAGAAACAGTGGCGCTGAGGAAAAGACAGGAGGCAGAGCTGGAGGTAGCAGAGATGAAAATGTTGAGGTTCTCTCTGGGAGAAATGAGGATGGATAGGATCAGGAATGAGTACATCAGAGGGACAGCACATGTAAGAGGTTTTGGAGACAAAGTCAGAGAGGCTAGATTGAGATGGTTTGGACATGTACAGAGGAGGGATAGTGAGTATATTGGTAGTTGAATGCTGAGGTTTGAACTACCAGGTAGTCTCTAGGGATCCAAAACATCTTAAGTATTTAGATTTATTGCATCTTTTTCCATATCAGTGTTTGTATGTTTACCATGCATCACTTTCGACAAGCTTTCGGTGGAGGGCCTCACATATAACTATTCAGTCTGTGCTATTTTAGAATGTGATTCAATAAGTGAAGGCAACTGGTTTCTCCAGCCAATGATGCGATTCACATACATACTGACGCACCAAGTCGATGTGATTGACAATGACAACATCCTTCTGTGCTGCTATCCTGTGTTTTCTGCTGGCCAAACGGTGACTAATCTAAAGAGAAGACACGTGAGATACACTGCTTTTGTTTAACCATTTATAATAATTGCAAAATGAACGGGCATCGACACATCCCCTCACGAAGCCAAAGTTAAAAAGAAATAATAGTTCTTTTAAGATGGAATGGCTGTCTGAGTTTGTGCAAACAGAAGAAAAAAACATGAAACTGGGTGATATTTTTTTCTTTTTTGAACGAGAAAGGGAGTGTTCTGCAAAACATGTTGTGAAGCCAAAGTAGCAAGCGAGTTTATAATGAGGCAAAAACTTAAACAAGGGTCAATCATCCCATGCACAGATATGGTGGCTACAACACTAAAATGTGAGGAGCTAAAAAACATCTCTCAGCTGGTGGATATTTGTGCTACATTACAAGCATCCAGTGCAGATTGTGAAAGAGGCTTTTTTTCAATCAGATTTTGTGCTCATCTCGTCTCATTTATTTAGAATTTTGGTCAACGGATGGTTCCTGCTGAATCCGAGCTTCAACCATCGGTCAGATCCGCCTCTCCAGCACCCCTGCATAGACCTTCCTGGGTAGGTTGAATAGTGGGATTCCACGATAATTGGAACACACCCTCCCATCGTCTTTTTTTGAAAATGGGGCCTACCAACTGTGGCCTTGGGAGTCCCACAGACCAATAAGACCTGATAGACCTCCTTTTCCAGCTGGACGACCCCCTTCACTACAGGTGTTCACCACCGGGTTTGGGGGTTACCGCCACAACAGGCACCAATGACCTTCTGGCCACAGCCTTGGGCTGCCTACGCAACAATGGAAGTATGAAACATGGCCCATTTGGATTCCATGTCCTCCGCCTCCTTTGGAATGTGGTTGTAGCTCTGCATGAGGTGGGAGTTCAAGGTCCCTCTGACAGGAGACTCCACCAAATGTTCCGAGGAGACCCTAACTAAATGCTTGGGCCTGCCGGATTCAGAGGGCAGCCTCCTCACCATCAGAGCTAGCACACCACCAGGTGATGAACATTTGACAGCTCCGCTGCTCTCTTCACCCGAGTGTCCAGAACATGTGGCCCCAAGTCTGATGACATGATTACAAAGTTGATCATCGAACTGTAGCCTAGGGTGTCCTGGTGCTAAGTGCATTTATGTACACCCTTATGTTCGAATATGGTGTTCATGATGTACAAACCATGACGAGCACAGATGTCCAAAATCAAAACACTATCTCGGTTCAGACTGGAGAGGCCATATCTTCCAATCACACCCTTCCAGGTCACATGGGCGATGAAGTCTCCCAGGAAATCCTTTGGAGGAGCGTTCTCCAAAACACAGCCTAAAGACTCCAAAAGGATTGATACTCTGAACTGTCATTTGGTGCATAAGCACAAACAACACTTAGGACATGGCCCCCCACCTGAAGGCAGAGGGAAGCCACATTCATAAACTAGGGAGAAACACAACATGTGGGCACTGAGACGGGGCAAAAAGGATGCCCACACCGGCTGGACACCTCTCCCATGTGCAACTCCAGAATGGAATAAGCTTAAGCCACTCTTGAGATGTCTATATCTAGTCAATATTTCTCCACCTCACGCACCAGCTCAGACTCTTACCCTTAAGAGAGATGCCATTCCATGTCCCATGAGTCAGCATCAGTTTCCTAGGATTGGTCCGACAGAACTCATGCCTTGAGCTGCCACCCGACTCCTATAGCCCTCCCACAGGTGGTGGGTCCATGGAAAGGCGGACCCATGTCATCTTTTAGGACTGGGCCCGACCGAGCTCCATGCACAGAAGCTCGACCACCAGGCACTCGCCTTTGAGGCCCACTCCCCAGACTTGGCTCCAGGGGAGGATCCCAGTGACCAGTGTCTGGGCAAGGGAAACTTTGTCCTTTTACGTTTCTCCATAGGGGATTTTGAACAGTATTTCAGGAGCTTCACATAGGACTTGTTTGCCTTGGGTGACCCTACCAGGGGCATAATGCTCTTGACAACATAGCTCCTAGTATCATTAGAACACACATACCATCCACCATGATAAGCTATTGATTCAAGGAGGGGACTATGTTATGCATTGCAGAGGGGAAAATGCCAAAATGTTGTCATATACATTTTTCTTCATCATTTCAATGATTTCTTTCACACACTTGGAGACAAACTGGCAATCCTTTGCAGATCGTTGCTCCTAAAGGACGAAGCATTCCTGGAAGCTGCTTTTGTACGATACATGTATCATGATTACATTCAACTGTTGACATCACTAGCTTCAAATCACATCATTATTTAGTTCATTCATTCATTTTATGAACCGCTTAATCTTAATTAGGGTAACAGAGAGAGACTGACGCCCATCTCAGCCAACTCTTCGCGAGGGCAGAGTACACCCTGGACAGTTGGCCAGGCCATTGTAGAGCTTTTTATTTAGTTATTATACCTCAATACTACCACTAAATTTCTCCATCCCAACTTTATTTGAAATGTGTTGTGAGCTCGAATGGCAAGAATCAATGTTTATTTACAAATCAAATGATGTTGACCAGACAAAACATGAGTTATCTTTTGGTCTGCAATGAAATACGAGACAAGGAAGATTTATAAATTACTGCTTTCCTTTTTTTATTCGCATTTTCCTTGCTGTCTCAACTTTTTATGATCTGGGGTTGTAAAGAAATAACCATTCTACGATAAAAATAAAGATAAATAATATTTTTAGGTGCTGATACCTCACATTTAAGTGCCAATGAGAAGTGGTCTTCACTTCTGAACTACTTCACTTCTCCTGGTTTCTCTCTGATTTTTCTATACTTAGTATTTTAATACAGTAAGAATTCAAGTCATGTCAGCCGTCTTGATTAAACACATTGCCTCTGTCTCTGATACAGTATAAAACTATGTCAAAATTTCTGTTAATATTTGACATTTCTTTAGTCATGTTCTTCTGAGCAGTGGCTAGGAGTGGCCTAGTTTGGAACCGGTCTAGAATAGAGAATTAAGGTGCCTCCTTCCCTCCACTAGCCTGGGTGCACACCTTGGGCAAGTGTCAGCACACCCTTCGTCTCCCTAAGCCAGGGATACGGCGATGCCCATATGGGGTGGATGGTCATCCTTGGTCTCTATCTTTGATTCCTAAAGGGTATATGAGTATTAAAGCCACCGGCCAATCATCACACATGGAGTTGGGACCCCATGTTCTTTCTTTTTCATAGGCGTTTGATTTTGACAATCCAGTCTCATACGGCAGCCCCTGCACCCACAACTCATCTCAGATGTATTAGCTACGCTTTTCTTCTGATCCAGATGGTTTGTGGCCGAGAGAAGCCCTTGATCAGTCTGAGGATAACCCAAGGTGCTTAACATGTCCTGGCTTGAAGGTTTCCTTTTTTTTCTTTTTCCTTTTTCTCTCATCTTCATTTTAATCTCCTCCATCATCAATCTATCAAGCCTCTCTACTGCTGAGGGAAACAGCAGCTACTGTTATTCTGTAGTAATCAAACCAGGACCATAGAAGTTACCAGTTATAAGCCCAGCTAACGGTGATAAATACTGGACGCCAGGGACTACGGTTAGCAGTGGGAGAGGGTACAGTAGGCCCTTGACATTCGCGGGGGTACGGTTCCGGGCTTTCCCGCGAATCGAGATAATCCGTGAGTTCTGTACGCAGAAGTAAAACCCCATGTATGATGTCACATGCGCGAATGAGCAGCCGGCAGTGAAATACTATGCATCTATTACATGCATGAAAATATGCTTCTTAAACACATTCTACAGACAGTATTAATGTAGTAAAATATAGTCATGATGAAGAAAAACTTTTCAATTTTGTTCTGTGATATTTAGTAATAAAATATATAAACATTATACAGCATATAGTGTTGTAAAGCACTCGTTTTAAAGTCTTTTTCAATTATTATTCCAGTACAGTACCTAAGTTAATTCTGAGAATTTTGTGTGTGAGATTTTATGTTCTGTAGCATGTTCAACAAATGATACCAAAAGGTTAAACTTTATTACGCTTCATGTCCTTTTACATTGAACTTGGAGTGATGTCTTGGAGTGACGTGTCCAAGAGGGCGCTGCCTAGAGGGCAACGTCGCAGAGTTCTCAGAGTCTAATTGTTTTTTTTTTTTCATTTTAATTTGTTTTATTTGTTTGTTCATGGTTTGCACTATGCTCGTCTATGATCGGTACACCACCAGCGTTGGATAATGCTAAATTTACTAGTGACCCAAAGTCTTCTAAGAACAGAGTATATTGTGCTCATTGTCAAAGATGACCACTGAAGAAGATGGCCTAATTGTAACCCCTATGTCAGTACAGACTCATTCTACCTAATTAAGTGATTCATATAGTCCCCATATATATAAAAAAAGTCATTCAGATGCTGAAAGACATTTAGAGCACTAGCTTGAAGCAGTAAACAAAGTATATAATAAATGCTGCAAGAAAGGATTAAGTAAGTTTTGAAAAGGTAAATATTGCATATGGAAAGGAAGCTTTTGTGTACTGAGTTATGTGTATGTGGGCTTAAACAAGAATTATTTTTGTTACTTCTTAGACTGTGGGCTCACTATCAGGAAGTACTGAAATAGGGTGACACTTTAGTGGGAGTAAAACTGTTGCAATGTCATCCACTCTAAATAAATATGTTAGTGGAAGTAATACAAACCGGATTCCAAAAAGGTTGGGACACTGCAAATTGTGAATAAAACTGACTACAATGATGTGGAAGGGCCAAATTTTAATATTTTATTCTGAATAGAACATAGATGACAGGGTCAAAGTTTAAACTGAGAAAATGTAGTATTCTACGGGGAAAATATGTTGATTTTAAATTACATGGTGTTAACAAATTGCAAAAAAGTTGGGACAGGTAGGAATGAGGCTGGAAAAGTCAATTGCACTTATTACAAACAACTGGAAGGCCAATTACCACTAATGAGGTCCATTGACAACATGACTGAGCATAAAAAGAGCTTCTCAGAGTGGCAGTGTCTCAGAAGCAAAGACGGGTAGAGGATCACCAATTCCCCCAATGTTGCACAGAAAGACAGTGGAGCAATTGTCCTGTTGGGAGTATTTGCGTAGGACCCAAGGATGCAGAAGACCGAAAGAAGGTTCAATGATTTATTAAACGTTCAGAACTGGAGATTGCTAGAAAATGCAGAATGGCAGGAACTGGTCGTGCACGAAGTGCGGGCCAGGGATCAGAGAGAACGTCGAGGAACAGAGTCACTGGAATCAATCTTCTGATAGCGGAGGGAAGCATGCCGCTCCCATTTATAGCTGGCTGCTGCTGATTGCCAATTAGGACCAGGTGCGCTCCGCTCCGAACTCCTCTACCGGCGACCGCCACGCCCCTCTCCCACACCTGCAATGAACTGAGGAAAGGTTATGTCTCCTGCCAGCACAGACCATGACAGTACCCCCCCCCCCTTTAAAGGGGCGCCACCTGGCACCTGACCAGGCTTGTCCGGGAACTGGCGATAGAACTCCTCTAACAGGTCCGGGTCCAGGATTAGGGAGCGGGGAATCTATGACCGCTCTTTGGGACCATACCCCTCCCAGTCCACTCAATACTGGAAGCCTCGGCCCCGCCTGCGCACATCGAGGATCTTGTTGACCATGTATGCGGGATGTCCGTCAATCAGTCGGGGAGGAGGGGACTTTCTACCACTGGCTTGATTAGGGAGACATGAAACACTGGGTGCACCTTGAGTGAGGATGGGAGTCTTGGTTGGATGGCACTGGGGTTTATGATTTTTCAATCGCGTAGGGCCCAATGTATTGGGGAGATAGTTTCTTCGACTCAACTTGCAGGGGCAGGTCCCGGGAGGACAGCCACACTTGTTGTCCGACCTTGTAGAGAGGTGCCGGCGTTCGGTGGCGATCGGCCAGCCTCCGGTTTAGGGGCCGCTGTTCGCTCCAGGGCAGCCCGTGCTTCCTTCCAGACCCAACGTGCTCTGTGGAATTGTGCCTGGATAGATGGGACGGCCACCTTGACCTCCTGCCTGGGAAACAGGGAGGGCTGGAACCCATTGATCACCATGAAGGGGGACATCCCGGTGGCGGTGTAGATCAGCAAATTGTGTGCGTACTCTATCCATGGGAGGTGTGTGGCCCAGGAGGCTGGGAGGCGGGAGGCGACGCAGCGCAGGGAGGACCCGAGGCTTTGGTTCATGCGTTCCGCCTGCCCGTTCGACTGGGGGTGGTAACCCGAGGTCAGACTGCAGGAGACTCCCAAGGTGTCACAGAACGCCTTCCAGACTCTGGATGCAAATTGGGGGCCCCGGTCTGACACAATGTCCTGGGGAATGCCATGGAGGCGGAAGACGTGTTGGATCAGGAGACCCACCGTTTCCATGGCCAAGGGGAGTTTGGGTAGGGCAACGGAATGGACCGCCTTGGAGAACCAGTCCACTACTGTCAGGATGACAGTGTTGCCCTCAGACGGGGGTAACCCGGTGATGAAATCCACCGTTATGTGTGACCAGGGGCGATGAGGAACGGGTAAGGGTTGGAGGAGACCCGTGGGCACATGATGGGAGGACTTGCTCCGGGGACAGGTGATGCAAGCTCCCACAAACTCCCTAGTGTCGGCTGCCATCGTTGACCACCAGAAGCATTGACGGAGCAGGAAGAGAGTTCGGTGAAATCTCGGGTGGCAGGCTAACTTTGAGGCGTGGGCCCACTGGAGTGCTGGGGTTCTGGCTGGCGGGGGAACATATAGTCGGCCTTGAGGGCACCCGATGGGCTCTGATTCCCCCTGATGAGCATCCCGTACTAGTTGCTCTACCTCCCATTGGACGGCTCTGAGTATGCAGGAGGAGGGCAGGATGGTTTCTATGGATGAGTCTTCACCCGAGGAGAACTGCCTGGATGAAGTTGAACCTCCCCAAGTAGAGTGACCAATGCGCCTGGCAGGAGTTCAACCTCTTGGCCATACGGAGGTAGGCCAGATTCATATGGTCGGTCCAGACCACAAAAGGGTGAGCCGCTCCCTCCAGCCAGTGCCTCCATTCCTGGAGTACCAAGACTACTGCCAGCAGCTCGCGATTCCCAACATCATAATTCCGTCCTGCCGGGGACAAGTGACGGGAAAAGGCACATGGGTGGAGCTTCTGGTCTGCGGGGGTCCGTTGGGAGAGGACCGCCCCCACCCCTGAGTCCGAGGCGTCGACTTCTACCACGAACTGCAGCATGGGGTCCGGGTGGATCAGTACAGGGGCGTGGATGAATTTCGCCTTCAGCTTGTTGAACGCCGCCTGGGCACTAGAAGACCACTGGAACGGAGTCTTGGGTGATGTTAACTGTGTGAGAAGGGCTGCTAGGCGGCTGTAGTCCCGCACAAACCTGCGGTAGAAGTTCGAAAACCCCAGGAACCTCTGCAGCTGTTTCCGCGTCTCTGGAGTCGGCCACTCCACCACTGCCTTCACTTTCACCGGGTCAGGTCCTATCTGCCCCTTCTCCACGATGAACCCCAGGAACAAGACTGAGGGAACATGGAACTCGCACTATTCTGCCTTCACGAATAATCTGTTCTCCATGAGCCTCTTCAGTACCATCCTCACGTGGCGGAGATGTTTGTCTTGGTCCTTGGAGAAAATCAGAATGTCAGCTAGGTAGACGTATACGAAGTGGTTCAGCATGTCCCTAAGCACATTGTTGACCAGAGCTTGGAAGACTGCCTGGGCGTTGGTTAGTCCAAACGGCATGACCAGGTACTCGAAGTGCCCCAAGGGCGTGTTGAAGGCCGTCTTCCACTCGTCCCCCTCCCAAATTCAGACTAGGTGGTAGGCATTTCTCAGGTCCAGCTTGGAAAAGACAGTGGCATCGTGGCGAGGGGTGAAGGCTGAATCGATTAGGGGGAGCGGGTATTTATTTTTCATGGTTATCTGGTTCAAACCTCTGTAGTCTCAGGGTCTTGTCCTTCTCGACAAAGAAGAAGCCGGCCCAACCGGGGAGGATGAGGGCCGAATGAGACCTGCAGCCAGCGACTTGTTGATGTAGGCCTCCATGGCGTCTTTCTCCGGCTTAGAGAGGTTGTAGAGTCGCTGGGACGGGAGCGTGGCACCTGGGAGTAGGTTGATGGCGCAGTCATATGGTCGATGCGGGGGTAAGGAGCGAGCCCGGCCCATGCTGAAGACTGCTTGCAGATTGTGATATTCTTTGGGCACGCCCTGTTTGCAGATCGTGATATTCCTCGGGCACACCGGCCAAGTCCAGATCCTCCAGGTTGATCGGGGTTCGTGATGCTTGGGAGGGGACGGCTGCCATCAGGCAGTGCTGCAGACTGTAGTCGCTCCAGCCACGTATGGTGAGGGTGCGCCAGTCTATGTGGGGGATTGTGGGTCTGCAACCAGGGCCATCCCAGCACTAGGGGGGAGAGAGGCAGGAAGAACAAATAGTTCCAGGTATTCTTGGTGATTACCAGATAACATGAGCTTCACTGGCCTGGTCTTGTGCGTGACGGGCAATGCGTCGGCCATCTATGGCCACCACCTCCTTGGGGGGATCGAGTTCCTCCTCAGTACCATCTCCGGATCGATAAAGTTGGAGTCAGCGCCTGAGTCAATGAATACCTCTACAGGATGAGAGTGTTGTGCAGAGTGTAGCGTACCTTGAACTCGTAGGCACTTCCCGGGGGTCGTGGAGGATCCTTGCGTCGCTGGCGGGCTCTGCCGCGTGGGGCACTGGGCAAGATAATGGCCCTTACTGGCGCAGTAGATGTAGAGGCCGTCGTCCAGCCGCCGTTGCCTCTCTTCGGCCGTCAGTCGGGTGCGGTTCACCTACAAGGGCTCTGGGTCATCATTATCCCTCAGGGGAGGAAGTGGCCAGTACATACGAGGTGGAGTCCACTTCCGCGATTTATCCCTCTCCCTCAGCCGGTTGTCCAATCTCGTGGACAAGGCGATTAATCCCTCCAGCGTGGTCGTCTCGTCTCGCCACAAGCTCATCTTTCAGCCGTTCGTCGAGCCCTTGAAGGAAGTTCCCTCCCCCCGAAGCGTGGGGTCGTGCCAGCCGCTCTCGATGGCGAGAATCCGGAATCGGATGGCGTATTCTGACACTGACTGTGCGCCTTGCTGGATACGGAGGAGCTGGGAGCTCGCCTCCTCCCCTTTCACCGGATGATCAAACACCTTCATTTCTTACATGAACGTTCGGCCTGGGAGCATAATTCCGGTGTGTGGGTAGCGACTGCCAGTGCCCAGGACGAGGCTTGCTCCGTAAGTAAGCTCATGATGAAAGCGGTTCTTGCTTGATCTGTGGCGTATGTGAGCGGCTGCTGGCTGAAAACGAGTGAGCACTGGTGGAGGAACTGTGCGCAGGAGCCGATCGCGCCCGAATACCTGGCTGGCGTGGGGATGAGTGGTCCTCGGTGCGCGGGGAGTAACGCTGGTGCTGCTGCCGAAACGGAGGGTCAAGGGTGTGGGGGCGGGGTCGTGGCAGCAAGATGAGCGGCGACGGCGTCCATCCTTCCACCGAGCTGCGCCAAGCTGGTGGTGATGTGCTGGAGGGTATCCACCACTTGGTGCAGCGTGGAGTCGTGTCGTCCCAACAGGGCTCCCTAGTCGGATAAGGCTTGCCGGAGCTGAGCGGTCTCCGCTGGATCCATGTTCAGGTCAGAATATTCTGTCGTGCTGGGAGTGTTTGCGTAGGACCCATGGATGCAGGAGACCGAAGGAAGGTTCAACGATTTATTAAACGTTAAGAACTGGAAATCGCTAGAAAACGCAGAATGGCGGGAACTGGTCGTGCACGAAGTGTGGGCCAGGGATCAGCGAGAACGTCGAGGAACAGAGTCACTGGAATCAATCTTCTGACAGCGGAGGGAAGCATGCCGCTCCCATTTATAGATGGCTGCCGCTGATTGCCGTTAAGGACCTGGTGCGCTCCGCTCCGAAACTCCTCTACCGGCGACCGCCACGCCCCTCTCCCGCACCTGCAATGAACTGAGGAAAGGTTAGTGTCTCCCACCAGCACAGACCATGACAGCAATATCAGAAAGGTGTTTCCCAGCGAAAAATTGCAGAGGTTGAAGTTATCATCATCTACAGTACAAAGAAGCCATTTCTAAACAAGACCCAGAGGAGCAGGTGTTTTCTTTGGGCCAGGGGTCATTTAAAATGGAGTGTGGCAAAGTGGAAAACTGTTCTGTGGTCAGATGAATCATGATGATTTGAAGTTCTTTATAGAAAACTTGAAGGCCATGTCATCCGGACTAAAGAGGACAAAGACAACCCAAGTTGTTATCAGCACTCAGTTCAGAAGCCTGCATCTGTGATGGTACGGGGTTGCATGAATACGTGTGGCATGGGCAGCTTGCACATCTGGAAAGGCACAGTCAATGCAGAAAGGTATATTCAGATTCTAGAACAACATATGCTCCAATCCAGACGTCGTTTCTTTCAGAGAAGACCTTGCATTTTTCAACTTGATAATGCCAGACCACATGCAGCATTAATTACAACATCATGGCTGCTCAGGAAAAGGATGTGGGTATTGAATTGGCCAGCCTACCATCCAGATCTTTCACGTATAGAGAACATTTGGCTCATGCAGACCGTATTAGACAAGAATGGGACAGCATTCCTATTTCTAAACCTGAGAAACTTGTCTCCTCGGTCCCCAGACGTTTGCAGACTGTTGTAAGAAGAGGGGATGCCTCACAGTGGTGAAAATGGCCTTGTCCAAAGTTTTTTGAGAATTGTTGACACCATGAAATTTAAAAGCAACATAATTTTTCCCTTTAAATGACACATTTTCTCAGTTTAAACATTTGACCTGTCATCTATGTTCAATTTGGAATAAAATATTGAAATTTGGCACTTCTACATCATTCAGTTTTTATTCACAATTTTTATCGTGTCCCAATTTCTTTGGAATCTGGTTTGTAATAGCAGCAATGCTGTTGTTGCCTATGTCCAGTGTTCCAGTTTAACTGGTTTTCGTGTTAGTGGGTGATGTTTGTTTTCAGATGTTTATCTTATTTTATTTGTGCCGACGTTTTCCCGACTTGTGTTTGACTTGTGCAGATTTGCCAAGACTATAAATCTGTTTCAGAGCGAAATATGACACTCTGGTTGTTCAGCAAAGTTAAACATGAGTTGTATCTGTTTTGCACCTAAAAATTATCCAGACAAAAACAAGTAAATTTGATTTATAGATTGTTAGACGTTTAAAACAATATAATTGGGTTTCAAACCTGGGCCTATGGGTTAAAATGCCCAAAGTGTCCCAATGTTTTCGGAATCTGGTTTGTATGTTAGGAGTCTGATTAGCTGTTTTACATTGTCTCAGAAATATGCAAGGTTAGAAACAAACACAAAGAAAGCTGGACAAAGCAGACAGTGTGTTGTTTATGCGGAAACACAAAATTAAGGCTTGGAAATTTAGTATGTCACCCTGCAGTGATAGTTATAAGGCATTGAGCTACCTGAATGTGCTCCTGGCATTTATATTCAAGAAAGTTACATTCAGGAAATACTGCTTTATAAAGAATTGAATATAAAAAAGTATGTTTTCAAGCTGGTAGCAAATCTATAAGCAGGAATCATTGAATGAAAGCAGCAACACAGAGGATGTGTACGACCACAAGCAATTTGTTGCTGTCTGACTCCTGGCAAAATACACCCACTCTCACTTTCCTTCTTAGTTTAAAGCCCATAGTACAACTTGAAAAAAACCATCATTCTTCTTAGCCTTCATCTTGGTAGTATATGTAACAAATAAAAATAGCAGAAAATTCTTCAAGGTCAGATTGTTGAAAGTGAACAAAAGCCTCCTGCTTCAGGTGTTAGCTTTTAGAAACTTCCAACCAGAAGAGGCCAGCAACTATGTAAGTCGTGGGATGGATGTGGGATTCAGTGTGAAACAAATTGGCTGAGTATTTGGAATCTTCTGGTATCCAAGCCACAGTAAGTGTAGCAACTGTAAAATGGAAAAGACAGATTGCTGTCATACACAGCTATCTGCCATCATGGAAGAAAGTTAAACATAACATATACAGCATAAATACTAATTGACTGTTGGCAAAAAACAAACAAAAACCCTAGGGAAATCTGAACAGGAAATGTTTTATAGGAAAAATTTATAGTATTTTGTATCGTCATGTTCAAGTTTGTTACAAGGCAAAAAACTTGAATATGGTCGAATACAAAATACTATAAATAAGACAATTATTCCCAACTCTGTCAATAATATGAACTGTCTGTCTGTCTGTCTTCCTTTCGGCTTTTTCCCTTTTTTTTACTCGGGAGTCGCCACAGCAAATCATTTGATTCGCACGTTTGATTTGGCAGAGATTTTTACGTCGGATGCCCTTCCTGTCACAACCCTTTTAGCAGGGGACAGAAACACGCTGATGACTTTGCAGCTACTCTTTACGAAAGTCAGCAATGGTTCTTTTACATGCCTCTCACCATAGACAGTGAGAGACATGGCCCGCCTTTGATAACCCAGTTAGCTGCACTGGGGGGGGGCAGTGACAACCTTGTGGAGAGTGGGACTCGAACCCCCAACCTTTGGATCAGCGATCCAGCGCCCTATACCACTAGACCACCATTGCCCCTCTGTCAATAATATGAACAAATTTGCATATTCAATTAGTTTTATTCTTTGCCTGACAATTGGTTGTATATTTCTAAGCACAGAAGGCAATATACTTGCACCATGTGCGAACAGTATTAACGGATCTCTTTTCTGGATCATTTTTAGGATATAGGTATACCACAATGTTCACACTACAATGCATATGCCAGTGGAAAGTATAAGACTGAGAAAATACAAAATACATATAGTACCAGTAACTAATATTGTAGTCTCAATATATTCTTTCCCAAGCATTGGATGATGCTTTATTTCAGTTTTCTTGATGTTGATAATTAAACCAAAGTTAGAACAGGCTTTTGAGAAGCAGTCCACCCTGCACTGAATGCTGAGCACGGAGTTTGTGTTAAGTGCACATAAGAAAATAAAAGCTCATGAATGGATTTAGTTTTCATGACTGCATTTAGTTGAATTTAGTTGATGTAGGTTGAAGAGTCCTATATTTGATGACAACTCCTGGATCTATATCTTGGAAGGCATCAGATAGCATGGTGGAAAACATCAAATTGAAGAAGACTGGAGTGAGAATACAGCCTTGCTTGACACTATTGCTAACAGGAAAGTGTGGTGACGCCTCAAAATTGTCAAGCACAACTAATATAAATTGGTTTTGACATCCAAATTTGGCCATGATCTTCCAAAGTTCTTCCCTACTGACAGTGTCAAAGGCTTTGGTAAGATTGATTAATGTACTTTGTCTTGATGTTGTGCTTGGCTTTTTTTTAAAGCTTTCTGCAGCAGAACACAATATTGGTTATGCCATATCTAGCATGAAAAACACACTGGATTTTATGCAGGATACACCCCCCTCCATTTCTCCCTAATTTATTTGTATCCAAATTTCTATCAATGAAGTATTGACTTCCCTATCACATGACTGCAACCGGCCAGAGAGGGGCGAAACATGCACAGACCCCCTCCATGACATGCAATGCTACTCACCCGCCTCTTTTCAAACTGTGGTGCCATGTGTATTTGGTGGTGGTCTAACACACTTGGCGGGAAAGCATTGTCTGCATCATATGCCTATTTGCCTCACAGGAATGAGCTCACAGATGCCCATGTTTGGCTGGTGATTACTGTGCCAAGTTTGGCTGGTGATTACTGTGAGCGACAGGAAAGTGTGCGTATGCCATTCCTCCCTCCCAGTGAGAACTCGGCCAGGTAGCTTTCAAGGACTCCCAGCCATGGACAGCTGTGTGCATTAAACCGGATTCGAACTTTCCCTCTCCTTCACAGAAAATAAAAGGAAAATTAAGCTGCTGATAGTAAGCCCTAAGTAAGGGGTCGCATGGCTTTCAAACTTCTAGGTAAGAGGTCATGAGTGCCAAAAGGTTGAAGTGCTCAGCTCATCTACCCAGGATCATCATTCACTCTGTGATGAATATTGAACCATCTGCACTGAGCAGAGGTGACATTCCTGTGGATCAGGGTCCACAAAGATTGTTTGGGGCATCATAAAATCATTTTGAGGCGTGCATGTCAGCGTACTTCTGAATTTCAGCAGCCTTGTTCTTGAGTCAGACATCTTGTAGATTGCGTTGCTGAGCCTGAACAAATTGGCAGATGTTTGCAAAATATTCCTTTTTGGAAGATGACCTGGTGGGACCTTGTTGACATGCAAGATGCAGTTAATTCTTTTCCGCTATGAGGGCATGACTTCACCATCCTCATCAAACCAATACTTGTTTTTCCTGGGTGATAGACCAAGTATCCATAAGGACATAGAATACAAGGTTTCTTTGAAGGGCTTTCAGGCATCTTCAACACTTTCATGTCCCCAATGCAGGTTTGCCATGATATAATCGATGAGATGCCAATGTTTCAACCTCCGATGCATCCAGGTTGTCTTGTTACAGTTGACTTGTCTGAATACTGTATTGGCGATAATAAGGTCATGGGAGCCACATGTATGGCAAAGTTACAATCCATTGCTGTTGCACTTGCCAACACCATTGTTGCACATAGTACCATTCCAGATATCGTAGTCAAAAAGCAGACAAACTCATTGATGAGCATCTTGTAACCCTGAGAACGGTCCCTCAAAAAGACATGTGCCAGAGTCTTTTACTGTCAACAGAAGCCAGCTGAGCCCAGGTCTTGCATCAGCCAGGTCAACACTCCCTGAAGAAGCACCACAAACACTACTCACTACCATACTGAAGATATGCAGCTCAAGTCAAATGGCTACAGTGAATTGCCCAGAGGTGTGAATGTGAGTGTAAATGGTTTTCTTATGCCTATGCTCAAGATTGGTTGGGATTGGCTTCAGCTTTCCCCAGATAATTGACCTATATAATGAATGGATAGTACGAATTAATTAGATCCTAGTATTTTGAAAACTAAATAAGCACTTTCTTCATTCTGACTACATGTTCATATATTCAGTTCATTTTCTGTAACCGCTTAATCCCGATTTGGGTCGCAGGGAGGCTGGCGCCAATTCCAGTCGACTCCGGGCAATGGCAGAATACATCTTGGACAGCTCGCCAGGCCATCTCAGGGCAGAAACATGCTGACGGCTTCGCAGCTACTCTTGTCGAAAGTCAGCTAGGATTCTTTTACATGCTTCACACCATAGACAGTGAGAGACATGGCCGGCCTTTAATAACCCAGTTAGCTGCACTAGGGGAAAGTGACAACCTTGTGGAGAGTGGGACTCGAACCATCAACCTTTCAATCAGCAATCCAGTGCCCTATACCACTAGGCCACCACTGCCCTTGTTCATATATTGAATATTGTAAATGTTCAAAGGATTTAATACACAATAAAAACTTCTATGTATGGATTGTTTTAAAATTAGTTTATTGTCAGAAACATATTTGTAGATAAAATACTGTATGCTACACAGGTTTAAAAAAACTGTATGAGAGTGAGAGGGAGAAAGATGGAGAAAGACAGACAGAGAGAGAGAGAGAGAGAGAGAGAGAGAGAGAGAGAGAGAGAGAGAGAATATAGCTCAAACTTCCATGTCTTGTATTTATTGTTAGGTTATGAATGCCTCCGTAGGGAATAGTCTACTCTATGGAGAATAATCTCAGTTCACTCTTCCCACATAGCTGCACATGTAAATGTGCTTTTTGGATGACACAATATCATGGGTTGATGGAAGTTAGACAGCAGCATCTCCACTCAATTCACTTGAACAAAAAACAAAATGACCACAAAATATTGCAACACAAAAACTGAAATATGTGGAAATGTTCGAAATAAATATGTGTGGGGAGGATTACTTTCACACACTCTAACTTGGCAGGTTTGATATATATTAAAGGCAACTGATCACCTTAGCATCACGGTGGCGTGGTTGGCACGTCTGCCTCACAGCAGGAACCTCTGGGTTCGATTGCCAGCTTGGGTGTTTCTGTGTGGAGTATTCATGTTCTCCCCGTGCTTGCGTGGGTTTCCTCTGGGTACTCTGGTTTCCTCCCACGGTCCAGAAACATGCTCAGTAGGTTAATTGGCTATTCCAAACTGCCCCTGTGTGTGAATGTTTGTGTGAATGTCACCCCTGCGATGGCCTGGCGAGCTGTCCAGTGTGTACCCTGCCCTCGCCCGGAAATGGGTGCAAGCCTCCCCACCACCTTAAGTAGGATTTAAGCAGTTCAGAAAATGAATGAATGAATGAATGAGTGATCACTTTGCACAAGCGCTGAACACACCAAAGCTTGCCTGTGTGTGTGTGTGTGTGTGTGTGTGTGTGTGTGCGTGCGCGCACTTTGTGATTTAACTCTTAAAAAGTATACTTAAAATCCTTCCCATTTTTACATCCTAAATTAATTATTTTCAATTATAAGCCATTTTCCATTTTATACTGTACTTGCACCAAGTGAGATAGTGCCTCAGTACTGGTGCACATTAAGCAGCGCCATTTTTTTTTTTTTAAATCGGTCATTGTTCTCAGAGCAGCTCTAAGTTGTGCTCTTGGCTAAATCTATATGAGTTTCTACTGGATGACTGTAGTCCAGGCAGCTGAGTTTGCATCTGTGTCCTACTCTTTCATTCTGATTGCCTTTCACATTTTATTTCGGTTGCTTGACCTTGTGAAATTTTAGTGTTATGCCCTAAAGATTATTTGATGACCTTTTACAAAACGCAGTGACTGCACTTAAACAAGTTCTTCTTTTCCTTTCAGTTTTCCCCTTTTTTCAGGGGTCGCCACAGCGACCACACATATCTGCTGTAACTGACGCTTCAGCAGAGAACACAGCTGTCCATTGTGTGTATTTATTGTACTTTAAAAGACATAATGCTCCACATACCCTGCTTATAGGGTGAAGTATAGTAATGTAGAATGATCTTATGGTAGTAAAACAAGGTAAATGGGCCTGAAGGTTTTATACAGAACTTCTCTTAATGGGCTGATGCTGGCTATACTTACATCACTCTAAACGTATAGCCTGTGCACAAATGTTCAGCATGAATAGTTTATATTGCCTCCAACACAAGGGTTGGTCTTGAGGTTCTGATTAAATTTTTATGCTTACAGTTTATAATTCTGCAAATTATAACATAAACTTCAGACGATGATGTCAAAAAGAGTCATATGGCAATTTTTATACAGTCAAAACCTTATATCATAGAACATTTATTATGAGGATTAGCATTCTTTAAAGTCACATTCCTACCATCTTTAGCAAGTCCAAGAGATTTTATAATTATAGATATCGAATATTCAATCAGAATTAATTTTTGAATGGATTAGTCCAACTATGGACACAGTTAACACTGGAACACATCTCAGCCAACTCTGCGTGAAGGCAGGGTATACATTAAACAGCTCCCCAGTTCACTGCAAGGGAAAACACACACACACACACACACACACACACACAAAAAAAAAAAACATTCACACTTACTTTTACACTTGGGGTAGTTTGAGGTAGCCAATTAGCCTATTGTGCATGTCTTTAGAGAGTAGAAGGAAATCAGAGGAATTACACTCAGGTATGGGAAGGAAGATGCAAACCTTATGCAGAAACACCCTCACTGAACCCAGGACTCAAACCCAAAACCTTCTTGCTGGGAGGCAGGCATGCTAATCACTATGATACCGTTTGGAATCATATCCATTGGAATGAACAATCAATTTAAAAAATGAATAATTATTTTTTTCATTTGTCAAGGGGGGTCTAGTGGTCTAGTGGTATAGGGCGCTGGATTGCTGATCCAAAGGTTGGGGGTTCAAGTCCCACTCTCCACAAGGTTGTCACACCCCCCCCCCCCCCCCCCCCCAGTGCAGCTAACTGGGTTATCAAAGGCGGGCCATGTCTGTCACTGTCTATGGTGAGAGGCATGTAAAAGAACCATTGCTGACTTTCGTAAAGAGTAGGCTGCAAAGTCGTCAGCGTGTTTCTGTCCCTTGCTAAAAAGGGTTGTGACAGGAAGGGCATCCGACGTAAAAACCTCTGCCAAATCAAACGTGTGAATCAGATGATTCGCTGTGGCAACTCCCGAGTAAAAGGGAAAAAGCCGAAAGGGAGACAGACAGACAATTTTTTTCATTTGTCACTTTCTTCTGATCTGGATCAAATTTTGTTCTGGAACCTCCGAAACTCTTGAAGCCTGTCCTGTATGGGAGAAAAGATTATGCCTTCATGAGATGAACATACACTTTCACACACACACACCCATAAACTGGAATACTCAATAGAAGCTGTACAGCCTGAAGGAAACTGAAATAGAAAAGGGAATAACATGCAAAATTTAATGACAGTTACCCAAGCGTCTTATGATATTTTTGTAGAATTGACATTGTGAGGTCTTTAAAAATACTTCTTTATGGGTGACAAAAATAGTTTTATTTTGTTGCTATGTTAATAGTTTTCACATAAATCTATCTGTAGAAGTAAAGCATCAAATCAATGTCATGGTTTTAAAAATATAAAATTAGTATACTTTAAACTAAGGTCTCCTTTAAACATGGACTTGTTTTCATTTAAAATTTAAAAAACTGGGTTACATTGGACGCCTGAGGGGAAACGACGTCGGGGCAGGCCGAAGACAACATGGAGGCGTACAGTGGAAGCCGAAATGAAAACGTTTCGCAAATCGTGGGGACAAGTGAGACAGATGGCG
This sequence comes from Plotosus lineatus, assembly GCA_024760905.1. Classification (NCBI taxonomy): domain Eukaryota; kingdom Metazoa; phylum Chordata; class Actinopteri; order Siluriformes; family Plotosidae; genus Plotosus; species Plotosus lineatus. Next base: position 35,973,870 of record CM045736.1, read on the forward strand.
GATGACCGCGATGAGTGGAGGAAGTTTGTTGCTGCCCTATGTGCCACCCAGCATAACAGGCAGTAAGTAAGTAAGTAAGTGCAGCTAACTGGGTTATCAAAGGCGGGCCATGTCTCTCACTGTCTATGGTGAGAGGTTCATGTAAAAGAACCATTGCTGACTTTCGTAAAGAGAAGCTGCAAAGCCGTGAGCGTGTTTCTGTCCCTTGTTAAAGGGTTGTGACAGGAAGGGCATCCGACATAAAAACCTATGCCAAATCAAATGTGCGAATCAGATGATTCGCTGTGGCGACTCCCGAGAAAGGGAAAAAGCCGAAAGGAAGGAAGGGATATATATATATATATATATTCGAAGGCAATATTATGAAATATAGGAGGCAAGTCAGCAGGTTTCGTATAAAATGACAGTAATGGTGAAAATGTGTAATGTAATAAATAAATGAAGCAAGGAAAAATCAGGACAGAAGTAAGAATGGATTATTTAGGAGATAAAAAGATGTAAACACCAATTCTAGATCACTTGAATTAAATGTTTTGTCCCAGCAGAGCCATTTAATACAGAATCCTGAGGGAAATTAATGATAATAGCAGTTATAAGGGAAGATAGGAAGAAACCAGAAGGAAAGAAACATCTAGAACAGGAAAGGAAGCCCTATGCATGGAAGGCTTCTGTAATTCAACAAACTGTGGCTTGACTTGTTAGATGATGTTCAACCAGCAGAGATAGAAGCCAGAAGGAAAAGGAAAGGGGAAAATGTAAAGGAGAATGCATGATAACAGAAGATGAAGATGCGAGGGACGTGACAGAAGGAGTAGAACACATACCAAAGGAGAGGAAGATCGCCTCATACTGACAATAATCTGAGTGAAGCATCAATGAAAGACTAAGAAACATATAGAGAACGCATGCAGTGATATGACTCTTTGCAATGTGAAAAGGAATGTGGCCCCACAAAGAGCATCTTCCATAAGGTCGATTTGGATGGAACGATGCTCCTGTGGAGACGACACAAAAGAGGTAAACCAATAAACACTGAAAATATCACTGTCTCTCCCTCATATGCCCTCCCTCCATATTTCCCCTGAAATATCTATCAAATATCTAGATATGGTCTGAAAAATAATTTGTTGGGCAAACGATATTATGAAATGCACGACCAAGCATGATGATTCATTTATTACTACAATTAATTTGAAATATATTTCCGACAGTAAAATGGACATTCATTCAGACTTTGAAATTGGGTGAGCAGAAACTGACCCAATAGTGTGTGTGTATGTGTGTGTGTGTGTGTGTGTGTGTGTAAGAGTGAGAATCTGCGGACATGAATCCAGTCAAACTCATTGATTAAAAAACATTTTTCACGCATTCCTTTCTGTTTACACTTTTTTGAAACTGGGTTGTTTAAAAAATGCTAATTATGTCATTTTTACCCTCGAGCATGTACAAAAAAAATCAAAGGACATGAAAAGCAATTCAGCAAGTAAGCCAGCAAGGCTATGTTTTTGTAATATGATCATCAGATGAACTTCCATTTGGGCAATGCTGGACACTATTGAGCAGGGTGTATGCACGCTTTTTCTTCAACAATTACTGTGAAAAGATAAGGCAGAGTTTTATTTTTTTACACGCATTGTTAAATAATGATGTCAGATTTTTTGCACACCTCCTGTAGCTTTCAAGTCAAAGCCAACACCCATGGCATGCAAATTCAGCTAATTATCAGCTCTCCTTTTAATCCCCATATCCTTCCATTTACTTTCAGCCTGGCCCGTTAACATATCGTTGTATATTGCATATACTGTACTGTACTATAATGAACTATTTTGGCTGCATAAAAATTGCAGAACTGATAACACTCAAGACTAAATTACTTTCCCCACAGGGTTTACCATAGATTGAACCTTACACATAAACCAAATATCTTGATCATTTGCATGTTAGCCTTAATGAAACCGCACTAAGGGATGCTTTTATTTTAAGGTGCAAAATACATGGTAGTGGTTATGCAAATCAAAGAATTTTTGCATCCTCAGTGGGTTTTAATAACCCTCAATATCATTTCAGAAACAAATCAGGAGGGCAAATTAGTACAACTGAAAAGCATCCATTAAATTCATGAAAGTGATGAAAGCATAATTATAGCCTTAATCAAGTCTGACTAACAAATAAGTTATAACACACAAATTATTGTCCAGGCAGCACGGTGGCATAGTGGGACATCCGCGTCACAGCAAGTAGGCCCGGGTTTCATTCCCAGCTCGGGCGTTTCCGTGTGGAGTTTGAATGTTCTCCTCGTGCTTGCGTGGGTTTCCTCCAATTACTTCAGTGTCTGCTTACAGTTCAAAATCATGCACAGGAGGCAAATGGTCTGTTGCAAATTACCTCAAGGGGCAAGTGTGAATGTGAACGGTTGTGTGAGTGTTGGCCCAGGGCTGCCCAGGGTGCTGCCCAGGGTGTACTCCGCCTTCACCCAGAGTCGGCAGAGATGGGCATCAGCCTCCTCGTAACCCTAATTAGGATTAAGCATCTTGGAAAATGAATGAATGATATTAGTCTCTAATAAAATCCAACTGTTGTACAACTGCTTAGATAATCAACACATATCAATGGACATGAATTTAAACAATCACTGACAGGGTTTGTATTCACATTTAGTTTGCTAATAAAATGCATAGTCATGTGTACACTGTTTTGCTTTATATCCATGGCCTATTTTAAAGTATTACATGTGTTCAAGTGCCTTACCACCTTTCATTGCCATTGTACTATAGCTTTAATAATTTAACTCTTTAGGGAATCCCTGAAATGGGAACATGCTATGACTATTAAAAACAAATAGCATGAATTCACATTTTATTCATTTAATCAACCATTTTCTGAACCTCTTAATCCTAATTAGGGTCAAGGGGAGGCCGGTGCCCATCTCAGCTGATTCTGGGTGGCCGGCCTTTGATAACCCAGTTAGCTGCACTGGGGGGACAGCAATGACAACCATTGACAATGGGGCTTGAACCCCCAACCTTAGAATCAGTAATCCAGCACCTTCCCACCGGGCCACCACTGCCCATTCTTTATTCTATTGAACACAGATGTAGTCATTCGACATTAATGTTTATTTCTTTTGTTGAATAACAAGGCTTCCTGATGGACCGATCAGGGTGTACCGTGCCTTTGTTCAGATTAGGCTGAGATAGACTCCAATCTGAATGGGACATTCATAGAATTAAGTGGTTCAGAAAATGAATTAATTATTGATGAAATAAAAAGGACACAATGACATAGTTATTAGCAGTCTTGGCTTATAATGAGAAGATCCTACGTTTGAGCCTCATGTTTGTTAAGGGAGTTTCTATGTGGAGTTTACATGTTCTCCAACTACTTTAGTATGTATTACATAATTGTATTAATCTTACATATGTCATGGAAACGTCTAAATAGGACTGTGTTTAAGTGGGTTAAACAACCTGTTTGAAAAATGGCCATGTGTCTGGGATGACACCGTACTTGTGTGGGTCTCCTTCTGGTGCTTTAAGTTCTTATCACAATACATAGACATGCATATTAGGCTGACAGTCTAGTCTGGATTGCCCCATAGGGTGGCGCAGTGGTTAGTGTGTGTGCCTCACAACAGGAAGGCCTGAGTTTGATTCCCAGTTCATGTGTTTCTGTGTGAAGTTTGCATGTTCTCCTCGTACTTGTATGGGTTTTCCCCATGCACATGCACAGTAACCCAAAGCATAATCCCAAAAACATGTACAGTAGGCTAATTGGCTGTTCCTAATTGCTTCACTGGTGTCAGTGTGAATGGTTGTGTGAGTGTGAGAATGTTTGCGGCAATGACCTGGCAAGCTGTCCAGGGTGGACCTTAACCTCACCCAGAGTTGGCTGAGATGGGTACCAGTCTCGCCACTGCCCTAATTAGTGTGAATAAATGATTATTCCATAGGTATGAGTGTATGTGTGAGTGATTGTTTGTCAGTTTTGGGTCTGCAGTGGACATGCATACCATTTGGGTATATCTTGTGTGGACTTAACTGTGCTTTGCTCCGGCTTCCCTGCAACCTTAAAAAACAGTATGGACAGAGAATGATGAAATAATGAGAATGAATTCCCATGGCCATTACTCAGATGCCTGTCTAGTCTATTCCTCCATTAAATTTCCAGAGAAGTAAAGTCTCTACAGGCAAAGTTTTACTTTTCAGACAAGTGCATATTTCTGATTCCAGTACGTATGCAAATTTATTATTTTTGTCTTCCACATTTCTATTTCTTAAAAAGGTTTGTTTATGAGACAGTGGCAGTGTATTACACATTTTAGTTACATGCACATAGGGTTGGAAAACTAGAGGAGGAATACAGACTGCAAAAATAGCTCAAGAACAAATGTAACAGACAATGAAAATAAAAAAAAACACAATAAATGTGATGAAATTTTTAACAAGGTGATTAATGGTGCATAGCTTCTCATTGTTGTGATTCATTTATCTTGCTCATGATGGACTGCATCACACATGAATACACACTCAATTGAAATTTGATCTTTTACTGCAAATTACATTATGGCTTCATAATAACCAGATAAGGAGTGATCAAGTGGAACACTTGAACCAGTGAAGTTGATTGATGAGATTCAGTGCTTTTTATAATGTGCGAATTTTAAAGGGAAAGTTAGTAACTGATTTTCATTGTTCACGCTACAGTTGACAATAATGATCTCTTTATCTTTAGAGGATGTATTGCTGGTTAGCAAAGCTCAGTGTTAAAAGTACCTCTTTCCACTAAAAGAGCAAAAGATTCTCCTAGATTTTATGTTACAGATTAAAATAGCAATTATAATGTTTTATAACTGATCTATGTACAACTTTTCGTGTATTCTGCCTGCTCACAGGTATCACATTGTCTTACCTTATCACAGGTAGCAGTGTTGGCTAACCGCAAGAATATTTGGGGTTGGATATTTTAGCCTGTTCTCTGAAGACTTGCATGGGTTTTCCTCTGAGTACTCCAGTTTCATCCCACAATTCAAATACGTTCATGTATATTAGGCCAATTGACTAATCTAAACTGCACTTAGGTGTGAACGTGAGGATGAATGGGGTGTCTTTATTAGTTCCTTCGACCTGTGTCACCCTGGCGACCCCTTCATGGTGTACAACACCTCTTGCCTGGAGTCAGCTGGGATTGGCTCCACCTTCTGTTATGATCTAGAATAGAATAGATATGCCTTTTGTTCATCATTATCATGTACCCAAGAACGACATTACTTTTGGCACTCTGCTCATGGTGCAGTCACTTGAACACATTAAAAACAAATTTATGGAGAAGATGAATTTCAATATAAAAAAGATAAATACAGTGGTACCACTCCTTACGAAATTAATTCGTTCCAGAGCCTTTTTCTTAACCTGGATTTTTCGTAAATTGAACCACATTTTACATGTACAACGCGTGATTTGTTCCAAGGGACCCAATACTGCCCCCTAAACACTTTAAAAATTATAAAAGCATACCTTTTAAGACCTCCTTCTGCTTCAATATCGTACTGATGGTAGACGGGTTTGGCCATATTCCTTTGCGATATCACGAGCCCGCTTTCTCTTTTCACTCCCACCGGAAATCACACGTGTGTGTGTGTGTGTGTGTGTGTGTGTGTGTGTGTGTGTGTGTGTGTGTGTGTGCGTGTGTGTGCACGCGTGTGTGTGTGCACGCGTGTGTTGACCACTTAGCAGAGTTATAATCTTACAAATGTTTACGGAAGGTTAAAACCCTAATTCAAAAAACAGTAACTCTGTCCTTTACACGAAAAGCATTATGGGAGATGCAGCTCCATAATAGTCAATGGAAGGGAGCTGCGTCATCCCTCCTAGCCAATGGGAGGTCAGTGGGGCAGGATGTTGGGAGATTGCCAATGGGAGGAAGCTGCGTCATCCCTCCTAGCCAATGGGAGGCCAGCAGAGCGGGATGTTGGAAGATAGTCAATGGGAAAGCAGCTCGTGCATTGTTTGAATGTTTGAATGGCACGTTTTAATGTTTGAATGGTGGTTTTGGCTCATTTCGTAAGGAGAACTTGTTTCATATACAGAGACAAAAAATTTTGGAAAATCTTTTTTGTAACCTGGATTTTTCGTTTGCTGGGACTATCGTAAGGTGAGGTACCAATGCACTACTACAATGCAGCTAACTGGGTTATCAAAGACCGGCTATGTCTCTCACTGTCTATGGTGAGAGGCATGTAAAAGAATCATTGCTGACTTTCGTAAAGAGTAGATGCAAAGCCGTCAGTGTGTTTCTGTCTCTTACTCAAAGGTTTGTGTCAGGAAGGGCATCCAACGTAAAAACCTGTGCCAAATCAAACGTGCGAATCATTCGCTGTGGCGACACCTGATAAAGGGAAAAGGCCGAAAGGAAATCATCATCATAGGCACATCTGTACGTGAATCTTTATTGCACATAGCTGAGGGTTGGTAAATGTCTCTGAGGTAGATCATTAAGAAGCCTGTTCGCCCACGGAAAGAAAATGTTCTCCAGGCAATTTGTTTCAGCTCTTGATCCTACAGTATTTCCTGCCAGAAGGAAAAAGCTTGAGAAGACCATGGCCAGTGTGTGTGTGTTGGGGGGGGGGGGGGGGGGGGGGGGCTTTCCAGCAAGAATCTTGTGTGCCCTCTTGAGTCTGCAAGCGTTTACAGAGTTTGCGGTGGAGATTCAAATAATGGATGACTGGATGGATGCTGTTTGCTGCATTTTGTCATCATTTTGACCATTTGTTGAATCAATAACTGAATTAATTTTACATCAGCCGTACACAAATTCATCTTTCTAGTATCGTGCTGACCTGACTTGTGATCATTATTTAATAAGAAATGATTTATGAATATACTTGCAGAGAGTTGGTGTAAGAGAAGAAAATGCAAAGGATAGGGTGAGATGGAGGCAGATGATTCGCTGTGGCGACCCCTGAAGGGAAAAGCCGAAAGGAAAAGAAGAAGTATATTTGATAAAATGACATATGATAACCCAATGTGTGTTTTCCCCAAACTGCTGGGAATAGACAGTTGTCTAGAATGGCATTGTATTCTGTAGCATTACAATCTCTGTTTACTGGAACAAATTGATTCAAACAATCTCCAGCAAGATTCATGTAGAAGAACTTGAGATCTCAGTCTTAATGAATACCAATGGGATGAGCTCGGACAGTGAGTATACCACAGGTAACTTTGTCCATCATCTATATAGAGATTAGTTCTAAGACTTGTTTCCTTTCATAGCTGAAACCACTGAATTTATGCTAAGTTCGCTCCTAAAATCATTGCATCCAAATGACTAAAAGCAGATCTGAATGGACGGTCACTAGACACGAAACCTAAACCAGCCACAAAACTGGACACAAAGAAGTATTTAAGTGATTGCATTATGCAACAGCACCCCGGGTTTTCATGTTAGTTTTAATGAATTGAGCTGTGTTTTCATAGTGTTACTAGTCACTTTTCATAAATGATCAGAACAAACAGGGAAGACAAAGGCCAGACTGGAACACGTCCAAAGCTGTATGTGTTTGCTATTGCACAAGAGTATAGACCACAGGACCATAACTACGTGGACAGCTGACAACTGACTATGTGGTGGTTGCCCTATTCAAAAATTAAACATAAGAACTAGTAAACAGTAATGTACCTACTCTAGAAACTCTATATACTTTTATAGCTTATTGGGATCCAAATATTCCCATCACAATGTCCAACTACACTTTAGCACAAACCCTACCTGAAGTAACATTGCTATCCTTCTCTGTTGCCTGGTATGATAATCTGTTTGCAGAGATCTTGTGTGAGTGCACTTTTAATCGTGTTTTATTGTGACTTTCACCTACAGGATAAAGACCAATAACCCTTGCTGGTTGGTTACACGCTTGGCACATGTGCATACTCAATAAATTCACTTCAGTTCCCGCAATACAAATGTAGGATCAAGGATCAATCTCGCCAAAACCACCTTATGAACACGTCAATGCAAACCTGGTTTTGAACTGGTTTTGAACGTAATGTGGACTGGGAGTTCACTTCAGATCGTTTCAACACTAGTATGGACAGGGTTTTAGAGGAATGCCTTTCTAGAAGAGTTGAAATTATCACTCCAGCAAAAACCTGCTGGTTTTACACCCCTCTGCATTGCCAGAGATTAATGTGATTAGTTCAATTTAATTAAATAAATTTTTTGTTGCTGAACACCTAGCCAAGAAACAAATAGAAAATGTAAGAAAGGGAAGGAGTTATAACTCAAGCAGAGTCTGTGGTTGAGTTTAGTACGTCTTACGCTGATGATTTTCCATTTAGCCGCTATTCTTATCTTGAAGAGTAAATGAGGAAAGCCAGAGAAAGATAACATGGTCTCATAGTAGACTATGGAGGGTAATTGAGAAGTCGAAGTTACAGTATGTGGCTTATTATATCACAGTATTAGATGAGGTGATCTAAACAACTTCAAACTGTAGCCATAGTTCATTATACTGATTTTTATAGAAAGAACCTGAGGCAAATTTATATTCACCGGCTAAACTAATTGTGTAATCCAATCACTTCTATTATAGGGATGTCTTATGTGGCCATCAGAAGAGACACTGCAGTCTCATCCCTATATATTGTGTGGAACCTCTGCTTGGTTTCACTTATGTCTACAAGTTCAGATGTCATCTGTGACTACTGTCATCCTTTATGAAAACCAATCAGCCTCAGATGGAAAATATCCGATCATATTTTCCCATGTCTCCCTGCTCACATGTGACCTCACTGTGCATGAAGCTGCAGCCAGAGTGTTTAATCATGTATAGCTGCATATTTTCTAGAATATGGTAATGCACTTATTTGATTTTTCTTGGCCCACACAACCATAAATCTATCAAAATGTAGATTTGTCCAGACACACATCAGCACAGTCTGTCATGCTTTGGGTCTGTGTACAGGGCACTGAAAAAGATTGAAGTCTTTTGTGTACTGTAAACAATGTCCTGAGTCATATAGAATATTTTTCCATGCAAATCATTGACTGAGAATTTTTTTTCATCAGAAAAGAAATAACAAAATACAGTACTGCCCTCACAGAGCTCAAAATACAAATCACATAATCCTTATATTGGTGACGTGGAATGATTTTGGAAAATAGGTTTTCAATGTTTCTGCTGATTTCTTTTGTAGTGTATTTACAGTATTTGTAAAGAAATGAAACACAGTCAACAAAGATCTTATTGAAATGTGCCCCAAATGTAGGTATCTATTTGGCAAATAGGTCATAACTGAATACTGTATTTAATATGCTGCTCCATAATGGTGCGGTTTGACTGGTTCACTACCTTGGAATGGTAAATTATTCAGATCTTGGAAAATGTTATTCATGAGTATTGAAACTCGTGATCTGAATGATTTTCCATATTATACTTCATTCACTAAATGCTTATCACCCCTATTACGTCTCCATTTAACCTATCCAAAGTGAGCACACACACTAGGAGTAGTAGACTGCCACACACGGGTGTCCAGAGAGCAGTTGGGGTTAGTTGGAGGTTGCTCGAGGGTACTTCAGCCACTAATGTGGAAGAAGCAAAGGTGGAGTTCACACATTCTCCCCTCTGGTTAGGAAATCATACCAGTGCCAAAAAGTTGCTTCTCTAACCTTTAGGCTATGGCTGCCCCATAGAGGTAGACATGAGAGGTCAGATCATCTCTTCCCTGACAAACCTTGTAAACCAGAAACTGGGCTCATCTGTGATTTGAACCCGGGACCTCTCACACCCAAAGTAAGAATCACACCCCTAGACCAACAAGCCAATTATAAAAACCCAACAATTAAAAAAATGCTGTCTAAAATACAGTACATGAAAAGACCAAAGCAACAGTTTTTTTTTTTTTTCTCACTCATGTCTTTTAATGGGTTTAACAAAGCACTTAATTTGAACACTGAACGAGTTTAAAAAGTGCCACCATGTAGTGCATGCAAGAATTGTGCTGAAGTATAATTGTGCTTTTCTTTGCTTGTGGTGTGCCTAAAAAAGGACAGGGCCAGAGTTTGTACACTATAACTGGACACCTGAAAAGCACTTGGTCAACTTCCGGTTTACACTGTGAGTGAACTGATATATAGTGGTTAACGTGTTCTGTGGATCACTTATCTCTATTGAGACAGCACAACCAAAGTGAATTTGGGAGATTCATGTTGTTCATTTTTAAAGTCAGCTTCAAGGCATGATCAGATTTCCCCACTTGTGTCTTGCAAGGCTGTTGGAAACAAGATTACAAAATACCCTTTTGCTACTTTTTGGATTGGATCACCAAAAAAGCCACTCTACAGTCACATGCTGAGAGCTATATAAGTAATAATAGTGAACTTGACAAAGCATGCTGGAAAATAATCAAAGGCAAAGTTGATGAAGTCCTCTGTCATGGTATCACCACTCCAGAGTCCCGTTCACATAAATTTATTTTCTACCAAACAAGACGTCAAGTGCTTGCACAGCAATATTCATCGAAATATCATCAAAGCATTCCATCAAACAACTTTGCTCTTAATTTATGCAGCTCTTAAATGACACTCAGTGGTCACAAGTTTTACATATCAACTCTAAAGATAACTTTACATCCTGTGACTTTAGTGCTAAGGCTAATGCAGCCGTGAGGGAGGGCACAAGCAGTGTTCTTTCTCACGCCGCTCCCAAGTGTGGATAAATGCAGAGGGGTGTGCCAGAAAGGACATCCGACGCAAAACCTATGCCAAATCAAAGAAGCGAATCATTAATATGACTTCCAAACAGGATTGATCGAGGCCCAGGTTAACAACGATCACCATTAGTGCTGTTAACCAACAGGGTGCTGGTGAAAACTGGACTACTGTTGGTCAAAGAAGGAGAGGCAGGAGGTGTGTCCGTAGGCAGAGAGAGAATAGGAAAGGCATGAGTCTAGGACTGAGAGTAGAGGCTTTGAATGTTGGAACTATGACAGGAAAAGCTATAGAGCTGGCTGACATGATGCAGAGGAGGAAGGTGGACATACTGTGTGTTCAGGACAACAGGCGGCAAGGTAGCAAGGCGAGAAGCTTAGGAGCAGGGTGTCATGGTGTGAATGGGAAAATAAATGGAGTAGGAGTCATCTTGAAGGAGGGGTTTGTTAGGAATGTTCAAAAAGTGAAAAGAGTGTCAGACAGAGTGATGAGTCTCAAGTTAGAAATTGAAGGTGTGATGTTCAATGCTGTTAGTGCTTATGCCCCACAGGCAGGATGTGAGCTAGAAGAGAAGGAGAGATTCTGGAGTGAGTTAGATGAAGTGAAGCAGAGTGCCCCCAGAGGTGAAAGAGTGGTCATTGATGTAGACTTCAATGGACATGTTGGTGCAGGCAACAGAGGGGACGAGGAACGGCAGGTTTGCTATCCAGGACAGGAACACAGAAGGACAGATGTTGATAGATTTTGCAAAAAGGATGGAAATGGCTGTGGTGAATACTTTCTTCCAGAAGAGACAGAAGAATAGGGTGACTTATAAAAGCAGAGGTAGGAGCACACAGGTAGACTACATCTTGTGTAGGTGATGTAATTTGAAGGAAGTCAGTGACTGCAAAGTAGTAGTGGGTGAGAGAGAGTGTTGCCAAACAGCATAGGATGGTGGTGTGCAGGATGACACTGATAGTGAGGAAGGTGAAGAAGGCAAAGGCAGAGCAGAAGACAAAGTGGTGGAAGCTGAAAAAGGAAGAGGGTCGTGTTGTCTTCAAGGAGGAGTTGAAACAGGCTTTGGGTGATCAGGAAGTGCTTCTAGATGACTGCACAACTACAGCTAATGTGATCAGGGAGACAGGTAGGAGAGTAGATGGTGTGTCCTCTGGAAGGAAAGTAGATAAGTAGACTTGGTGGTAGAATGAGGAAGTGCAGGAGTGTGTATAAAGGAAGAGGTTAGCTAAGAAGTGGGGCATAGAGAGGACCAAAGAGAGTAAACAGGTGTACAGGGAGACACAGCATAAGGCAAAGTTAGCGGTGTCAAAGGCGAGAGGGCGTATGATGACTTGTATGCTAGGTTGGATGGTAAGGATTAAAAAAATGTATACAGGTTGGCACAGCAGAGAAATAGAGATGGGAAGGGCGTGCACCAAGTTAGGGTGATTAAGGACAGAGAGGGAAATGTATTGACTGAGCACCAAAGTATGCTGGGAAGATTGAAAGAATACTTTGAAGAGCTGATGAATGAGGAAAATGAGAGAGAAAAATAGTAGAAAGGGTGACCATTGAGGACCAGGAAGTAGCAAAGATTAGTAAGGGTGAAGTGAGGAGGGCATTGAAGAGGATGAAGAGTGGAAACGCAGTTGGTCCTGATGACATACCTGTGGAGGTATGGAAGTGTTTTGAAGAGGTAACAGTAGACCGTTTGACAAGAACATTCAACAAGCTCTTTGAGAGTGAAAGGATGCTGGAGGAATGGAGAAGTTGCTGATGCCCATTTTTAAGAACAACAGAGACGTGCAGAGTCGTGGCAACTACAGTGGGATAAAGTTGATGAGTTTGTTATGGGAAAGAATAGTGGAAGCTAGACTAAGGGCAGAGGTCAGCATTTGTGAACAACAGTTTGGTTTTATACCAAGAAAGAGCACCACAGATGCAGTGTTTGCTTTGAGGATGCTATGGTGATGGACAGGCTGACAGATGAGGTGAGACAAGGATCTCCATGAACTATGATGTTTGCAGATGACATTGTGATGTTTAGTGAGAGCAGAGAACAAGTGCAGGAAAATCTAGAGAGGTGGACGTATGCCCTGGAAAGGAGCTGAATGAAGGTTAACCTCAGTAAGTCCAAATACATGTGTGTGAATGAGAAGGACCCAAGAGGAACGGTGAGGTTACAGGGAGCAGAGATAAAGAAGGTGGAGGATTTTAAGTACTTAGGCTCAACAGTCCAGAGCAATGGAAAGTGTGAACAAGAGGTGAAGAAGCGTGTGCAGGCAGGTTGGAATGGTTGGAGAAAAGTGTCCGGTGTGATGTGATAGGAAGGTATCAGCAAGAATGAAAGGAAGAGAGTACAAGACGGTGATAAGGCCAGCGATGTTCTATGGTTTATAAATAGTGGCACTGAGGAAAAGACAGGAGGCAGAGCTGAAGGTAGCAGAGATGAAAATGTTGAGGTTCTCTTTGGGAGTAACGAGGATGGATAGGATCAGGAATGAATACATCAGAGGGACAGCACATGTAAGAGGTTTTGGAGACAAAGTCAGAGAGGCTAGATTGAGATGGTTTGGACATGTACAGAGGACGGATAGTGAGTATATTGGTAGTAGAATGTTGAAGTTGGAACTACCAGGCAGAAGGCCTAGAGGAAGACCAAAGAGAAGATTTATGGATGTGGTGAATGAGGACATGAAGGTAGCTGGTGTAAGAGAAGATGCAGAGGATAGGGCAACTCCTGAAGGGAACAGCTGAAAGGAAAAGAAGAGGACTTTAGTGCTAAGGCTGTAATCAATGACATGATCTATATCAAACAGCACAGTTAATCAGTAATGTCGAGACATTGTTACATGTACTCATTTTTCAAAAGAGAAAACTGGGAAATCTGGATTAGACTCTCCCAGACAGGATAGGATTAAACTAAGCAGCATTACTGCTCTACCATAAATGATTAAGTTAATTGATCACAATTGAACACGACACTTGGACACTCCACAGAAGTTTTGGCAAAATATTTTGTGGACTGATGAAACCAAAGTTGAATTGTTTGGTAGGACACACAACATCATGTGTGGAGGAAAAATGGAACAGCTCACCAACATCAACACCTCATCCCCACCGTGAAGTATGGTGGAGGGTGCATCATGGTTTGGGGCTGTTTTGCTGCCTCGGGGCCTGGACAACTTGCAATCATTAATGGAAAAATAAATTCAAAAGATTATCAGGATGTTTTGCAGGAAAACCTGAGACCGTCTGTCAGACAGTTAAAGCTAAAAAGAGGATGGATGCTGCAACAAGACAATGATCCATAACACAGAAGTAAATCAACTTCAGAATGGTTTCAGAAGAACAAAATACACGTTCTGGAGTGGCCAAGTCAAAGTCCAGACTTGAACCCCATTGAGATGCTGTGGCATGACCTCAAGACAGTGATTTATGCCAGACATCCCAGGAATCTGACCGAACTACAGCAATTTTTTAAAGAATAATGGGCCAAGATTAGTCCTGATCGATGTGCCAGACTGATCTGCAGTTACAGGAAGCGTCTGGTTGAAGTTATTTCTGCTAAAGGGGGGGCCACAAAATATTAAATGTGATGGTTCAGTTACTTATTCCTCCCCCTTCTGTCATTGTTTGCATGCCATCCTCATTAAAATATGAAAACCTATAAATGTTTGGGTGGTTTTAGTTAAAGCAGATACTTTTTTTTTATCTGTGTGATTTTGACAAAGATCAGATCACATTTGATGGTGACTTTATGCAGAAATGTGAGAAATTCCAAAAGGTTCAGATACTTTTTCATACCCACTGTATATTCTCTCTCTCTCTCTCTCTCTCTCTCTCTCTCTCTATTGTGACAGTGGACAGATGCCGCAGTAGTTGTGATGTCAGGTCACTGTGACCCCCACGCCTATTGAGAGGGTTGTCTACTATGAAGTACAGTACATGCTCACTGTGCTGCCGGAAAGAATGGACATAAGAGAGGAGAGCCTTGAGCCTCCCTTTATGCAATGGTCCTCATCGAACTCTAGACAACTAAACACATTACGAGCTATTGATAACCACTGTGTATCTACCTAAGTTAATTGCAACATTGATAGAATTTGCCTTATTTGCATTACTCCAGCTGTCAATCCGCAGGTCCATCCCAATATATATAAGCAAGAAGGTGTTTAAATGTGACAAAAATAATAAATTACCCTCTAGCGGCTGATATGAGGCCTATGTGAAAGTATATTTCTCTCACATACACACTCAGCTCTCACACACTGCAGAATAAAGCACTCACAGGGTGCAATTCATTTAATTCTGTAGTTATTTTTAGTTTTTGTGTCTGATTATAGCTACCCAGAGAAATAACTATTGAAATAATGTGTTGCAGAGAAAGTGGTGTATGTTGTGTACATTTGTCCCCCTTTTCATGGTTAGGCTACCTAGTTAATTTTTTTTTATTCATTCATTTTAACCACTTTGAAAATGTTGAGGTTCTCTTTGGGAGTAACGAGGATGGATAGGATCAGAAATGAGTACATCAGAGGGACAGCACATGTTAGATGTTTTGGAGACAAAGTCAGAGAGGCTAGATTGAGATGGTTTGGACATGTACAGAGGAGGGATAGTGAGTATATTGGTCGTAGGATGCTGAGGTTGGAACTACCAGGCAGAAGGCCTAGAGGAAGACCAAAGAGAAGATTTATGGATGCGGTGAAGGCGGACATGAAGGTCGTTGGAGTAAGAGTAGAAGATGCAGAGGATAGGGAGAGATGGAGGCAGATCATTTGCTGTGGCGACCCCTGAAGGGAACAGCCGAAAGGAAAAGAAGATTCATTTTAACCACTTTGTCCTAATTAATGTATTGGAGAGGCTGGCACCCATCTCTGCCAAATCTGGGAAAGGACAGGGTATACACTGAACAGGTCTCTTTGGTTTGGGTTAACCTACTGTGCTTGTTTTTGGACTGCGAGAGGTAACCGGAGCACCAAGAGGAAATCCACGCAAGGGCATGCAAACTCCATACAGAAATGCCCGAGTTTTGAATCAAACCCAGGCTTTCTTGCTAACCACGACACCGCCCTCAAATTATTTTTATATTGTATCGCTTATTCTGAAATACCCATTCAACCACAATGCTAAAAATAATCTTTGACAGTTCCTAGTTCTTTAAAATAAAATGGAAAACATACCTTTTCTGGGAGCAGTGGTGGTCTGGTGGTAAGGTGCTGGATTATTGAAGGTTGGGAGTTCAAGACCCACTGTCAATGGGTCACTACTGTGACCACCAAAAATGACCTTAAGTCTTTATTATTTTTTTCATTCATTACTAGTATAACATCTCTGAACCGCTTAATCCTAATTAGGGTCACAGGGAGGTGCCAATCTCAGCCGACTCTGGGTGAGGGCAGAGTGCACCCTGGACAGCGCCAGGCCATTGTAGGGCAGAAACACGTTTTGTCGGCTATGCAGCATAGCCTAGACCAGGGGTGGACAATCTTATCCGCAAAGGGCCGGTGTGGGTGCAGGTTTTCACTTCAACCAACAATAGCCACACAGAAAAGCCACAGAGAAAAGAAAAATGTGATCTCACCAAGATGGCCCCACTTCAGAATTGAAACAGTAATGTCCAATCTAGGGTTGTTTTTTTTCTTTTCTTTTGATCATCAGTGATTGGTGGAAACAGGTGGGAGGTGTGGCTATTGTTTGGTTGAAGTGAAAACCTGCACCCACACCGGCCCTTTGCTGATAAGATTGCCCACCCCTGGTCTAGACAAAAGTCAGCAATGGCTCTTATACATGCATCTCACCATAGACAGTTATATAGTTATTATTAAAGGACTGATAAACTGCATTCATATGATGGATTTTTTTCTGGTTATCTTTGATTAATTATGTTTTGTGTGAAACCTGTAATCTGCATGCAGTACGATGTATTTTGCTTAGATGTGCCAACTTCTGAGCAGCCTTGGATCTGTAATGTACTTTATATCTCCACGGGTGGGCATAGAGATTCTTTAAAAAGGCCTAGTGATTGCCTGAAAGCATGTCCTCCTGCTGTCAGTACTGTGATGCCCAGTACAACAGTGCACACACAAGAATCTACAGCAAAGCTGAAAATCAAGTAATAAAACTATAAAACAGACTGAGGCATAAAAGCAAAAGAGAGTCTGCTGGCTAAACATCAAATATACCAGTTTGATGCCTTACAGCAGGGGTGTCAAACTGGTGCCAGAAAGGGCCATGTGGCTGCAGGTTTTTGTTTCGACCAAGCAGTAGCACACCTGACTTTGCTCATTTAATCAACTAAACTGCGTACAGAGCACACAGATTGACCAATCAAGCTGCCTGAAGACTCAGATGAGTTGATTAAATGAGCAAAGTCAGGTGTGCTGCTGCTTGGTCGAAACAAAAACCTGCAGCCACATGGCCCTTTCTGGCACGAGTTTGACACCCCTGCCTTACACCAAGAAGGTCCTGGGTTCCAGTCCCAGGCTCAGGTGTTTCTGTGTGGAGTTTGCACATTTTCCCTGAACGAGTGTGGGTTTGCCCTGAGTATTCCATTTTCCTTCCTCAATCCAATTACGTGCACTATATTTATTTATCATCCATTCATTTAATTCATTATCTGAATCGCTTAACCATAATTAGGATTAATTACCCTAATTAGGATAAGGTTGGTGCCCATCTCAACCAACTTGGCGAGGGCAGAGTGCACCCTGGGTGGTTCGCCAGACTATTGCAGGATTAGCATGAGCTGGGAATCGAACACAGGACTTTCTTGCTGTGTGGCCTCTGCCACTGTGCAACCATATATTATTTTTTTTATTTTTAAAATTAATTATTAATTATGAAATAAATATTCCCTCTGTGCTTAAGAGGCTTTTCTCCAGTTTTCTCCCACAGTCCACAGATATTCACACCTTAGGCTAATTGGCTGTTACAAATTGCCCCAGACATGAGTGTGAAGGTTCCAGCCTCCCTGTGACCCTTATGAGACCAAGTGGTTCACGAAATGAAGGAATAAATGAATGAATGCATAAATAAAATGAATGAATCCTAGAAAACATGTCATTTGGAAATTTGACACAAACCTAGAAGATACACAGTTGTGCCATGAGATAGAGAAACATAAACAGTGTTCAGTTCCCACTCCAATAGTCCACATAGTGAAAGGGAAGTGTCCCTAATAAACTAATTCCTCGAAATATAAGCGTCTTTCCAGGAAATCTCATTTTCACTTGCGTGACTATAAACTCTGCAGTAAAAATAAGATGATACCGAGGGATTCAATTGTTAATGACACGCCTCTGCATTTCCGGAACGCGCGCGCTGAGTTGCTAGGATACGGGTCTTGGAAACAGGCACGCTAACACAGCGTTGCGTTTGCTAGGTGGCTGTTATACTGTACTGTACTAAACTAAATGACGTCAGTTAAATGAACCACGTGGGTTATTATAGCCAAATAAATTCCATTCGACTGTTTTTTTTTTGTTTTGTTTTTTTACCTTGTCGGGTTTTGAAAGCTAATTTGAGACTCAGACAGTAGAAAAGTTGGTCATATCATGTTTGCTAGCTGTTACTACACTGTCACCTAACTGTATAACTCATCTCTCAAGGACAATGGACCTCAAAATCCGACAATATCTGGCACAAACACAAAAGAAAAAAGGTAAACTCAGATGTTTTGGTCCTAACCATATGTGTAAGTAATTTGCTAATATGGTTCGAAAGCTGTGAGTGTTTTTCTGATACTTGTGTACTGTATTGTCTTTAGAAAGAGTAATCCAATAGTTAATCAATAGTTTCCTGTTTTGCAGATACTGTCGCTTTGAGGAAAGCTTATGCCACGATTAAGGACACTGTCTCAGGAAAGAAGACTTCAGACACTCAGGGTTTCCTCCCTGAACTATGTGTGCTGTGTGCAGAGCAGGCACTCAAGGTAAATGTCTCACAATGTCAATCTCCTTCTACTATCCTGCCCTCTTCAAAGCAATCAACATACTGTAACAGCATTGTAGTGGGGTGGGACCATTTCATCCTAATTAGAGGCCTCAGCTGACTCTGGGCTGGACACCTCGCCAGGCCTTTGCAGGGCCGGCATGAAGTAGCTGGATACAGAGTTCAACTGAACTAAACTTTCCCATGACTTGATTAGTGTGATAGCCAGCCAGTCAGAACTTAAAGATATTGTTGATTGACAGATGCCACCAAACACTGAGTTCCGCAAACAATTTCCCCTGAGAAAACATTGAATAGGAGTTTAATTGTTACTCCAACATCAACATAGTAGAGAAGCTGATTATTACTGTTTCTAAATATCATGTCCAGCTGAACATAGGATTTTACAAGCGTAATGAATGGAAACATAATGATTGGGTCCACACACATATATAGTTTCAAAACTATATATAAATAGATTTTTATACTTTAGGTATTTCTGATTTATGGGGCAGTGGTGGTCTAGTGGATAGGGCGCAAGATCGCTGATCCTAAGGTTGGGGGTTCAAGTCCCCACAAGGTTGTCACTGTCCCCTCAGTGTGGCTAACTGGGTTATCGAAGGCGGGCCATGTCGCTCACTGTCTATGGTGAGAGGCATGTAAAAGAACCATTGCTGACTTTCGTACAGAGTAGGCTGCAAAGCCATCAGCGTGTTTCAACCTTGCTAAAAGGGTTGTGACAGGAATGGCATCCGACGTAATAACCTATGCCAAATCAAACGTGCGAATCAGATGATTCGCTGTGGCGACTCCCAAGAAAAGGGAAAAAGCCGAAAGGAAGAAAGAAAGAAAGATATTTCTGATTTATGATTCCCAAGTGCCCAAGAGGTTCATATTTTGTATTTGAAGTGCAATAATAATAATAATCATAATAAGAAGAAGAATCATGATAAAATAACCTATTTATTATAATAAATTAAATGAAATTCCTCAAATAAAACAAAACATGTACATGTATATAATAAATGTAAATAATTATAATAATACATATATAAACATGAGATAAGGAGTATAACATTCTTGTGGAAATACTTTAGGAACTAACTGGTTCAGGTACTTGGCTGCAAGAGCTTAAAACATACTGGTGCGGAAGGGAATCACTTCCCTCAAGTGGCAGTTCTTGTCTAGTTTCAGTTGAGAATTGATTCCATTCCACTCATCACTTCCTGTGTGGATGCTGCTTTAGGCTTCCATCAACATACAGGGAAGTTTCATGCATCAGTATAGAAAAATACTGCTTTTATTTTTGGAGGATATAACAAAAAAGTGACCTGCCTATGTTGATTAGGACAGAATTTTGCTTTGCTTTTCAAGTTGATTATTTAGATGCTAAATACTCTAAGGTAGTGGTCCCCAAACTACGGCCTGCGGGCCGGATACGGCCCGCCTCCACATTTAACCCAGCCCCATGAACAATACCAGAGATGCATTATGATTATTTTATTTTCAGTCTGGCCATGCGATCAAGACTAATACACACCCAGAACATAACATTCTACTCTACCTTTCTGCCTCTATGCCCCATTTGAACACCCTTCCCCCCAGAAACAAAAATCCTAGGCTCTCCCCTGTCACATAGAACGGAATAATGGTGAAAATATTATGGAGAAACAATGATTCAGAGTGTAGGGTATTTAACCTGCAGTGGGCAAACGGTTATTTTTTATTTAAAGGGTACCTGTAGTGAAAGCGCTCATATACCTAATTTGATGTATTGTGTATCACTAGTGACAAAACACCTATAAGGCGTTTATTATATTCTCTCACAAACCAGCTTTAAGCGATTTAAGGGCTTCACTAACGTCAAGCTTCAGAGCACAGGAGTTTTGCAGCGTCGCATTTCCTGTGAGGTCACATCGTTGACAAAGCCTCTACCAGAACTGCGAGATTGCAATGTAAACCTAAGGCTATATACCTGACACAACAACACAAGCTCACGGAAAATTGGAAAAACAGATATTATAGTATTTTTTTTTTAAACCATAGACGAAGACAATGTTGTAGAAGGAGCAGAAGGTTATTTATATGAACCACTGAAGAAAGACTATCCACATTTAGTGAAATCGAACCAGGAAAGTGATGACTCGGAGGACGATATTGGAGAGTCGTCAGAAGCTCTTACACGGGAAAATCGTAGCAAACAACCAGCAAATATTTGGTGCTCTTGTGGAAAATGCGTGCGTCAAAAAACGATCAGGAGTGCTATTGTTGTAAAGAACATGAATTGCTTGAGGAAAATATACTGACATTCTGCAATTGGCTATACGGCTGTCAACAATGTTACGTCACAATGACCTTTGACCCCGGTTTGATCCAGTCTTCTGTTCAGGCAGCTTTTGGGTTGCTCAACTGATAGCCACCAGCGGTTTTTTTAATTTATTTCCTGACTTTTTTCTGTGAAGGTCCCGGAAAGGGTTACTATTATCTGGTTATGCGTGGCTTACTGGAAAACAATAAATGTTTATGTTTTGGCAGCCCTACTACGATCGTCACACTTTTTCTGTTACAAACTGACCTCGGCCCCCCATCAGAGAAGGGAAAAGTTATGTGGCCCTCGCAGGAAAACGTTTGTGGACCCCTGCTCTAAGACCACGAGTCAAGAATACTCGTGTTGTGGAAAGATATTTTATCTTTATGTGTCATGTGAGCTTTTCATTTGTAGAATTAATGTTCATGAATCCACTGCAGAAGCTCTCAGTCTGTTTTAGTACGAGGACATGCACACAGCACAGTTTAGCTCGACTATTATTTCTAAGGTAAAAAAATTCCAGGTTGCTGAATGCTTCACGTAACAGAAAAGTAAATAAGTAAACAGTACTTCCTTCTTTTATGTGATATATAATCGCTTGCTAAAATAGTAAACTTGGATTAAATCTGCACGTGATCTCGAATAGAGAACCTTAGTGTACATTATGCCACTGTGCCGCCCACAGTACAATGTTCATCCCTGCAGAATTTAATGTCTTTATACATTATATGGGTTGGGGCAGTGGTGGCCTGGTGGTAAAGGGCACTGGATCACTGATCCTAAGGTTGGGGTTTCGAGTCCCACTCTCCACAAGGTTGT
The DNA here is from genome assembly GCA_024760905.1 of Plotosus lineatus. Taxonomy (NCBI): domain Eukaryota; kingdom Metazoa; phylum Chordata; class Actinopteri; order Siluriformes; family Plotosidae; genus Plotosus; species Plotosus lineatus. The sequence continues at coordinate 35,995,618 of CM045736.1, forward strand.
CACTGTCCCCCCAGTACAGCTAACTGGGTTGTCAAAGGCCGGCCATGTCCCCCACTGTCTATGGTGAGAGATTCATGTAAAAGAACCATTGCTGACTTTGGTAAACAGTAAGTTGCATAGCCGTCACCGTGTTTCTGCCCCTTGCTAAAGAGTTGTGTCAGCAAGGGCATCTGACGTAAAAGCCGATGCCAAATCAAACATGCAAATCAGATGACTCGCTGTGGCGACCCCTGAAAAAGGGAAAAAGCTGAAAGGAAAAGAAGATACATTATATGTGTTATCAATCAGTCTGAACAGTCAATTTCACTTTATGCACAATTTTTATTTTCCCTCAGAAACCATATTTGAAAACATTATTTTGCTAGAAAGTTGAGATCCAGAAACGTTCCAATCTTTCTTGCATTGCACTGTTCAAGCAGTCATTGTCTGTGTTAAACCTAACATTCTTCATTAAACCAGGGTTAACCTGTTCTCAATTTCCAGTTTATTTTCCTGTATTAAAAGTCCTTCATCTGTGCATCCTTATTTATGAACTATCACCAGCTGGGAAAAAAAATGTAGACTTTTAAGCTATCGAGTTTGTGGATGTCTGACCTTCACACTAATATGTCCTAAAAGCCTCTCACCTGGGAAGGCTATTTTTGGACATTGAAGAATGCTCTTGGGATTTGCTCAGTCAGCCACTGATGATGAGTGAGGAGGTCCAGGGTGCAGTCAACATTTAAGATCATCCAAAATGGGTTCAGTGGTATTGAGGTCTGGGCTCTGTGCAGGAAATGTGTTCCTATATTTAAACTTTGCAAATAAATGTTATCTTCATTGAGCTTAGGCTTTGCAAAGGTGCATTGTCTTTCTGGAACATGTTTGGGCTCCTTAGTTCCAATTAAATGTGATCTTAATGCGAGAGTCTGTGAAGACATGCTAAACAGTTGTGTGTTGCCATTTTTGTGGCAATAGTTTGGGGAAGAATTGCATTTTGGTGTCATTGTTATGCACAGTTTCAGTTCCCTGTACAGTGGTAGCTCACCTTACAAAAGTCTCACCAAATGAAAAATACAAGTTACGAAAAGCATTTTCCTAAAACTTTTGTCTCAGGATACGAAACAAGTTCATGTTACGAAAGCGCCATCTTAAAAATTCAAACGCGCCATTCAAACAATGCACAAGCTGCTCTCCCATCAATGACGTTCAAACATCTTGGACAGAGATCCCATTGCCTAGGTGGAATGACGCATCTACCTCCCATTGCCTATTATAGAGCTGAATCCACCATGATGCTTTTCGTGCAAAGGACAGAGTTACTGTTGTTTTATGCTTTATTTCTTGACTCAGGCTTTCAACCTTCCATAAACATTTGTAAGATTATAACTCTTCTAAAGAAGACATGGTCAACACACATGCACACACACACACACACACACACACACACACATGCGCGTGCGAGAAGAAGAAACAGGCTCGAGTGATATCACAAAGGAATATGGCCAAACCCGTCTACCATCGGTACGATATTGAAGCAGAAGGACGTCTTAAAGGGTCTGCTTTTATAATTTTTAAAGTGTTTAGGGGTAGTATTGGGAGCCTTGGAACGAATCACGCGTTTTACATGTAAAATGCGGTTCAACTTACGAAAAATGCAGGTTACGAAAAAGCTCTGGAACGGATTAATTTCGTAAGGTGAGGTACCACTGTAAATTGATGCTTGCATTCCAAATCTGATCATGGAGCATTCCTAGTGTTTTTTCACTGCTTTCAACACAACTGATGTAAAGTAAATTACGTACTTCCCACCCTTGGTTAAACTGAGTGTGTTGGAGCAAAGAAAGATCACTGCATTGTGCAGGACAGAGTTGAGATACTGGTAAATGAGTGCAAAGGGTCCACAACTGCTGATATATTACATGGACCATGACACTAGTGCTTCTAGCTCTAGTATATGTCACACTGGGAATGAGAAACCAGTTCAACAGCCAAAAATATCCAAAGGTGAGAGGTGATGAAGTACAAAATTTCCTGTACCATTACTGCAGTTAAGTAGCGTCTTCAGGTATCCGTACTGCTATCTATACTTTGCTCGAGTACTTCTTTTTCTGATGGTTTTTATTTATTGTGTTTTTTGAAAGTTTTACTCCATGCATTTCAAAACTAATATCTTTAGGCCAACTGTCGACCTCTTATATTTTCAAACCAGGCTTAGGTTCAGTGCACCGGAGAGCAATTTTGCGGGTAATTTTTAGGGCACTTTGTTACATTGCATAGTGACACTTAGAAAAACAAGATTTCACCAGTCAGACATCTCACATGTCTTGTAAGTCCTCACATTTTGATAGTTTAGGAAATGAAAGGCAATTATTCTGAGTGAAGGCACAGTGAGCAGAGAGAAAGAGAAAGACAGAAAGAATTTTGAAAATTTCTGTGAACGATACATGCTTGGCATGTGGTTTATGAAAGTTTTATGTAATGCATATTAATTTTTCCAATTTTTTGAGCTTTAAAGTTTCCCCACACTAATTCATACAAAGAAAATGATCTTACTCTAACTTCTGTCTGATAGAAACATACTTTACTTTTTTTTTTTTTTTTTTTTTTTGGGGGGGGGTAAGCTTTTACGGTTTGAAAGAGATTTGCTGAAAATATATGTCAAGCATCAGAGTGTGTGCCACTGGAGCTCTGTACCTGCAAAATGCACAAAAAAATCTTAATCTGCAATGGAGAGGGATTGAATTAAGTGCGGATCTCTACTGCAGTAATACAGTTCTACTTACCTGCCAGAAAATAACAACAGGATTATGGTGTGCGTTTGAGGGATACCCAAGTAAAGATTATTGGTCATGCAAGCCTTTATAAATAAATTGCCACTGCACTCATTTTTAGATTTTACTCTACCAATCATCTCACCATGGCTGCAAGTACTGTAATAACAGTGAGAGCCAACAGTAAACCTCTCAGTGTCATAACAAAGATTAAAAATATGTTTATTAAGTTTATTATTAGCTCAGATTAACCATAAAAGAGGATAAGATTATACTGTATATTTGTACACATATGGACTATGATCTTGTCTCTTTCATTTAGAGTTTCATCCTATTTATTCGGCCTATTCATTCACTCACTGATCTTCCAAATAATCTTCGAGGGTTATGGGGAGGCACAAAAAAAAGAAAAGAAAAAAAAGACATTCACACTTCTATTCATTCCCAGAGGCAATTAGGAACAGTTGGCTATCCTAATGTTCATGCCCCTGGACTGTTGGAGGAAACTCACGCAATCACAGGAGGACATGCAAACTCTACACAGAAACACCCAAGTCCAGGATTCTAATCCAGCTCCATCTTGCTCCGATAAAATTTGCATGATCTTAATAATGTTATATGATGAATGTAGTAATGGGCTGAAATATTTATCATCTGGACGTGTGTACTTGGTTGTGTGTGTGTTGCTATTTCAGATGGGATGTAAGGAGATCACAGAGGATTGCCTAATGATGTACTTAGAGAGCAAACCTCCGCCTGATCAGTTTCTATGCCGCGCGTACTTCTGCCAGGCTCAGCTAAACTCACCACGCACTGTTGCCTCCGTGGTAAGTATCCATGCTTCCTGAATTCATTAGAGGGCTTATCACTACTTGTGGGTAACGTTATATAAGAAGCATGTGCGTCATAGATCATGGGGGTATAGTTCTTCTTAGTGCATGCTTAAGCGCTGTAGACTATAACATCTTTTTTTGCAATTCTTGTGTACTTCATGAAAAGCAACACTTTTTGGTTCTCTGTGTTCTATTTCCAGGAGGATATGGAGAGAGCAGTGACGTTCTATCTAAAGGCTGTAGCGATATCAAAAGACAAGCCGAGGTAGGCTGTGTAGTTAGCAGGAGAATAAAACAGTACTTTCCGATCTCTTTTCCTTGCAATAGGGACCTAATATATACTGTTTAAATGTGAGAGAAAATAATGTGATATGATTTCTCCAGTAATGTCTCATACATAGTGTATTAAACAAAAAACAGACTCCACTCTGAGCTTAAAAGCAACAGGGTTGGGTATATTTTGGGACATAATCTTTGAGTTAAAAAAATAAACAGTCTGATTCAAACCCTGTAGCAGATAAAACAAATTGTGTTTTAAACTTAAAACAGATAAAAAAAAATAAAAATCATCCAGAGTGTTCTCTATACATGTAATGGGAGTGTGTTACTGATATTCTCAACCTGAGGTGAGCTTTCAGTATAGATATCATAAACCTGGTGTGAGCTTTTAGCCTTTAGGGGTAGCGGTGAGTGATGGATGAGGTACATTTGGAGCAAAATAGGAAAATTAATTTTGATACAATCCGTTCTAAATCAGTGACCATATTACTAGTGCATCACATTGATGGTCAGCAATATCTTCGTGACTGCAACTACATGACACTGTAATATAGAGGTTTAGGCAGTGCCGAAAAGCAGAGTTCCCATATGATTTCCATTACATACAAGTTTTACATGGGGTAGGTTTAAAGAACATTTCAGTAACACAATATAATTTGTTGTTTATTTTTGAATTGCTTACTTTGTAAAATGTATGATTTGCTGAGTGATTCAATAACAATTAGTTGCAAAATATCTAAGAAATCCTAGTAAGAGAACAAGCGAGTATCCTTTGGATGAAGAAACCCCAATGCAAATATCACCACATGGTAATGAGATGTCAGACCGCTGAATAGGTCAACTTCCACAAACGTCTTGTACAAGCCAGAAACGTCATGTGTTTCCAATGTGATTTGGTGAAAAACTTTACTATTCAAGCTAGTTATATACAATGCTTATTTTTTTGTACTTTCCACAAATACTGTTAGAAAAAGTGAATTTCCCTCTGGGATTAATAAAATATCTCGATCTGTATCTAGCAATGCATTGAGCATCAGTAATAATCTATTTTGCCAGCGAAACCACCCCACAAAGATACCTTCTGCATATGGCACATAGAATTATGTTTATGTTGTTTAAAAAAGTGAGTTTTATTTTATGGCTTGAAATAATTAACAGTTTGGAGGAGAAGATAAAGAAAACAATGGTACCATCACTCACCTTCATTCCCCTTACTACAATTATATACTGGCAGTAACACCACAGAGTTCCCATGTGTACACGTAGGCCAAACAGATGAATACTACAGGTTCCTCTTGATGTTCCAAAAGCAACTATAAGTCTCTCAAGACAACGAGGGAGTCCCCAGAGGAGCATTCTCTAAGACACCCCTCTTAAGACTCCAAAAATGATGGGTACTCCTAACTGTCGTTAGGTGTATAAGCACAAACAACAGTCAGGACCCCACCCCCTGCACCACTCACCCGAAGGCAGAGGGAAGCTACCATTTTGTTAATTAGGGATAACTGAAACATGTGGGTGACAATACGGGGGCAAAAAGGATGTCCACACCGACTCGCCGCCTCTTTCCATGAGTAACTCCAGAATGGAACAAGGTTCAGCAACTCGAGATGGGTGGTTCCAGAGCCCAACCTATGTGTTGAGGTGAGTCAGACTATATCTAGTCAGTTTCTCTTAACCTTACGCATCAGCTCAGGCTCCCTCCCTGCCAGATGGATAACATTCTATGTCATCAGAGTCAGTAGCCAAGGATTGGTCCAACAGAACCCATGCCTTTGGCTGCCACCCAACTTACAGCACACCTGAGCTTTATAGGCCCTCCCACATGTGGAGGGTCCATAGTAGGGTGGACCATTGTCTCCTTTTTGGGCTAGGCCCTGCCGAGCTCTATGGGCAGAAGCCCGAATACCATGTCTTCTGTGAGAGGAAACTGGAGGACCAAAGGAAGAATAGGCAAATATATATATATATATATATATATATATATATATATATATATATATATATATATATATACACACACACACACACTAGTATATGTGGCATGCTCCACTGAATGCGGCCGGCGTTGGACTTTTGAGACAGGGCGCGGCTCATCCGGACCTCCGCTCCCTCAAGCAAACACGTGAATTTTGAGTTCGGACCTCTGATCTGTCAAGCAGGTAAGTGCACTTTGAATACTTGTTTAGTACTCAACATTCACCAGTTTACTTGAGGGATTGGAGGTCCGGATGAGCCGCGTTTTGCCCACATTCGGCAGAGCGTGCCACATTTATTAAACATTTATTGAATTAAACAATTTAAAAAACAAAAAATAAGCTGCAATGAGCACTCAGAAAACTCATGAAACTCGAACCAACAGTACAACTCTCCTTTACGCGTGTGACAAACAAGCTTTATGGGTATAGTCCTATGGAGATTCAGCTCCCTCCTGGCCAATGGGAGGCCAATGGGAGGCCAGCGGGGCGGGATGTTTGGAGACAGCTAATGAGAGAGCAACTTGTGCATTGTTTGAACGTTTGAATGGCGTGTTTTAATGTTTGAATGGTGCATTTTTAGCACTTTTTGTAAGAAGAACTTCTTTTGTATACAGAGGACAAAAATTTAGGAAAATGTTTTTCGTATACTGGATTTTTTGTATTCAGGGGTTTTCGTAAGAAGAGGGCCGACTGTATATATGTGTGTGGTGACCCCTGAAAAAGGGATATATATATATATATATATATATATATATATATATATATAAAAACACACACACACATATATATATATATATATATATATATATATATATATATATATATATATATATATATATATATATATATTATGAAGATTCTTTCTTTCTTTTTTCTTTCTTTTTCCCATTCTCGAGAGTCGCCACAGCGAATCATCTGATTCGCACATTTGATTTGGCATAGGTTTTTACGTCGGATGCCCTTCCTGTCACAACCCTTTAGCAAGGGACAGAAACACGCTGACGGCTTTGCAGCCTTCTCTTTACGAAAGTCAGCAATGGTTCTTTTACATGTCACTCAGCATAGACAGTGAGAGACATGGCCCGCCTTTGATAACCCAGTCAGCTGCACTGGGGGGGACAGTGACAACCCTGTGGGAACTCGAACCCCCAACCTTAGGCCCTATCCACTAGACCATTACTGCCCCATGTATATTATGAAGATATTGGATTAAATTGAGATGCAGATACATTAGCTCCCCAGTGGTGAAATTAACTCCCTAATAGAGTCTTCAGCTGGCCTTTTACTTTAATGATACTTCTTCGCACCCATAGTAATCGTAATTGCTTTGATTTAAATGGAAACTAGTCACCATGCTGCCTGAGCCTTTGTGTATCGAGGAAGGCTGTCATCGCCTGATGTTCATTTGCCTTATGAAATGCCTTTGATCCTGGTCAGAGTATGGTTAAAATTGAGATGTACTGAGAAATCAGACTCATAAGAGAGTACCAGCACTGAATAATTGAATTTGGTGCAGTTTCCCAAAAGTACTTCTATGTAATGATAAAAAGTATTCAAAGTGACACTTACTTGACCATCTCTTTGGACAGCATGCCGTAAAAAGTTTAAGTCCCATCCTTTTTTTCCTTCTCTCTCTGCCCCAGTCTCCTTAATGCTCCATATTACAAAATCCACTTTCACAACAACAATAATAATAATAATAATAATAATAATAATAATAATAATAATAACAATGCCCTTACACAGAGATACTTAAAGAAGTATGCAGAATTTCCATCAAAACCTTGCCCTTATACGAATACATGTCAGGATCTAAGAATACCACTCAGGTCTTTCTATGGAGGAAAGGTGTAGGAGCTCTAAGGATATTATTCGGTGCTGAAAACAGTAAGAATACTTTCAGGATCTATGAAGATTATATATTATCAGAGTGTAAGAGTTCCATCAAAGTCTGAATACAAAAAATATCAAGGTATATGAACTACAATAATAATACTACAATGGTCTAAAAATAATCCTCCCCCCATTTTTCTCCCCTAATTTTTTAGTCTTATCTAATTCCCGCCCGTCATGTGTTGCCTTCCTATCACATAAGACAAGCATCACTCGGGGGGTAGGGGTAAGTATGCACATGCCCCCAACATGACATATGATGTTGTCACTGGCCTCTTTTATGAATTTTATGAATGTGCCACATGCACATTTGTAGGCAACGTAACTTAGTAGAGGGAAAATTCTATCCATCCTTTTTGAAAGAATGACCTCACAGACACTCGTGGATTGGCTGGTGACTGTTGTGGTGTATGCCATCTGTCCCTCCCATGAATGCTGTGCCAGTTAGACCCCTATGGACTAGAGATTGTGGATGTCTGTGGCATCACCATGGATTTGAACTTGCAATCCCCAGGTTGATAGTAACACACCTTGTTGATGTGCCATTCAGGAGCCCGCAAGGATCTAAAAATACTAAGTACAGACACTCCCCAGCTTACAAACGAGTTGTTTAAACCATGTCTAAGTAACCTATACGAGTTTGTACTGTATACAATCTCTCTCTTTCTCTCTCTCTCTCTCTCTCTCTCTCTCTCTCTGAGATATTACATGACTGACCACATGGTGTAATGATGCTGTTGAGCTCAGTCTAATTGAAAGCATATTCTCTCTATCTCTCTCTCTCTCTGTCTCTCTCTTGCTCTCTCACACACACACACACACACACACACACACACACACACACACACACACACACACACACACACATACAGGTGACACTACAACTGGACAATTGAACTGATCAGCTTCAGTGTTTAAACTCCTGGTTCCTCTCAAGCACAGCACAGCCGATCTGATCAGATTTACAGAGTTTCACTTTTATCCAGTTCATTATAATACTGGAGTTAATTTGTTCCTTCTGTGAAACTTTTGTCAGGAGTTCAAAAATGTATGGTTCTGCTTCTCTTCCCAGACCGTGTCAGCCACGCCCCCCTCTGCCGGAGCCTAGTATTAAGTGTACCTCAGGATGATGTTTAATCATATTTCATACTTATATTTACGATATATCTTTCTATAGATTTTATTCCATTTCTGTTACTCCTTTTTCTTCAATTTCATTTCACTTTCACTTTCACGCTCGACCTTGGGCCGGATGTTCGTATCTCCAGATGTTTGTAAAACGAATGTTCGTAAGTGTGGGAGTGTCTATACTCTGTTGTGGTCTTAGAATGTTATCCTCGGCTTTATTTTTATTGTTACACATCTAATCCCCCCCCCCTCTCTCTCTCATTCACACAGATACTCTTTTCTAGTCTTCAACGCTTCTGTTCTGTACCTTCAGACAGTACGAGCTTTCCTGCGGCCTGGTTGGCGGCAGTACTTGGTCTCTTCTCTCACACAGATGATCCGTGCTCTAGAGGAGGTAGTTGAGCCCGACACTGCCTGGCGGGCTGAACTAATGATGTAAGATTAGCTTCAACATGTTTTAAGTTCAAGTTAAAGTTTAAGTTTTTTGCTGATCAATCTTAATGATGTGTTGAAGCTCCTGTCTAAATGCGCCTTTTTCTAGACTCCTTGTGGAGTGCCTGGTGGATGCTGGAAAAGAGAAGGATGCTGCTGATTTTTCCAAGGTCACGTCTGATTTTATAGAGCAGCACACACCCGAGCTGTATTCTCGAATTTTCTCCATACAGGTAAATTACTTGCTCTCCCTGCTGGTCAATTACACTGTTTATTACCTTCTGCCCACACAGCTGAGCCTCCCTGACTGTCTTGATCTCAGTTATCTGCTCCCAAACGAGACCTGTATACAGTATTACCTTTTTGGCTGCCTTATTTTTCAATCTGTTGTTTCCCCAGATGTTTCAATGGTTTGATATTATAATCACTATTATGTGCTCATATTCTTTTTGGCATGATTTACAGGTGCAGCATGATCTTGTTGATGTCTCCAATATTTTAACAAAGGCAAGTCTCAAATTGCTTGCCATCTATAAACTGCAGAAGCTTAAAAGGTGAGTTACAGTAATTGATTTAAACAGACTACTCTCTAATGATAAAGTAGGCATTATTACTGTATTATATTATTACTTTTTGTTTGGTGCATCTGTAGGAATGGAACTCCATTATGTGTTTCTTGTATATTTTAATTATACTGTATGTGTGCATTGTATAGGAGGCATGGTGGCATAGTGGTTAGTCTGTCTCACAACAAGAAGGTCCGGGGTTTGAGTTCTAGGCCTCGGCATTCCTTTGTAGAGTCTGCATGTTCTCCCCATGCTTGCATAGGGTTTCCTCTCGGGAATCCAGTTTTCTCTCACAGTCCAAATACGTTAGGCTCGTTGGATGTTCCAAATTTCCCCTAGATGTTAATGTGAGTTTGAATGGTTGTGTGTTGCATTGCGTGCGTTTTGCCCTACCCTGCTTAATAATATTAAGTAGTTCTGTTAGTGAGTGTGTATTGTATTTACTTCAATGAAATTGTCCTCACATTTACAGTATTTTCTTATATACTAGTATAAACGCAGTGTATATACAATATATAAGCTATAATTGTATTAACATGGAATTTCTGGTGAGATTTGCTTCAAGGTAAGAATATTGATCATTATGTGGATAAGTTTTTCACTTGCTGGGGGAAAGCCACAGAGTGCATGGTTGTGTTCTGCACAGCTATGATCACATCTGTAGTAGAAAAAGAAATTGTCAGTACAGTACATTGTTGGAACTGGAAAGTTTGAGAACTTTATTATAGCTTCTTTTATTATTTTCTCATACTTTTTGACATTTTATATCACATACTCCTCTTTGCAAATCAGTTTTTAAGAATGAAAGGGCCATACATTTATTTATTCAATAATTTATTTATTCATTCATTCATTCACCAAACCACTTAATCCTACTAGAGTTGTGAGGAGGCCAGGGCTTATATTAGCTGATTCTGGATGAAAGTGGGGTAAACCCTGAACAGATCGCTGTGAGATGAGAGATGAGATTTCCTTTCGGCTTTTACACTTTATCAGGGATCGCCACAGTGAATGATTCGCACGTTTGATTTGGCATAGGTTTTTACTTCGGATGCCCTTCCTGACACAACCCTTTTAGGAAGAGACAGAAACACACTGACGGCTTTGCAGCCTTTACGAAAGTCAGCAATGGTTCTTTTACATGCCTCTCACCATAGACATCAATTTAAAAGGTTTAAAAGATTTGTTACATGAATAACTGTGACAACAACAGTAAGATGTCATTGCAACTCTGCCAGCAACTGTACTAATATCAAACACAAATGCTGTAAAGCAATAATATATATAGTTTAAGGTACTGTTCATAAGTAGAGTACCCGCTGGGTCTCTGCTGATAGGAGTCCAAGCTTTTTTTCAGTGCTTTTCCTTGTTCATTGGGGTCGGATCGCGGGTACAGCAGCCTAAACAATGAGTCCTAGATGTCTTTCTCTCCAGCCACTTACCCCAGCTCTTCCAGGGTGACCCCGAACTGTTCCCAGACCAGCTGAGAGACATAATCACTCCAGCGTGTTCTAGGTTGACCCTGAGGTCTCGTCCCTGTTGGACTGCCTGAAGCACCACACCAGGGAGGCATTTGGGAGGCATTCTATCCAGATGCCCAAGCCACCTCCGAGCTCCTCCTGGATGATTGAGCTTCGCATCCTATATTTAAGGAAGAGCCCCACCATCCTGCAAAGGAAGCTCATTTCAGCCGTTTGTATTCGAGATCTTGTTCTTTCAGTCACTACCCAAAACTTGTGATCATAGGTGAGGGTTGGAATGTAGATCGACTGGAAAATTGAGAGCTTTGCCTTGCAGTTCAGCTCAATCTTCACCATTACGGACTGGTATAAGCTCTGTTTTACTGCAGAGGTTGCAGCGATCCGCCTGTAAATCTCCTGCTCCTTCCTTCCCTCACTCGTGAACCAGACCCCAAGACCCCTGCCCTCCACTTGGGCAGGACCTCATTCCAGACCTGGAGGGTGCATTCCACCCTTTTCTGGCTGAGAATCATGGCCTTGGACTTGGAAGTGCTGATTCTCATCCTGGCCGCTCCACACTCGACTTCGAAATGCTCCAATGAGATCATTATATATATATATAAAATATAATGAGAGGCATGTCAAAGAACCATTACTTCTTCTTCTTTGCCTTTCGGCTGTTCCCTTCAGGGGTCGCCACAGCAAATGATCTGCCTCCATCTCTCCCTATCCTCTGCATCTTCTACTCTTACTCCAACTACCTTCATGTCCGCCTTCACCACATCCATAAATCTTCTCTTTGGTCTTCCTCTGGGCCTTTTGCCTGGGAGTTCCAACCTCAGCATCCTACTGCCAATATACTCACTATCCCTCCTCTGTACATGTCCAAACCATCTCAATCCTCAATCTAGCCTCTCTGACTTTGTCTCCAAAACATCTAACATGTGCTGTCCCTCTGATGTGCTCATTTCTGATCCTATCCATCCTTGTTACTCCCAAAGAGAACCTCAACATTTTCATCTCTGCTACCTCCAACTCTGACTCCTGTCTTTTCCCCAGGGCCACTGTCTCTAAACCATACAACATTGCTGGCCTCATCACCGTCTTGTACACTTTTCCTTTCATTCTTGCCGATACTCTCCTATCACTACTGTCATTCAAAAATAGTAGGTCATTGCTATCAGAATCTATCTGCCCTGTGATGGATTGGTGAGCTGTACAAGTGTGTACTTTGTCCTCACCTAGAGTCTATAAAGATGAGCACCAGTCTCCCCGCAATCCTAATTAGGATTAAGTGATTCAAAAATTTACTGACTATATAAAAAGTTCAAAAATCTTGAATTTGTTAATACTTTAGAACTCTTATTTACCTGACAAAAAGTACAAAGAAAAATATTTTTAGTATTTTTCTGACTGTCTTAATGGTAATTTGTAACTATAAATAAAGTTAGAAATTGATACCTGGAACACACTTATAAAAGTTGGGACAGCAGTATGTTTGCCACTGTGTTGCCTCTCTTTTCCTTTTAATTACTGTATACCTTTTAATTATTTCATAGGTGAGAATATTAATCATTTCAGTTTGCTGATTAAGGTTATATTTTTATTTATGAAAGTCCAGTTCTGCAGTTCCTGCATCATTTCACACTCAAAGTGAGTGGCGGTGAATAATGTACTGGATTGTCTGAGCACATCTGTTGTTTCCAACAGTGCTGTGAATAAAGGCAGAAAAGAGTCTGATGAACTGAGTGAGATCTTTCTCCTGCTGACCCAGTCATCCCAAACCCAATCACCTTCTGCTGAAAGGTTGAGTGATTACACTGATGACATTGCTCACATTCCATTGTCTTGCAGGTAAATCTATTATTTGAAGACATGACTGCTGTTCACATATTAAAAACGAATATTGTAATATGATTGTGTTGGAGTTGAGTCAGACAGTGATGAGCACATTTAATGGCAGGATTGAGCTTCTTTTGGAGTTGGCCTTCTTCTGTCTGCAGATGAAACAGCCCTTCATAGCTAAGGAATGCATCAAGGAGCTAAAGAACAGTGATGATGCTGTGAGTTGGACTGAATGCTCCTTACCCTTTGTAAATTCCTTGAACAGTTTCTCTCAGTTGTAAAGTAGAGAATAAGGCAGTGTGTGTTTTTCTTTCATTGTAGGTTGCTGGGCAGCGTATTATGATAGAATGTGTTGAATGTGAACTGGCCCTCTGCAAGCTGAATATTAACACTGAGGATTACACCAAAAGTAGTGTGGAGGTATTTGGAGTATTTGATTTTGGTTGGTGTAACATGCATGGTTAATGCATTAATTTATTGTGGTGTTAATCCATAGTGGCTTTATACTAAACTGCTAGGATATTCTTATAGAAAATGCATTACCACGTGCAGATATCATGCTTCAAAAGAAAAAAAGTGCTTTTTTGGTTAATTGGTGTGACAGCAATTCATAAATATAATTATGACTGAATTATAAATCTCTTTCACTATACCTCTTTCTTCCATCCTGTTCCAGTAGTCCCTGGAAAAAAAAAAATTGAATTCCCGCTCTCGATGTCTCTTTTTCTGTTTCTCCCTAATGTCTATCTCCTACATCTCTCCAATCTTTTGTTCAATTCTTCCCCATCACAGATGCTCTCCTTTCATCATGTAACCACTCTGAATGAAAATAATTAGCAAGCATGACTGTAAGTTATATTTACTGTAGATAAAACACAATATAGGCAAGCTGACTGTGTAACAGCCAGAAGGTCCTAGGTTTAAGTCCCAGAATCGGTGAGACAAACTCCACACAGAAATATCATGCTTTCCGTGTGCTACAGTAGGTTTCCTCTGGGTACTCCGGTGCCATCTCACAGCCCAAATATGCGAACATGAGGCTAACTGGCTGTCCAAATTGCTGTCTAGTTGTGGGTGTTAGTCCTGTTATGGACTGGTGAGCTGTTCAGGGTGTACTGTATTCAGAATTGGCTGATCTTGACTCCAGTCTAATCATAGGTGGATTAAGCGATTTGGCAAATGAATGACAGAATGAATGAATGAACAACATACTATAATAAACAGAGAAAGAAAGTATTTTTAGTTTTCATATTATGAATACGTAACACAAACATGTGAAAGTGAATAAATTTTAACTAAACAAATTTGCTTTTTGGTTGCATTGTCATATGGAAGTTTGAGCTGGTCACAAAAAATATTCAAATGTTTGATTTTTCAAGATAATTCCCAACAACATGTTAGGCTCATTCACATTTTACCATGTGTTTTCAGGATGTGAACATTTGCATGTAATTGTATCATATGCTTTACTTTTGGACTAAAGTGAAACTTGGAAGTATAGCGGTGCATGTACAGAATGAGAGACTTCTTCTTGAGAGACCTCCTCCCCTCTCACATTTAGCCTAATGTGCATGTCATTGGACTATGTGTGTGTAGGAGGGGGACTGACTCTGGGACTTGAACCCATTACTTTCTTGCTGTAGAGGTGGATGCGCTAAACGCTACACCATTGTACCACCATTGTTGTTGTTGTTGTTGTTGATGATGCTGCTGCTGCTTTAACAGGTCTGATAGTCGGTGTACACCATGCACTCTTCAGCCTGAATGTGGTTTCTGTTCTCAGGCCCGGTTAAGTGTAGTAAGTCACTTGGAAGCACTGCTCCTTAGGGCAGTCAAAGAGGGAGACGATCAGGTGACACATATTGTCTGTGCTGCTCTATGGAACAGCTGCTTACCTCTACTCCAGCCTAATCTTCGGAAGAACATCAAAAGCCCACTCTTCACACTCTCACAAGCCCTACAAAATATTAATAGGTTTGTGTGTTTATGTATTTGCTATTACGTCTGCAGGAGAGTATATGTATAACACACTTTTTTATTTATACTTTATCAGTGTTTACCTTCTTTTACTTTCGGCTGCTCCCTTCAGGGGTCGCCACAGCAAATCATCCGCCTCCACCTCACCCTGTCCTCCGCATCTTCTTTTCTGACTCCAACGACCTTCATGTCTTCCTTCACCACATCCATAAATCTCTTCTTTGGTCTTCCTCGAGGCCTTCTGCCTGGTAGTTCCAACCTCAGCATCCTACTGCCAATATACTCACTATCCCTCCTCTGTACATGTCCAAACCATCTCAATCTAGCCTCTCTGACTTTGTCTCCAAAACATCTTACATGGGCTGTCCCTCTGATATACTCATTTCTGATCCTATCCATCCTCGTTACTCCCAAAGAGAACCTCAACATTTTCATCTCCGCTACCTCCAGCTCTGCCTCCTGCCTTTTCCTCAGCGCCACTGTTTCTAAGCCATACAACATCGCTGGCCTCACCACCGTCTTGTACACTTTTCCCTTCATTCTTGCTGACACTCTCCTATCGCACATCACACCGGACACTTTTCTCCAACCATTCCAGCCTGCCTGCACACGCTTCTTCACCTCTTTTCCACACTCTCCATTGCTCTGGATTGTTGAGCCTAAGTACTTAAAATCCTCCACCTTCGTTATCTCTGCTCCCTGTAACATCACTGTTCCTCCTGGGTCCTTCTCATTCACACACATGTATTCTGATTTTCTGAGGCTAACCTTCATTCCTCTCCTTTCCAGGGCATACCTCCACCTCTCTAGATTTTCCTGCACTTGTTCTCTGCTCTCACTACAGATCACAATGTCATCTGCAAATATCATAGTCCATGGAGATTCTTGTCTCACCTCGTCTGTCAGCCTGTCCATCACCATAGCAAACAAGAAGGGGCTCAGAGCTGACCCTTGATGCAGTCCCACCTCCACCTTCAATTCGTCGGTCACACCGACAGCACACCTCACCGCTGTCTTACATCTCTCATACATGTCCTGCACCACTCTAACATACTTCTCTGCCACTCCAGACTTCCTCATGCAATACCACAGTTCTTCTCTTGGCACCCTGTCATATGCTTTTTCCAGATCCACAAAGGCACAATGTAACTCCCTCTGACCTTCTCTGTACTTCTCCATTAACATCCTCAAAGCAAACATTGCATCCGTGGTGCTCTTTCTTGGCATGAAACCAAACTGTTGTTCACAAATGCTGACCTCTGCCCTTAGTCTAGCTTCCACTATTCTTTCCCATAACTTCATCGTATGGCTCATCAACTTTATCCCTCTGTAGTTGCTGCAACTTTGCACGTCTCCCTTGTTCTTAAAAATGGGCACCAGCACACTTCTCCGGCATCTGCTCACTCTCTAGTACCTTGTTGAATGTTCTTGTCAGAAAATCTACTGCTACCTCTCCTAGACACTTCCATACCTCCACAGGTATATCATCAGGACCAACTGCTTTTCCATTCTTCATCCTCTTCAATGCCCTCCTCACTTCGCCCTTACTGATCTTTGCTACATCCTGCTCCTTAGTGGTCACCTCTTCTACTCTTTTTTCTCTCTCATTTTCCTCATTCATCAGCTCTTCAAAGTACTCTTTCCATCTTCCCAGCACACTTCTGTCATCAGTCAATACATTTCCCTCTCTGTCCTTTATCAATCTAACTTGCTGCACGTCTTTCCCATCTCTATTTCTCTGCTGTGCCAACCTGTATAGCTGCTGTGCCAACCTGTATAGCTGCTGTGCCAACCTGTATAGACTTTATCAGTGTTTACCAATTTGTGAAAATTATTTATATATGGGTCTGATCACGAAACTTACTAAAATCTGTGACACCGATCTTTTACATTTTCTGCAGATTTAAAAAAAATAGTTATTTTCCATTTTTTTTAATGATTAGGCCAATGTATTCTTTATACGGTACATTAAAGCCTAGCATCTCATCTCATCTTCCGCTAAGTCCAGGGTCGGGTCGCGGAGGCAGCAACCCAAGCAAAGTGGTCCAGACGTCCCTCTCCCCAGCCACGACCTCCAATTTTCCGGGGGGACACCGAGGCGGTCCTAGACAAGCCAAGAGACATAGTCCCTCCAGCGTGTTCTAGGTTGACCCCGGGGTCTCTTCCCGGTTGGACATGCTTGAAACACCACACCAGGTAGGCGTCCTGGAGGCATTTTGACCAGATGCCCGAGCCACCTCAACTGACCCCTCTCAATGCGGAGGAGCAGCGGATCTACTCTGAGCTCTCCCCGGATGGTAGAGCTTCTCACTCATTTCAGAGCTTATTTCAGCCGTTTGTATCCGCGATCTTGTTCTTTTGGTCACTACCCAAAGCTCGTGACCATAGGTCAGGGTTGGAACGTAGATCGACTGGTAAATTGAGAGCTTTGCCTTGCGGCTCAACTCCTTCTTCACCACGACAGACCAGTACAGGCTCCGTTTAAACAGCAGAGGCTGCAGCGATCCGTCTGTCGATCTCCTGCTCCATCCTTCCCTCACTTGTGAATAAGACCCCAAGATACTTAAACTCCTCCACTTGGGGCAGGACCTCATTCCTGACCAGGAGGGTGCATTCCACCCTTGTCCGACTGAGAACTATGGCCTCGGAGTTGGAGGTACTGATCTTTATCCTGGCTGTTTCGCACTCAACTGCGAATCGCTCCAATGTGAGCTGGAGGTCCTGACTTGATGAAGCCAAAAGGACAACATCGTCCGCAAAAAGGCAGAGACGAGATCCAATGGCCACCAAACCATAGCCCCTCAATGCCTCGGCTGCACCTAGAAATTCTGTCCATAAAAATTACAAAGGACAGTTGACAAAGGACAGCCTTGGCAGACTCCAACTCCCACCGGAAACGAATTCGACCTGTTGCTACCAATATGGACCAAACTCTGGCTCTGGTGATAGAGCGATCAAATGGCCCGTCGCAATGGGTTCGGAACACCATACTCCCGGAGCACGCCTCACAAGATTGTTCTAGGGACACGGTCGAAAGCCTTCTCCAAATCCACAAAATACATGTCCACAGATTAGACAAACTCCCATGCCCCCTCCAAGATCCTGTGGAGTGTATAGAGTTGGTCAATAGTGCTACGGCGAGGATGAAAACCACATTGTTCCTCCTGAATCCGAGGATCGACTATCGGTTGGAGCCCCCTCTCCAGTACCCCTGCATAGACTTTCCCAGGTAGGCTGAGGAGTGTGATTCCCTGATAATTGGAACACACCCTCCGGTCTCCCTTCTTAAAAATCAGGACTACCACCTCGGTTTGCCAATCCAGAGGTACAGCCCCCGACCCCGATGACCACGCGATGTTGCAGAGATGTGTCAACCAAGACAGTTCTACAGCATCCAGAGTCCAGAGATATTCAGGGCGGATCTCATCCAACCCCGGAGCTCGACCACCGAGGAGCTTTTTGACAACCTCAGTGACCTCCACTCCAGTGATGGGCAGATCCCCACCCAAACCCCCAGGGTCTTCCTCCTCCATGGAGGGCGTGTTGGTGGGATTGAGGAGGTCCTCAAAGTATTCCCTCCACTGCTCGATGACATCCCCAGTCGAGGTAAGCAGCTCCCCACCTCCAGTGTAAACAGTGTTTGTGGAGAACTGCTTCCCCCTCCTGAGATGTCAGATGGTGGTCCAGAACCTTTTTGAGGCCAACCGATAATCACTCTAGTCAGGCCCTCACCGAACTCCTTGCAGGCACGAGATTTTGCATCTGCGACAGCCTCGGCTGCAGCACGTTTGGCCTGCCGGTACCTGTCCGCTGCCTTGGGAGTCCCACAGGCTAATAAAACCCGGTAGGGCTCCTTTTTCACCTGGACGGCCCCCTTCACCACAGGTGTCCACCACCGGGTTCGGTTCGAAACATGGCCCATCCTCCTCCTGGACGTGGTTGTAGCTCTGCCGGAGGTGGGAGTTAAAGGCCTCTTGGACATGGGACTCCGCCAACTATTCCCAGCAGACCCTGATTACACACTTGGGACTGCCAGGTCTGGAAGGCAGCCTCCCCCACCACCGAAGCCAACTCACCACCAGGTGGTGATCGGTAGACAGCTCAGCTCCTCGCTTTACCCGAGTGTCCAGAACATACGGCTGCAAGTCCGATGACACGACTACAAAGTCAATCATCAAACTGCGACCTAGGTTGTCCTGGTGCCAGGTGCACTTATGAGCACACTTATGTTCAAATATGGTGTTCATGATAGACAAACTGTGACAAGCACAGAAGCCCAACAATGAAACACCATTCGGGTTCAGACTGGAGAGGCCGTAACTATTGATCACACTCTTCCAGGTCACACTATTGTTGCCCACATGGGCGTTGAAGTCTCCCAAGACAACGAGTGAGTCTCCCGAGGGAGCATTCTCCAACACACCCTTTAAAGACTCCAAGAAGGGTGAGTTCTCTGAACTGTCATTTGGTGCATAATCACAAATAACAATCAGGACCCATCCCGCCACCCGAATATGGAGTGAACTACCCTCTCGTCAATCAGGGAGAACCCCGACATTTGGGCCCACGAGACGGGGTGCAACAAGAATGCCCACACCGGCTCGCCGCCTCTCCCCATGAAAAACTCCGGAATAGAATAAAGTTCAACCTCTCTCAAGATGGGTGGTTCCAGAACCCAGGCTCTGCGTTGAGCTGAGCCCAACTATATCTAGTCGGTATCTCTCCACCTCACGTACCAGATTACGCTCCTTCCCCACCAGAGAGGTGATACTACATGTCCCGAGGGTCAGAGTCAGTATCCGAGGATCGGTCTGACAGAACCCATGCTTTCGGCTGCCACCTAACTCACATTGCAATCGACCCTTAAAACTCCTCTCACGGGTGGTGGGTCCATGGGAGGGCGGACACATGTCTCCTTTTCAGGCTAGGGGCATTATTCTTCGTGCATTATGCTCCCGACAACATAGCTCCTAGGATCATTAGGTCACGCAAACCCCTCCACGACGATAATGTGGCGATTCAGGGAGGGGAGCCTGGTAGGCGCAGGATAATATTCCACGGAGAGGCATCATTATGAAATTATCAGTAGGACAACTCAAAAAGTCAGTATGTAACATGGACAGGACGAAATTGAATAACCGTATTTAAAAAACTGTGTTCACCAAATGTTCATATTTTTTATATGATACTATCTCCTAGGCATGTGCTAAAGGTTTAAATAAATTTGGCCGTGGAAATATGTATTCAGAATTGAATACTATATATATATATATATATATATATATATGTATATGTATATATATATATATATATATATATATATATATATATAGAGGATTTTCTGAGTAGATCCTTCCGTAGGAGAGTGCTCAATACTTTTTTGGTAGAGCAAATAACAAAAATAAAAGTAAAAGTAAAAGATTCTTTTATAGAAGAAAAGATTCTTCTATAATCACCTGAAGAGAGAGGATGGTTTCACCACCCCTCGAAACAGATCTGTAGTGATAAATGGAGTTTCAATAGAAAGTCTTTGTCCTGTCCTTTTATTTTTGTGTGTATATATATATACTATTCAGTATTTGTTAATGTATTGTGTCTATTGTGTCTCTAGCATGTTGCTGGATATGCGTTGTCAGATCCATGCTGAGCTGGCTGCTATGGAGCAGGAAGCGGATAGGCTGGAGCCCGCAGTATGGCACTTCAATGCAGCCTTGAGCCTTGATCAGAGTGGCCAGCTTCAACAGCATCTGTCCTTCTCCCTTCACCTCCTTGAACTGCGAGGCAAATTTTATAGCAGCCTCACACGCCCAGAGGACCAGGCAGCCATGCTAATCCACCAGGTCTAATCACTGTCATGCTGAGTCTGCGTTTATTATATTATTAGTGTTTATTATATTATTATTACTATGCTTTCCTAACATGTGCTGTGGGTTTCAGTATAGATATACATAAGAAACAAGGATTTTACTTATTTATATTTGTATTTGAAGACAAAAGACAGACTTGATGGTCAGCCAAGGAAGAAGTGGCGCCCCACTCTGGTTAGTGCTGGTATTATTTTGGCACCTGACACCTTCCAGATGGTTCTGGATGCAGACAGCACAGCCAAAGGTATTATTATTATTATTATTTCAATATGTTTAGGTTTTTATCTTTTGGCACTAGAATGTTTGTGGGTGGTAGTAGATTTAGCAGTTAACAAGCATTGTACAAATTTTTATGTGAGGCACCACTCATCTTGCTTTTACCATTTTTTCCCCAAATTCACTCTATATCTCACAGTACTTTGGCAAATGAATACAGTACCTCTGATTGATCTTTCCTTTGCCTGTGTATGTGTCTGACAGTAATATTACACAGTGCTCATGAATCTTGTGTGGGCTGAAGTTTGCAAGTTCATAAACCTAATTTTGAGCCAATCAAATTTATTTTTTAACTTAAGTATAGGATTAAAAGTGGGGCCGGTGGCGTAGTGGTTAGAGTGCTGCACTCATGATCGGGAGGTTGTGAGTTCAAATCCCACTGAGACCCTCACTGTGCTAAGACCCCTGGGCAAGGTCTCAACCACAAGTGTGCCTCTGTTCACCCAGCAGTATAAATGGGTACCAGTAAAAATATACTGGGAAGGTAACCTGCGATGGACTAGCATCCCATCCAGGGGGAGTTGGACTCCTGGTCGCTTCACACTACGGAAACCGGGGATAAGCTCCGGCCTGATGAGCCATGAGGCTCGGGTGTAAAAAAAAACCCAACAGACTTACCCTATAGAATTAAAAGCGTATTTTCCAACACAGAAACATCTTCAGGGCCTCAGCGCCTTTTGCACTTTGTCAGGATTTAAAAAGCTTTATCTTGAAGGACACCTTACAGCTGTCAAATTCAGGCCCCCAACTGATTTTATTTGCCTGCAAGTTTTAAAGAATATAATTTTCATACGTTCTTTGCATTGACTTTACGATGAAACCTAATTCATCATCTTTCCACTTGGTGGCAGCAGCCTATTTTAAGTAAATAGTTGGTCATTTATGACTCAAGAAAGATCGCAAGCTGGTTTGTTGTTGTTAAGCACTGTCAGGTAATGCAGGTGAATAAAGGAAATAGAATGAATACATAAATGAATCATTTTCTGTGCATATTTAATGGTAGCCCTTTTATAATAGATTTTCAGGGATTATTCGGCCCTCAATCACCTTTGGGCAGCGGTAGCATGGTGGTAATGTTGGATGGATCACTGATCCTAGAGTTGGGGGTACAAGTTGTCACTGTCCCCCCACTGCAGCTAATTGGGTTATCAAAGACTGGCCATGTCTCTCACTGTCTATGGTGCGAGGCATGTAAAAGAACCATTGTTTACTTTCGTCAAGAGTAGGCTGCATAGCCGTCAGCATGTTTCTAATCGGGAGTCGGGGGTCCCCTGAGGCAGTTCGTTCACAGCAACGTTCTGGCAACTCCTGCAGCAGCACTGGAACTCAGTCGTATTGGCTTCTGCCCTTCCATTGGATCCTTCTAGTGGCGCCGATACGGGTAACAGCCTGTCCTCCATACTTCCTACCCAGGCTCTGGAGAGTATCACCAGCCAGGATACCATCCAGAGCGCAGCTACGTAGTCCTTCGGACTGATGGAGGTCTACTAATCACATTTAAATTTAGTTGAGCCCTCAGTGAAAAAGTGATTTCTGGGACATATTTTGGGGAATGGTAACTGTATCGCATGACCCCAACACTGACTATTCTCTATAACCCTTATGGTGCAAGTCTTTGCTTTAATCTATTATTTGATTCTGAATCTGTTTGTACAATTAGGATGATACTAATTCATTCATTCATGAGCTGCTTAGTCCTAATTAGGGTCATGGGGGGGGCTCGCGCACATCTGAGCTGACTTTGGGCAAGGGCGAGGTACACCCTGGACTGCTCGCCATGCCTCACACACTTTTCACGTTGTTTGGAACAGACAATTAACTTACTGTGCATGTTTTTGGACTATGGGAGGAAGCTGGAGTGCCTGGAAGAAACCCACGCAAGCATGGGGAGAGCATTCAACCGCTGCACAGATACGCCCGAGCTGGGAGTCAAACTCAGGACTGACTTGCTGTGAAGTGGATGCACTATACCGCCGCTAATACGAATTCTTCTCTTTATTTTCATGTTTGATATTCAAAATCAGGTGGCAGACTTGAGGACAATGTGGAGCAACTTGCTGCGAAGGCCAAGCATTACAGGACCTGCATACAGAAAGCAGAATATCATCTTGCCTGGTTGGAGGGAGACACAGATGGTCGAGAGAGGTACAGTATAGGGATTTAACTGTTTGCATGAAAAAATTTATTTTCCAATTTGAGTTGGAATTGGCTCTGGGTTTTTAACTTAATCTCACAGGACTGTTTCCAAAAGTTTCAAGAATTATGTGGTGAGGATGTGTGAGACAGCACAATGTGATTTACAGGAATCCATGAGGACCTCATTAAGAGGGCCAGCACCAGAACCAGTTCAACTGAGAGAATTTTTGCCATTGAAAAAATCATGGTTTATACAGAACTAATTATTTATTCTATCCATCCTGTCCATCAATAAATATGCAATGATATTATAGTGGAAAAAGCTTTATTTTAATGCAGCAACCTGATTTTTATGGCTTGTACAAACACATGACTGTGAACCACCATGGGTATTATCCGAATGAAAACAAAATACAGCTTGACTTTAAAATCCATTCAGAGTGTTACCATTTGAAATTGCTTGTCACCTAAAGTCACCTCAGAGACCAAAATGGTCCTTGGGTTGTCCTGCTTTGTAAACCATATTATTGTGAAATAAAATCAGGGATGTGCAGATGCTATTTTTTACATTCAGCAGTGATAGCAAGTATCAAGTTTTTTTATTTTCATTTTGTTTAATTACTCTACTACATTCATTCATTCATTTTCTGAACTGCTTAATTTTAATCAGGGCCACAGGAAGACTGGTGCCCATCTCAGCCAACTCTGGGTGAGGGAAAAATACACCCTGGACAGTACACCAGGCCATGACAGAAACACACTGATGGCAACACAGCCTATTGTTGCTGAAAGTCAGCAATGGTTCTTTTAAATGAACCTCTCACCACAGACAGTGAGCGACATGGCTGGCGTTTGATAACCCAGCAGTGACAACCACTGACAGTGGGGCTTGAACCTCCATCCTTGGGGTCGGTAATCCAGCACCTTAACCACCAGACCACGACTGCCTGAGGACAAAATCAAGTGCACATAAAAATGTGGTGTGTTAGTTTAGGAGAAGTGGTTTTCTCAGTGGGAATTCTGAAATTAAAGCTCATCCTTGAGAATAACAACACTTCAGTAATTCATTTTCTAAACCGCTTAATCCTAATTAGGGTCGCAGGGGGTCTGGTGCTCATCTCAAGCCGAATCTGGATGAGGGCAGAGTACACCCCACTGTAGAGAATAACAGCATTCTATATACAGTAATAAACTGAAGGCAGAGCTAAAAATTTGGGAAGGACTGTTATTAAAAAGGTCATGATGTTTCTTCACTCATGTTCTCATGTTTGAGTCAAAGTATCCAGAATACTGGTGCATGGAATGGTCAATCTAAATTTTCCCAAGGGGTAAATGTGTTTGTGAATATTTATGTGAATAGTGCCCAGTAAGGGACTGGCATCTCGTTCAGGGTGTAATCCCTTGCATGGATCCATAAAAAATGAAAACTCTGCTAGGATACTATATTTCTAAGCTTGACTGTTGAAAATTTTTTTCTCATTCATCAATATGTTTTGTTGCATTTTGTTTCATCTCCATGGCAGGATGAAGCTGTGGGCATGCCTAGTCAAGACGGCACGGAAAGAGGAGTTGTGGGACGTGTGCAGAGCAGCTTGCCACTTCTGTTTGCTGTATGATGACAGGAGATGGAAAATCAAATGTAAGTGATCTATAAACATTTGTCTCATTCTGTTCTTTTTTAATGAAATAATTATAGCTTATCTGTGGTCTCTGTCACTGGATTATTTGAAAAGATTAACACTCCAGACTGATTTATATGCAAAACACTTTAAATATACAAACTTGTGTTTGACACGTTAATTATGTTGCACCTTCCAGGGCTAATTAATTAATAGCAGTCATTACATTGTGCATGATTCATTGATTGTTGTTCCAGATAGGATGGAAAAATTATCTTGAATTCTTGAATAGCTGGCACCAATTAAAAAGGTACCTGGCTGATTAGAACGTGTGTGTGTGTGTTTGTGTGTGTGTGTGTGTGTGTGTGTGTGTGTGTGTGTGTGTGTGTGTGTGTGTGTGTGTTCATGACTCTAGGTAAACAGATGTACAAGGAAGAGAGGGGAGAGCGAGAGCTGCTGCGTCTGCTGGCTGAGGTTCATTTCATTAATGCCGAGGTAAAAGAAATTCTCTGATCTGGGAAACATATAGAACATGAACATTAATGGAAAAGATATCACTGGTACTTACAAAGGGTAATAAGCTACAGTGCATCACCTGCAGCATTTTAGAGTTACCTAATCTTCTGCCATTTCATTGATGAAACAAATTGGACCTATATGACCAAGAGCGTTGTTTCTGAGTCCAATCAAATATTCAGATATTTCACTTGTTCTCTTTCTTAACTTTCTGCTTTCCTGTTCTTTAATATGATAATTTTACTATTCAACCTCCAGTGATCCCTCGCTACGTCATGCTTCAGTTTCTGTGGCTTCAGTACAACGCAGGTTTTTCAAAAATATTCATTAAAAAATTAAAAAATAAGGAAATTAAGGGAAAATAGGGGAAAAGTTAAGGAAAATGCCACAAAACAAGGCCAATTATGCAAAAAAAAAACCCCAAACAAACAAACCCCCCCCCCCAACAAACTACAGGGATCCCTCACTTTCCATGGTTAATGGGGACTGAGACCCCCGTGACTGCCGATTTCCACGAAGTAGGATCGACCCCCCCCCTGGCTGACATATACGTAAATGTATATGTGTATATCTTCTTTTCTTTTTGGCTGTTTCCCTTTTTTTCAGAGGTCACCACAACGAATGATTCGCATGTATGATTTGGCATAGATTTTTGATTTGATTGATTTAAACATATTTTATTTTTACGTCGGATGTCCTTCCTCACACAACCCTTTTAGCAAGGGGCCGAAACATGGTGACAGATAATATCAATAAATACATATTCAACACTATAAATGCTCATAATTAAACATTTAAAAAATAATGCATAAGATGTAAATAAAATATAAATACACACTCAGATGTCCACCTCACATAAAAATGTAAGTAGTTTTGATGAGGGGTTTTGGGTTGTTTTTTGTTTGTTTGGGGTTTTTTGCATAATTGGTCTTGGTTTTGTGGCATTTTCCTTAACTTTTTCCCTATTTTTCCTTAATTTCCTTTTTTAAAATTTTTCACTGAATATTTTTGAAAAACCCGCGATGCACTGAAGCCACAGAAACTGAAGCATGAAGCAGCGAGGGATCACTGTATTTACATTTTTATGTGAGGTGCACATCTGAGTGTGTGCGTGCGCATCTGTGTGTGTATTTATATTTTATCTTATGCATTATTTTTGAATGTTTAATAGTTATTATAAGCATTTATAATGTTGACTATGTATTTATTGATATTATATACAAATATACATATAGGTCAGTCAGGGGGATCGATCCTACTTCTTGGAAATAGGCGGGGGGGGGGGGTCCTCGGTCCCCATTAACAGCAGAAAGTGAGGGATCCCTGTAATTCAAATAGTCTTGTAATAATTTCATGCTATACAGCTGAACATTTCTGAAGTACCTAGTTCTAGAGCATAAGAACAAACAAACACTACAGTAAATATACTCTAGGCCAGGGGACGGCAATCCGCGGCTCCGGAGCTGCATGCAGCTCTTTCACCTCTCTAATGTGGTCCATGGCTTTTAAAAATAATGAATGTGTACTTTACAAATGTGCTTCATACACAAAAACCATTGCATCACCAAAAACAACTGCAAAAAGAAAATGCCACTTATTTACTCACATTGGAAGCACTCCGTTCTCCCAGGAGTAGAGAATTAAACCAGCTTTCATCTGAATGATGGGAGAATCTGCCTAAGGCTGAGTCCTGCAACAGTAACCCAGCGGGTAACCTTGAAGACCAATGCTCTTTTCTGGTTGAAACTTACATAGATGAAAATTAACAGTCACTGGTGCGGGACATTTATTTGGTGCGGGAGGGGTGATTTTGTGTGTGTGTGTGTGATCTTGTGGACATGGCTATCGTTATATTAATCAGCTACATTAAAAGTCTCAGTGTTTTTGATTTGCTGTGTTGGTGGATTTCCAAACCCTTGTGCTCATGGCAAGCAGTGTTCTCACCATCCCAGCAGCAGTGCCGCGTGCGAGCGAGATTTTTCTGCCACCGGGGTTTGTAATCCAGGAACGGAAATCACAGCTGAAGTAAGAGATGGTGGATGAGATTTAGCTTATGCACAGCAATCTTTGAATTAAATAACTTTCCTCCCAGTGACAAAATAAAAGACTGCAGTCTGGTTCAGTCTTGACTCTTGAGAATGGGTCGTGGGTCAATCAGTGTGGTATTAATCATTAATATTATTTAAAAGAATGTTGAGCAGGCTCCTTCTTAAAATATGTCTTAATATACTTTTCTGTGTTTCTGTCATTTTAGTTTTAATTTACAATGACAAAGCAATATTAATATAACAAATAAAGAAAAAGAATATCCCACGAAGGGAGTGATGGTGAGGTAGGCTACCCAACCCGTTAATACCTCTGGCTGCACCCCGTCCCTTGCTTCGTGGGATAGATATTCTTTTTCTTTATAAAAATACAAGAAGGACTTGAACACATTCATTCATTTTCTGAACCACTTAATTCTAATTAGGGTCTCAGGGAGGCTAGCGATTTTTTGAATCTAAATGTTTTTGTTGTGAGCAGAATTGTAATTAAATTTTTTCCACAGTTGTTTAAATTGATGCAACACGTTGTTTTTTTTGTTTTTTTATATTAACATGAAGGGAAAAGGGGTAAAACTTGTATGCAGTGTTATTTGATTTTAAATGTCAAAAAAGGATTTGTGGCTCCCAATGTTTTCTTTACTCTGGAAAAATGGATCCAAATAGCTCTTTGAATGGCAAAGGTTGCCATCCCCTGCTCTACGCTAATATTACTAATTATGATATACATGTAATTCATTGAGTCATTCATTGTCTAAGCAGACCCACACAAGCACTGGGAGCACATGCAAACGCCACACAAACCTTCTCGCTGTGCGTAGGCTGGGCTAGCCACTGTACCACTGTGATATAATTAATCGCACATTCATCTGCCGAACCTCGTAATCAATGTAGGGTCACTGGAACTCTAAAGCCAAGTTCAGCTGACTCTGAACAAAGGCAGGCTCACACAACCATAGGAGCTATTTAGAACAAACAGGTAGCCTAATGTGCATGTCTTTGGACTGTGGGAGGAAGCTGAAATACCTGGAGAAGAAAATGCAAACACAGGGAGAACAGACAAATTCCACACAGAATCACTCACCAAGCGTGAAATCCAGAACTTTATTGCTGTGAACTAATGTCACCATGTTACCCATATAGTATAATACAAGACAATAAATGCCAATTCTAATTTGATCAGTACCAGTATAGATAACACCAGATAATTAATGCAGATATATTTGTAATAACATTTTTTATGTTGGTATGGTTGCGTAGTGGTTAGCACATCCGCCTTACAACAAGAAGGTCTTGGGTTCGATTCCCAACTCGAGCATTTCTGTGTGGAGTTTACATCTTCTCCCTGTGCTTGTGTGGGTTTCCTCCGGGTACTCCAGTTTCCTCTCACAGTTCAAAAACATGCACAGTAGGTTAATTGGCTGTTCCAAATCACCACTAGGTGAGAGTGTGAGTATGAATGATTGTGTGAGTGTTAGCTCCGTTATGGCTTGGCGAGCTGTCCAGGATGTACCACGTCCTTGCCTGGAGTCGGCCTGGATGGGCACAATCCTCCCTGTGACCCTAATTTGGATTAAGTGGTTCAGAAAATGAATGAATGACTTTAAATGTTGACAATAGGGCAGTGGTGGTCTAGTGGATAGGGCGCAGGATCGCTGATCCTAAGGTTGGGGGTTTGAGTCCCCACAGGGTTGTCACTGTCCCCCCAGTGCAGCTAACTGGGTTATCAAAAGTGGGCCATGTCTCTCACTGACTATGGTGAGAGGCATGTAAAAGAACCATTGCTAACTTTCGTAAAGAGTAGGCTGCAAAGCCGTCAGCGTGTTTCTGGGGACAAGTAGCAAGCGTTCCCGCGTCCCGGTTAATCTTCTCCGGAAGAGACCAATTGCTACACTACCCTACGGGGATAAGATATGATGATGATGAATGTTGATAATAACCATAGAAAAAATAACAGTCCTGGTGAGAGTAGTGATCATTTTAATAGTAGTTAAAAAATTATCTGCCAATAAAGAATACAGAGAAATCAGTACGCTGTCCTCATTCCTAATAAAGAAGTACCTTCTGTTTATTCAAGAACACTGCTTATAATTTTTTGGGACTTGTACTAGGTCTGGTCCCTTGTTGATTGTTGTTGCTTTAGTCTTCCTAAGAATTTTCCAATACAGTAGGCCCTCGACATTCGTGAGGGTTTGGTTCCGAGCCCTCCCGCAAATCGAGATAATCCCCGAGTTCTGTACCTGGAAGTAAAACCCCATGTAACACGTCACATGCGCGAATGAGCAGCCGGAAGTAAAATACTATGTATCTATTACATGCGCTAAAATATGCTTCTTAAACACATTCTATAGACAGTCTTACTCAGTAATACAGTATTAATGTAGTAAAATGTAGTATTGATTTAGAAAAACTTTTCAATTTTTACTCCTATTTTTATTGATGATAAAATATAAACATTATACAGCATATACTGTTGTAAAGCACACGTTTTAAAGTCTTTTTCAATTATTATTCCAGTACAGTACCTAAGTTAATTCTGAGAATGTTTGTGCGTGAGATTTTATGTTCTGTAGCATGTTTAACAAAAGATACCAAAAGGATAAACTTTATTACGCTTCGTGTCCTTTTACATTGAACTTGGAGTGACGTCTCCAAGATGGCACTGCCTAGAGGGTAACGTCGCGGAGTTCTCAGAGTCAAATTGTTTCTTTGTTCGTTTTAATTTGTCTTATTTGTTTTTTCATGTTTTGCACTATGCTCATCTATAATCGGTCGACCCGACTACAGCTATGAGCAGCTTCAGCTTCGGGCAACTAAGCACGCAACAACTTCTATCGTGAGCTGCTATGCCATGGGAGCTCAATGCTAGCCGCCCAGGCGGAGTTCTCACAGCCTTGGTTAGCACTTCCGGCCATACAGTACTACTTGAAAATGTTCAGTCCCTGCGAAACAATATGGACGAGCTTCATGCTCAGATTGCAGCGCAGAGGGCTCTACAGGACTGTGTTTCTGTGAAACATGGCTCAAGGAGAGTACACCGATAAGGCGCTTATACCAGCCGGCTACACGGCCTTCATCCCCTGCAATCCCAAGCGCTGGAGTCGTCGTTCGGCCCCTTTCTGCCTGGGCTTATTGCTAGCTGGGATGCTGCTCGCATTGAGCCGCCTACCATAGCATGTTAGCTCTGCTAATAGCATGTTAGCTACGCTAATAGCATGTTAGCTCTGATAATAGCATGTTAGCTCTGCTTAGTTATACATGCCCGAAGATACTCCGATCTTATAGATGTAGTAGAGTCGACCGGTCGTAGACGAGCATAGTGCAAAACATGAACAAACAAAACAACAAATAAAACCAATTAAAACGAACAAAGAAACAATTTGACTCTGAGAACTCTGCGACGTCGCCCTCTGGGCAGCGTCATCTTGGAGATGTCACTCCAACTTCAATGTAAAAGGACATGAAGAGCACTGTAATAAAGTTTATCCTTTTGGTATCGTTTGTTAAACATGCTACAGAACATAAAATCTCACGCATAAACATGAACATAGGTACTGTACTGGAATAATAATTGAAAAACATTTTAATACAACAGTTCAGAGAAAACTGTCGTTTCTCAGAGAAAGTCTTATTTCTTCAGACGAGACATCCAATGTTTTCTATCGCTTAACCAGAGAAGACGCATCGCGTTTGAGTGGTATCATAGAGCTTAACTGGTTACAACAGCTAAAACACACAAAATAAGAGGCTCATTAACAACTTGTGCGCAAATGAGGAAAAAGGGGCAGGACATGAGCTCAACCAACCAGGAGAAAGGAGGACAGCCATTGGCTGAATTTGAATCACGTGCCGGTTGCTCAGCAGTCAGCGAATACTCAAATCGTGGGTGCAAAACCGCGAATAGTCAAGGGCCTACTGTAGATTGTTACATTCGATTACATCCTTTCATACAAAGTCTGAATTTTTGTATGAAATATTCAGAGTTCATTAAATACATGTGTTATTATTTGATATGAAGTTGTTTGTTGATAAAATTTGGATAAAAAATTTATTGATGAAATGAATTGTCACTGCGCATGATGTGACACAATAGAATAGCAAGCAAAAAAAGCCAGCAAAAACAGCCTTGAATGTTGCAGCTGTCCTCTGCTATTCGCCTAATTGTCCCTCATTCTTGAGAGCTTAACATCTATATTTCACTAGTAAGCACAGAACACCATGAGTGTGGCTTTTTTTCCCTCTTGTTACCCAGCATGGTGTCTCTTAGCTTCAGCTCTTAAATGAGATTATGAAACTCTCCCATTTGTTCTTTTCATTCCAACAACAGTTGTGTCTAAAAGTTCAACTATTTTTGCATGTCTGTAATATCTTCATCACTACTAGTTGCCTTCAATATTCACATGAGGCACAACTGACAATCCAGCATGAACGTGCCCACTATGTGTGCAAACACAAATCTTTTGCATTTTCATATCACAATTTTCAGTCATATCCTGAATGCAGTCGCCTTTACTATGAATTTCTGTATAAAAATAAATGTATGGAAAGGGCCACATCAATCAACTAAACACTAGCCAATCCTCAAAGACTGCTGAAATCCAAAATAAATGATCAGCATATAATGAGATTGTATACAGATCATCCACAATATTAACACCACACGACTGTTCTGCACTTGCGCAGCTCGATACACAGAAAGCTACAATACACTGCCTGTTCTGACACCTATGTATTATAACTAACATTAACAGTTTCAGCATTTGTGCTACTGTAATTCTTCTGTGGGATCAGACCAGACATACCAACCTTTACTCCCCACACACATCAATGAGCCTTTGGCACCCATAAAACTTGACAGGTCACTGGTTGCCCTTTCTTGGACCGCCTTTGATAAGTATTTGGTGGTGTATAGTAGGAACAGCCCACAAGACCTGCCATTTTGGAGATTAGACCCTGTTGTTTATCCAGCACAATGTGGCCTTTGTTAAAGTCACTATCATTATGTTTGCTCATTTTTCCTGTTCCCAAAATATCAATTTTGAGAACTGACTGTTGCCTTTTTCCCCCCTAATGCATCCCACTTCTTGACAAGTGCTGTTGTAATAAAAATCAGAATACAGTTGACCCTCTACTTACGAAAACCTCTGAATACGAAAAATCCAGGTTATGAAAAACACTTTCCTAAATTTTCACCCTCTGTATACGAAACAACCTCTTCTTATGAAAAGCGCCAAACTCTCCATTCAAAAATTCAGACGCGCCATTCAAAAATTCAAACAATGTGCGAATTGCTCTCTCATTGGCTGTCTCCCAACATTCCGCCCCACTGGCCTCCCATTGGCCGCCCATTGGCCAGGACGGAGCTGAGTCTCCATAGTACTGTACCCATAAGCTTGTTTGTCACATGCATAAAGGATAGTTGTACTGTTGGTTCGTGAGTTTCATGAGTTTTGAGAGTACTCATTGCAGCTTATTTGAGGTGGTTCGGATGAGCCATGCCCCGTCTCAAAAGCTCCGCATTCGGCCACGAAGGATTTTTGTGCACGGAAGTGGGCTGCGTCACAAATGTTCCGTGCACAGAATGCCCCGTTGGACAAAAGACCTCGCAAGGAAGCAAGTTAATATTGAATCTGGACCTCAGAGCTTTCAAACAGGTAATTCTGCTTTAAATACAACAGCCCATCTCAAAAGCTCTGTCAGCTGTGCGCTGTGTGTGGACGGAGCCTGCATTCGGCAGAGTGTGCCACTCAAAGAGAGAGAGAGAGAGAGAAAGAGAGAGAGAGAGAGAGAGAGAGTTTTGTGTGTGTGTGTGTGTGTGTGTGTGTGTGTGTGTGTGTGTGTGTGTGTGTGTGTTAATAAAAAATGCTTAATAATGGTTTAATTAATAAATGTTAATAAAATGGTTTAATATGTTAATAAAATGTTTAAATGGTTTAATAAATAATTTTCTTTTACGTTTAACACATATTTCATACAAAATTGGTGTACTTTTATCATTTTTAAGGTTTATGGGGTAGTCTTTGGAGCCTTGGAACGATTCACGCGTTTTAAATGTAAAATGCACCTCTACTTGCGAATATTTATGCATTATTTATAGACATGCAATCTGCATATATATCTCTTCTTTTCCTTTCGACTTTTCCCTTTTTTCCAGGGCTCACCACAGCGAATCATCTGATTCGCACATTTGATTTGGCATAGGTTTTTTTACATCGGATGCCCTTCGTGACAAAACCTATGGGGCAGAAACACGCTGACAAACACGCTGACAGCTATGCAGCTACTCTTTACGAAAGTCAGCAATGGTTCTTTTACATGAACCTCTCACCATAGACAATGAGAGACATGGCCAGCCTTTAATAACCCAGTTAGTTGCACTGGGGGGGACAGTGACAACTTTGTGGAGAGTGGGACTTGAACCCCCAACCTTAGGATCAGCGATCCAGCACCTATATATATATATATATATATATATATATATATATATATATATATATATATATATATATATATATATATATATATATAAAAGAGAGAGAGAGTCTGAAATTAGAGGTTACTAATATGCATTTAAACCGAAAGAGAATGAATCCTGTCAATGAGTGATATGTACAGTATTATCAATGCTATAAACAGTACATGGAAATATATAACTGGATGTTGTTGCTACGTGGAGAATTTGTAAAGTTTAAAGGAAACAAGTAGGAATAATTTCTTGTGTTGTTCGGTAGAGCATTTAGGTGGTGTCATTCTCTCATTGAACCTGCTCATGTCAGCAGGTTGTGAAGTGGGTGGGAGGTATTTTTCACTATTGTCTTTAATTTGGACAACATTCTCCTTTCCGACACTATCATCACTGAGTCCAGTTTCATCCCTACAATGTTACTGTTCTTGCGGATCAGATTGTTCAGTCTGTTAGCATCTGCAATCCTCAGCCTGCTGCCCAGCATGTAAAAGCATAGAGGATAGAACTGGCCACAACAGACTCATAGAACATCCTGAATAGTGTCTGACAGATGTTAAATGACTTTAACCTTGTCAAAAAATAGAGACAACTCTGGCAATTCTTGTAAAGTGTGGTAGTGTTCTTAAGATATCTATCTTCTTTTCCTTTCAGCTTTTTCCCTTTCTCGGGAGTCGCCACAGCAAATCATCTGATTCGCACATTTTGATTTTGGCATAGGTTTTTATGTCGGATGCCTGTCACAACCCTTTAGCAAGGGACAGTTCTTAAAATATCTATATTGTTCAGTTAATCTGTCAGTACTGATGATGTTTTTAATGCTATGGGTGTTTGGGATTCATCAGTTCATTTTCTGTAACTGCTTAATCCTAATTCGGGTCGTGGGGAGGCTGGCGCCCATCCCAGCCGACTCCGGGCGAGGGCAGAGTACACTCTGGACAGCTCCCCAGGCCATCATAGAGCGAAAAAACGCTGACGGCTTTGCGGCCTACTCTTTACGAAAGTCAGGAATGGTTCTTTTACATGCCTCCCACCATAGTGAAAGACACGGCCGGTCTTTGATAACCAAGTTAGCTGCACTGGGGGGAACAGTAGTGATAACCTTGTGGAGAGTGGGACTCGAACCCCCAACCTTAGGATCAGTGATCCAGCGCCCTATACCATTAGGCCACCACTGCCCGGGGGTGTTTGGGGTATAATGACAAATTCTGCAACTAAAGCCAAGTAAATTCTGTTCGTACTGTCTGTAGCTTCTCTGAATATAAATCAGTAAAGAACTCAACTAAAGAATGAGCATACAAGAGTTCAGAGTGGCAGTAAAACTGCCCAGAACCTCTGGGCTTGGGCATGCAACCAAACCTCTCGAGACTTTTAAGATAATTGAAAGAAAAAGAAAAGAAAGAAAATGCCTGTCACTGCTCTCCGCTTTGATACCAGTTTCTCTTTGTTCTCTTACAAATGCTTCCTTGAGTTTCTGAGAGGATGGTCTTTGCAAAAGTCATTCCACTAATTTGGTGAAGGTGCCAGGTGTTCGAAGCACAGGGATTGAATTCCCATACATCCCTAATCAACTCCTTTCACTTTGATGCATTTCAGCACAGCCACAGTCACTGCAACTCCTCATCATCAGCTGATTGTAAAAACCAAAGCACAGGCTACAGCTACATGTTGAGTAGAAATCTGGTAGTGTCGCATGTATTTTATGGTTATAGTGCATTATATTTTTATCTGAATGGTGTACTGTAATGCTATTTTTCATAATGTTTTAATAAGACTTCCATGCATAGCTGAACCTGTCTCTTTCCCACTTTTCTGAACACTAAAAACACTCTATATAATGAGACGGAAACAACGTTTGCAGATATATCTCTGGTTTCAAGTACATTCTTTTGTGTCTCTAAGGCAACGATTGATAAGCTCCGCTCTGAGGGGGTAGAACTCAATGACTTACCCATCCCGCCTTTTAAGAGCGAAGCACCCACACTTGAGAATGACCCTCAGTGGACACTTTACAGGTAATCAAATAGCATTACACCAGGAGGTTAAAATTCTTCCTCAAAACAAGATTATTAGAAAGGGTTCCAAAAATGTAATAACTGGCTCAAGAAAAAAGGCCTCATTGATTACATCTCTTTTCAGCATCCTGTTTTTCTCTGCTCTTCTTTTACATAATATAATTGGGGTTGTGCAACACTTACTTTCATTTTCTGAACTGTTTAATCCTAATTAGGGGCACAGGGATTCTGATCTCAGCTGACTACACCCTGGACAGCTCACCAGGCCATCGCAGGGCAGAAACACATTGACAGCTATACAGCCTCCTCTTGACTAAAGTCAACAATTGTTCTTTTAATTTCCTCTCGTCATAGACAGTGAGAGATATGGCCGGCCTTTGATAACCCAGCTAGCTGTACTTGAGGGTGGGTGGGCAGTGGCAACCCATTCATAGTGGGACTTGAACTCCCAACCTTGTGATCAGTTATCCAGCACCCTACCACTAGGTCACCACTGCCCCTTACCTATTTTTAGTCCTATAAATTAATTGGTTAAGCAGTGTTTCAATAGAGGTGGCATGGTGGTGCAGCAGTTATCACATCCGCCTCACCAGCAAGAAAGTCCTGGGTTCGAATTTGGGGCATTTCTGTATGAAGTTTCCACTTGCTTGTGTGGGTACTCCGATTTCCTCCTAAAGTCCAAAAACATGCACAGTAGGCTGGTTGGCTGTTCCAAATCGCCCCTAGGTGTGAGAGTGAGTGTGACTTGTTGGGTGAGTGTTGGCTCTGCGATGGCCTGGCGAACTGTCCAGGGTGTACGCCGTTGTCGTTCAGAGATGAGATGTGTCCAGCCTCCTCATGACCCTAATTAGGAATAAGAGGCTTAGAAAATAAATGAGTATTTCAAGAGTCCTGTTTATTATAACAATAATGGCACAGTTTATTCTTTACGTCAAGCTGCTGGTCTGTGTTTGCTACAAAGGAAATCCAATTTATAATTCTCATTCACTCATCGCACTCATTTGCTGAATCACTTAATACTTTAATGGTTATTGGGAGATCAGTGCCTGTGTCAGCTCGCACTGGATAAAATGCCTATTTCACCCTTAACAATTCACCATAATATCGCAGGACAACAAATAAACACATATACAGATGCTCCCTGACTTACATTCATTCGTTTTACATTTTTACGGTCTTTTTTTTTTTCAAAAAAAAAAAAAATTATGTCAAATTTTGAGTTTAGCGTGCTCTCTGTCGTACGAGACGTACCTACGTAGTACGCTGACGTAATGACGCAATGACGTAATGTCGCTGCTTCCATTGTTTACAAACGACAGATGTGCCCCTTCTTCCCAGTTCAGTAATGCGTGTTACCCTTGTGTTAAGACGTCGTCTCTGTGATCTTTGTGTTTACACTGTTTTGCGGACTTTTGTAACCCTAAGCAAATATGGTTGGGCAGAAGCGTAAGACAACTAGCATGGGTGCAAGTTTTCCGGCATATGCCGGAATTTTTGGTTTTCCCAAGACTGAATTAACTATCTGCTCAGATCAGCGCAATCTACCATGCACACTCAGTTAAGCAAAGACAGTTGTAAAATGAATGAAAACCCAAATCCAGAAAAGAAAGAGAATTCTCTGCTCTGCTCGTGATTCACATCAGTGCAGACTGAGTACTAAACAAGTATTCGATGGCGCCCTTGCTCACTTGAAAGACCGGAAGTCCGTATAACCCATGCTTTGTCTCAAGCACAAGCAAGTGAACTACTTTCGGTGGAGCGCCTCACATATTGTAAGCGTTGATTGGCTGTTTTAAGCTTCATGTAAAGTGACTCGGCTCAGTTTCATGTAAAGTGACCATCCGTCGACCATTGGAACCATTTAGAAGCAGAAAGATCGCATCATAGAGAATGTTAAAGGTTATACAGTGATACCTCAGCTCACGAACATAATTGGTTCCCAGAAAGTGTGTGTAAGGCGAAAAGTTCGTCTTCCGAACATTTATTTCCCATAAGAAACCATTAAAATGAGAATAATCCGTTCCCAGGTCCCCATAAAACATAATTTTCTACTAAATAAGCCTTAAAACTACACAAAAATATACCTTATTTTATGTACAATAAATGTGCTATTGTATTGTAATTAAAGAAATAAACTGTACTGTATAATAAAGTCGTTTTATTTACCTTTGTGATGGTAGTTGATGGAATGGAGTGGGAGGAGGAGGGAGGGAGGGACTTACTGTTTGGAAGGAGTGTTTGGAAACGCCTACTGTTTGGAAACACCCTTAGCCACACACGCACCCTTAATAGCTTCCTTGTTCTTAAGGATGGTGGTAGACTTAGCGTACTGGTACTGGGACGCTGAGTCACACAAACGCACACCTCGTTCGTGTTTTTCAGTGATCTCCGCCTGTGGTGGGGTCTTTTTCGGTCCCATAATAGCAAAAGTACACTCAATATGGTCCAAAATGTCTAGCAAACACAAACCACTTCCGCACTCAAAGAAAGGGGGTGACGAACTGTGACGCCGTGAGCGTGCGTCAGCTTCTCGTGGCCGCCACCGTGGCGCTGTTCGACCGCGTGGTTTGATTCGTCCGCCGAAAACTAGTTCGTTAGCAGAGACTATATGCTTGCAAATTTAATGTTCTTGAGGCGAAAAGTTCGTGAGCCTAAGCGTTCGTCAGCGGAGGTTTTACTGTATTTGATACTGTATTTGATATTTGAAGAGCGAATTTGAATAAAATTTATCTATTTGAAATAATTTTGCTTGAATTTAATTTATTTGAAATTAATGTTGATATTATTTGATATATTTGATATTATTTTACAATGTTATATTTATAATAATTGATTTCGGGGTGTTTTATGAGATACGGTAATGGTATTTATAGATGTATAGTACAATATGAATGTCACACGTCACTGGAACATACAGTAACAACTTACGTTTTTTTTTTTTCAACTTATGTTCGGCAGTCCAGAACCAAACAAAAACGTAAGTTGGGGAGCATCTGTACAACCATTCACACTCACACAAAGAGTCCAATTAGTATAGCCAGTACGACACTAATGGGGGGACGGGGGTAAGATGCACCTTCCCTT
Organism: Plotosus lineatus; assembly: GCA_024760905.1. NCBI lineage: Eukaryota > Metazoa > Chordata > Actinopteri > Siluriformes > Plotosidae > Plotosus > Plotosus lineatus. Next base: position 36,034,781 of record CM045736.1, read on the forward strand.
CCTCCACATAAATGGCTGAATTGCCCTTGAGCAAGGTACCCAACTCCTCGACTGCTCTCTGGGCTCCCTGTGTGTGTGTGTGTGTGTGTGTGTGTGTGTGTGTGTGTGTGTGTGTGTGTGTGTGTGTGTGTGTGTGTGTGTGCTCTCTTTGGATGGGTTAAATGCAGAGGAAATAGTTTCCATTTTGGTGCCAGGCCATCGCACGGCAAAAACACACTGACAGCTATGCAGCCTACTCTTGATGAAAGTCAGCAATGGTTCTTTTACATGCCTCTCACCATATACAGTGAGAAACAAGGCCGGCTTTTGATAACCCAGTTGGCTGCACTTGGGGGACAGTAGTAACAACCATTGATAGTGCAGTTTGAACCCCCAACCATCGGGCCATCACCGCGCTCCTAAATTATCTTAAAATATTATATTATCCAAAAAAAATTGTTTTGATTAAAGCGCTTTGGTGAGAATTTATAATCGAATCATAATCTGCATATTGTCATGTATGTGATCTTGTAACTGTAAATCCAAGTATTATCACACTTTTTCGATACTGATATGCTTAAAAATTAAAATTGAATAATGCAAACAGTGCTTTTAAACTTTACAAGCACCTCTGCTGACATAGTTATCCCATCATGATAAGTTTTCGGCCTATTTCATGCTCAAGCCAGCATCTAGAAAGGAAATTGGTGCACCCTATTCTACACTACGCCATGTATTTAATGACATTTTCAATTTCAAGCCAATGGGGATCGTAGTCCCAGAAAGCCGCTGGCTTATGGTTTATTAAACAAAATCCACAAAATCACCTCTCAACCTGACAAAGAAAGATGTTATCCGCATATTCAGCAGCATCATGTTCCTATTATAGTCTGTTTCTATTAAACAAAATTTTCTCATATTTCCTGGCTGGGAAGAGCTGTGAAAACTAGAGGATTACTGTTTTCCAACCAATATGCTTTCACTGTCTGTTGCCGTGTCTTTATTTTCTGTCATAATCTCTTACTTTTTATATCTATAGTGACTGGATTCAAGAGATGTCAGTCTATGCTACAGCTAATTTCCTGCGAAGTGCAGAACTTGGGGCAGAGATACAGGAGCCATGGCTGGTGGTTAATGCGTCTGTGTACCTCTGGAACTATAATACCCACATTCTTTCCTCAAAGAGGCAACACAAACTGGTACCTACATTTAGCCAACTGGTGGAGCAATTCAGACAGACAGGCCATGCAGGGTGAGGCTTCCTTATGTTGTTAATCATTTTTTTCCACAAAATATGCAATCAGTTAATTGCATTCTGTGTTCCCACAGGGAGGTGGTGCTGCTTGTCCTGTTGTGTAATGCTGTGGCACAGGGTATCATCCAGCCTTGGTGTGGACCAAGTGAACATACAGGTCAGGTGCAGAAACAGGCTGGGGCTCATAATAGTAAGACGTGTGGAAAGAAACCAATGGAAAAATCAGGTTTCACTCACGCCATTCCACTAGAGGCAACTGCTATGCAGGACATCAAGAAGGCTCTGCAGGTGAGACGCTGTTACAGTATATTCTTTCATCCATTAATTCATTCATTGTCTCAGCCCCTTCATCCTAATTAGGGTTGCGGGGAGGCTGCCATCCGTCTCAGCCAACTCTGGATGTAGACGAGGTACACTCTGGACAGCTCTCAGGCCATTGCAAGGCCAACACACACATACACACACACACACACACACACACACACACACACACACACACACACACACACACACACACACACATACACACACAAACACACACACACACACAGTCAGTCTCATACTTGTCGGCAATATGCAACAGTGAGTTTCCTACTGTGCATGCTTTTGGACTGTGGGAGGAAACCGGAGTACCTGGAGGAAACCTACACAAGCATGACGAGAGCATCCACACTCCACACAGAAAACTAGGAATTGAACCCAGCCCTTTGTGCTAAACACTGCTCCACTGTGCTGCCCCATTGTGTGTGTGTGTGTGTGTGTGTGTGTGTGTGTGTGTGTGTGTGTGTGTGTGTGTGTGTGTGTGTGTGTGTGTGTGTGTATGTGCTGTATACACACATAATAGAATCAATTACATAACCACTGTCGGACCCTTGAGCATGGGTCTTTAGCCTCAGTTTTATAAAAATGGTTATTGTGAGTCGCTCTGGATAAGAGTGTCTGCAAAATGCTGTAAATGTAAATAACAATGAATGAATATTAGATGATTCACTGTGGCGACCCCTGAAAAAGGGAAAAAGCCGAAAGGAAAAGAAGAAGAATATTCAAGAATATCGCACCAATATATTCCAAATCTCTGTCTGTACTGCTTGACCTTAAGTTCAGAAACCGATAAGTTGCACCATATTGTATTCATCCGATCTGATAATATGCATATTGTGCTAATTATCTAATTTATTAAAACTTTCTTAAATCCTCATTAAATTGTTGATTAGATGGACCTAATTGGATTGGCTTGTGAAGGAACACAATCTCCTTACAGATGAGGTTCATCTCTAAGGTGTCTATTCCACCAGAGCTTAAATACCTGGTGCCCTCCTCCCTTTCCATCAGCTATTGCATCTGAAGAATTCTTTGGATGAGAGGTGAAGCACCTTCAAAACCAAAAGAAAGTTCAGTTGCTTTCAACTCAAGCACTCAAGACGACATAAGAAGTTCATATTGAAATTGAAATCAACTCAAACTTCATGCCTGCGCTAATTATCATTGCCTTTCACCTTCTGTAATAAGCATTCATGATTCTCCACAGTAATGAGAATCCTCTGCTCAGAACAGGACTTCTGTTTGAACATTAGTCTAGATTAGTTAAATCATATATAATTTTTTTAAATGTGGCAAAAGTGAACTGATTGCAGCTGTGTTAACGAGACACAACGACTTTGAAAAGTGTTAAGTAAAATTTTTCTGAGTATTTGGCTATTCAAGCAGATAAATCAGGACTGATTAATCCACAGATGGAAATCTTGAGAACTTGAATGATTTATTATGCCATTCAGGCTTATCAAGCAGAAATAATGTATCAGTGGATGGATGCACTGCTGGATTTTCCCCCTAGTTGAATGCCTGCTTTAGATATTCCTCAACATTTTATGCCACAGATTATTAATTGTTATAAATATATACTGTCTTACTATTAGTAGTATTGTCTACAATGGAATAGCACTTCCAGATTGGTATGCAATCCAGGGACTAATAAACATTATCCTAAATCAAACATGGATAACGTCTGATTCAAAATAACCGACATTCACATTTTTCCAGTCACTTGAAGCAGAGCATGTCATCATTATCTCTTTTTAAAAGTGGTAAACTACTTGGAGTGTTTGTCGCTGCCTCAGTGATGGTTAGAATATGTAAAAATTACCATATTAAACTTGATTTTATTTATTTTTATGTTTCTTTGTAGGACATAGTATATAGTTATTTTTGGATGTCTCAATTTAATCTCTAAGGTCTGTGTTGCAGTATATTTTTTTGTCGCGTTATTTATTATCTTCACCAAGGAGGGCATTATGAAATTCCTGCCTGCTTGCCCTGTCTGTGTATGTGTGTCTGTGACCATGATAACTCGAAAAATATTTTCCACAAATTTTTAACAAAATGTCGGTCTTGGGACAGTGAATATCTGATTGGAATTTGGACGTAATCTTTATCTAGGATGGTTTTAAATGATTATTTAACATTTTTGTGGGGCAAAGAGCTAAATCTTATACAGGATGCAGCTGTGAGAAAAAACACAGTTCAAAAATAATTTCATGACAAGGCCACAAGGGGCTCTGTAATTCTACATCATTTGCCACAATAACTCATATAAAGTAATTCCACTACCTTGGGGGTGGTCTGCTCTCTGAGTGCATTTATAGTTTCAAAAAGAAATTACTGTAGTGTTGATTTCACCGTATCAATTCTCACAACAGTTGTACTACAGCTGGACACTGCTGGCCTCTCACAGCTGCTAGACCCCCTGACATACCTCTTGTTACCACCTAATGCTCAAAGATCATCTGCTATTGAAATAATAATAATTTTTAAAATCCTATTAAGGTTAGTTGAGCTGTCCAGGGTATGCCCCGCCCTTGCCAGGAATTGATTGAGATGGGCGCCAGCCTTCCTGCGATTAGGATTAAGAGATGCAGAAAAGGAGTGAATGAAGGATGAATTAATATTAGTGTGTCATACAAAAATTGTCTTTTTGCACTGTAGATGTGTGAATACGCTTTACGTCTATCCAATGGAAACAGCGAGACAGTGCCCATCATGGTGCGAAAGCAGATTCTCAGCACATGGGTAAATACCAAGCACCTGTTGCAAGAGCAGATTGGACAGAAACTTGACAGTAATGATGAGGTGTGTGGGAGTGACTGTGAAACCATCCATGCGTTACATCACTATACATTAATCAAAACAACTAATCTTGCATTATATTTTATTTGAGATAAATAATAGTAAAATGAATGAATGTGGCTATGCATAAATTTTCTTAGTATAATCACTTAATGCTTGTTTGTTTTCATCCAGTGTAAGAACGAGGCAGTGCAAGCCATGTCACGTGCACTGATTGGAGTGGAGATGCTGCAGTGTAATAGTAAGCATGGACTGATGGAATTCTCTGTGCCCAGCCTTACAGTGGTAAGTTCTGCTGTGTGGTCAAAAAGTAAAACATGGCTTGTTTCATTTTGTCTAATACATTCTTCCAGTGTTTTTTGTTTGTTTGTTTGTTTGTTTGTTTGTTTGTTTGTTTTTCCCCAGCTATGACCTTCTGTCTTATTTTCTTTCACAGCTCATGCAAATAGCCTCTGACTGTAAATGGTCTGATCCTGTTGTGGAGCTTTATGTATGGTCTCAGCTTGCTCAGTTTGCCCATCAAAGCTGCGATCATGACCTTGTTATGATTTGCACCCAGAATGCACTTCAGCTGGATCAGAATGCCATTTGTAAGGCAAAAATCTCAGTTTGGAACCTGTGAGTATTTTTTACCCTGACACTGGTTTACCAGTATACAGGAGGATGAATACACAGCATGAACTCAAAACAATTCAGAAAGGGTTCAAACAACACTTTTTAGAGATTTGACTAGCTCAGGTTTCAAGTTTGTCATGTACGGGTAACAATGGAACATCATGACCAGCAATGACGTTCTTGGACTCAGAGCCCCATCAGTGTTGCACATAAGAAACAAGTGTTGAATATAAAAAACTTTTTAGATAAAATATAAAGTAAAAACAAACTCTCTCTCTCTCTCTCTCTCTCTGTCTGTCTCCCTCTCTCTCTCCATCTCTCTAGATTCATACATACATATATATTATATACAGTAGGCCCTCGTTATTCGTGGGGGTTCGGTTCTGGCCAATCCCACGAATGAAGATAATCCGTGAGTTCTGTACCCGGAAGTAAAACCCCATGTATCATATTACATGTGCGAATGAGCAACCAGAAGTAAAATACTATGTATCTATTACATGCGCTAAAATATGCTTCTTAAACACATTCTATAGACAGTATTACGCATTAATACAGTATTAATGTAGTAAAATGTAGTAATGATTAAGAAAAAGTTTTTAATTTTGTACTGTGAAAAATATAAACATACTGTACAGCATACTTTAAATATATATATATATCTATATATATATATATATATATATATCTATATATATATATATATATATATATATATATATATATATATATATATACAGTACACAGTAGTATGTATATATTTTCATTTTGTATGAATAATATATTATCAACTTAAGCTCTGATGCCACTCAAACGCCGGCTAAGCGCCGTCTCTTCTGAAGAAATAAGACTTTCTCCTCTGAAGTGCCTGAAGAGGAATAATCATCTGAACTGTTGTAAAGCTGTAGTATTAAAGTCTTTTTCAATTATTATCCCAGTACAGTGCCTAGTGCCCAAGTTAATGTTTAGAATGTTTGTGTGTGTCTGCTTTTTCCCCGCTCCGGCTGAGGGGTGTGGCTGAGCTGCACGGACTGAATGCAGTTCATGCTTGAATTAAGTAATCTCATTTACATCCTATAAACACAAACTGCATGCTCACCTCAATTAAAGCGTGCTTCTTAAGTCCTTCCTCTTTGAATGTGAGGCATTTGTTGCAGGTGACAAACGGAGCTTGATTGTTCAAATGTGCAAGTGCACTTCAGGCACTTCGGAGGAAACTGTTGTTTCTTCAGGAGAAAGTCTTATTTCTTCAGAAGAGACATCCAATGAATGTCATTACCTTTTCTATCGTTTAGCCAGAGAACATGCACAGCATTTGAGTGACATCATAGAGCTTAACTGGTAATTAAAACACTAAAAAAAAGGCTCATTGACAACTTGTGCACGAATGAGGAAAAAAGGGCATAACATCATCTCACCCAATCAGCAGGAAGGAGGACAGCTACTGGCTGAAATTAAATGACGTGTCAGTGGCTTGGCAGTCCGTGAATATGCAAAGCATGATTGCAAAACCATGAATAGTCAAGGGCCTACTGTATGTGTTACAAATACACTCAAGCATACAGTACAGTAGAGGAATAAAATTATAAATGTACTTAAATTGTTCTCAATATATAATATCTTTATATTAAACTGAGTTTTATGTTTCATGCTTGCAATTCATAATATATTCAGGATATACCTGCTTTATTTCAAATACCAACTGTGTGATTGTTGTTTATAGTGCTGTAATGGTGTTTGTATATGTTTAGGTACAGCATTACAGCAGTACAGCAGATGCTAGGCAGTGCTGCATGTTTGAGAGGACTGAGTATGCTTCATAAATCCTGTGGCTATCCTGCCCAATACACAGAAGGTCTTTCCATGCTCCAGAGTAGCATTGGGTCAGTCTGCTCATACCATCTTAGTGATTAAATTTATGTTTTGTAAATTTAAAAAAAGAGAACTTTATTGTAGCTGTCTTTTTTTATACATAAAGTATTCAGAGGACCATAGACATGATTATCTCAGTCAAGCAGACAACCTTGTATATAAAATTATCCCTTTTCATCCTATGATGGTGCTCTAGAATTTAATTAATGTCATGGGCAGAATAACCTGTTTAATCATCCTATAGCTATGCTGAGCAGGCAGGGAGCTGGTCGCTCTGTAGGACTGCAGCAGGGCATTACTGGAACTCCTGCCTCCCTCTATTGGACACTCCTGAGCAGAGACGGCATCTCCAAGAACCACTGGAGTTTATTGTGAAGGCTCTAACTTGCACATATCCTCCACCCACTACCGTAAGCACTTTGGCTCCATCATGGATATCTCATAGTTGTAATGTTGCACGTGCAAATCTTATACAGTCTGTCAGCATGTCAGTACCACTAAAAATATGGTAGATCATATATTGGGGTGGAAAAAACCCATATTGGATCCTGTCACAAATGACAAAAGATATAATGTAAGAGATCTTTGACAGATTTTAACTGTCATGAAAGTGAAAATTATAATTTCACCAAAAAAAAAAGACAAAAACAAAAACAAAAAACAAACAAACAACAAAAAAAGGGAAAATACAATGCTGGATATGTCTATTGACAAGATACTCAAGGTTTTGTAGCAGTATCAGGGGAAACAAAAATATTGTGCAAGCACTTGAAATATATGACACCAATGCTCTCGAAAGAAATGAATGTTCAATTGTGCTCTGTTTAAATTGTAAACCTCTGGAACACAACAGGGGATAATCAATTTTATTTTATGGTCATAGTCATGAGTTTAGCCTACTGAGTTATGTAAGGAATAAAATACGACAGGGCCTATTGTAAAAAAAAAAAAAAAAAAAAAAATGACCAGCAGTGGGAATTTTTTTTTCAGTAACAGCTTATCCTGAAGTGTTTTGTTCTACTGTGCTAAAATGCAAAATAATTGCTGACAATTGCTTGTCAACATTTGGAAATTATGTACTAAATAACACTTATTCTATCCATACCCATGGTGGCGTAGTGGTTAGAGCACTGGGCTCATGATCGGGAGGTTGTGAGTTCAAAATCCCAGTTAGACCCCCACTGTGCTAAGACCCCTGGGCAAGGTCTTAACCATAAGTGTGCCTCTGTTCACCCAGCAGTAAAAATATACTGGGAAGGTAACCTGTGATGGACTACAGAAACCGGGGATAAGCACTGGCCTGATGAGCCTTTAGGCTCGGGTGTAAAAAGCCCAATAGACTTTACCCTAGCCATACCCACTGGATATGAGCAATTGAATGTTCTGTTTTACCACTAGGATAGCAGGGGAAAGCTCCATAAACACAAGTTTCACTAACTTCATGAAAAACAACAAAAATACTTAATTTTTTCTTCAAGGAATTATTTATTATTTATTATTTATTATACTTTTTGCCCAAATAAATGCGACTTTGTTGGTTTGCGATTCTGAGTCCTCGAACTAAACAGCTAGCTCTATGCTAACTAGCGCTCCTGTAAAGTATTTTATGGCAAGAATCTTCTTCTTCGTTTCCTTTCGGCTGTTCCCTTCAGGGGTCGCCACAGCGAATGATCTGCCTCCATCTCACCCTATCCTCTGCATCTTCTACTCTTACTCCAACTACCTTCATGTCCTCCTTCACCACATCCATAAATCTTCTCTTTGGTCTTCCTTTAGGCCTTCTGCCTGGTAGATCCAACCTCAGCATCCTACTACCAATATATATTCACTATCCCTCCTCTATACATGTCCAAACCATCTCAATCTCACCTCTCTAACTTTGTCTCCAAAACCTCTATCATGTGCAAAACCTCTGATGTGCTCATTCCTGATCCTATCCATCCTCGTTACTCCCAAAGAGAACCTCACCACTTTTTAATCTCTGCTACCTCCAGCTCTGCCTCCTGTCTTTTCCTCAGCACCACTGTTTCTAAACCATACAACATCGCTGGCCTCATCACCGTCTTGTACACTTTTCCTTTCATTCTTGCCATAACCTTCCTATCACACATCACACCAGACACTTTTCTCCAACTTGGAATGCCAACCTGCCTGCACACACTTCTTCACCTCTTTTCCACATGCCATTGCTGTGGACTGTTGAGCCCAAGTACTTAAAATCCTCCACCTTCTTTATCTCTGCTCCGTGTAACCTCACCGTTCCTCTTGGGTCCTTGTCGTTCAAATTTTATGGCAAGAATGTCTCTGATAAAATAGTTATTCCTCTCTCCCTCTGATCGTATGTGAATTCTAGCCCTCTCAGCTGCACTCTTGGTCATATACAGTCATATGTCATGAAATATAATTTATAAATGTCAAATATACTTTTAGTAACTATGTACGAGAGAGGGAGAGAGATAGAGAGACAGAATTGTGGCTGCTCAGCTAACACAAGCCTCCTGGCACTTTTGCTCATTCTCGGTTTTTAATTCATCATCATTTTCTGTAACCGCTTAATCCTAATTGGGGTCACGGGGAGGCTGGTGCCCATCTCAGCCAACTCCAGGCAAGGGCAGAGTACACCCTGGACAGTTCGCCAGGCCATCACAGGGCAGAAACATGCTGAGGGCTATGTAGCTACTCTTTTCAAAAGTTAGCAATGGCTCGTTTACATGAAGTTCACACCATAGACAGTGAGAAACATGGCTGGCCTTTGTTAACCCAGTTAACTGCACTGGGCGGGACAGTGACAACCCATTGAGAGTGGGGCTTGAACACCCAACCTTAGACTCAGTGATCCAGCACCTTTACCACCTGGCCACCACTGCCCGTATTCTGGCTTTGTTTCGTGTAAAGCAAAAAAAAAAAAAAAAAAAACCCTGAAACTAGAATATTTGATGGAAAGGAATATTTTCTAAAACAAGGCTTTGGCTTGGTCACTAACTTTTTTGGCAGGTGAGAAATGGAGTGGTGAAGACTCAGCAGGGAAGTCAAACAGGGCTGGAAACCTCAGCACTGGATTTTAACAGTAAGTCCCAATATAACTACACTATTAAAAAGTGAAAATACACTTTAATCATACTATTAAATTTTATACCATTTGTAGTAAAAAATAAATACATAAATAAAATAAAAAATTAAAAATGAAACTAGCAAAATATTATCTGCATTGGCCGGGAATCGAACCCGGGCCTCCCGCGTGGCAGGCGAGAATTCTACCACTGAACCACCAATGCTGACTTGTGTTAGAAAAGACGCGACCCCTATTTAAAGGAACCAGAAGAAATTTAATTGACCTAGCCTAGGGCGTGTGTGTGTGTATATATATACACACACATCCCATTTTGGTGTCTTTTTCCTTCCACTTTTTAATTGTTATTTGATCTCCATGTCTGTTCGTCTTCCTCGGCAGTTGGACTGACGTCACATGCCACTTGCTTGGCAACGACTGTCGCTATATGTGATTGGGTGAAAGGGAGAGAGGGGGAGCTTTTCACCTTCATTCATTCATTCATTCATTCATTCATCTATTTTCTAAACTGCATAATCGTCATTATAGGACTTGCGCCCATCGGTTTTTACCTCTCAGTAGTTCTCAGTTATCCAGCAGAAATTTCGAGGCTTTGCAACAAATACTTTCTTTTTTGTTTAAACCGCGATATGGCGGCCACAGACATGTTAGATTTGGATTCCTATAATTCACGTATGATCACATTTATTCCACACCTATTAAATTGTCTTTTATCTTCATCAAATATGTGTTTAGAGGTTCGACACGTGATCAGAACCGAGCTGTCGAGCGTTCATACTCGTACTATCAGGTATCATCGCAGGGTGTTCTCGGAACAATTCATCTCATGTACATTTTTACTGTTTGTTGTAACTTTTGGTCGACTCTATTTTGTTTGATATTCTGGTTCCCAGTAAACACATGCAAAGAAAACACTGATATTTACAGGCGGATTTCTGATCTGACTGGTTTTATATTTTCCATCTTTTCCACATCATCCTTGGAGGTGCAGATGATGATGATGATGATGCTCTGGGGGTAAGAGCAGCCATGTACAGCCTGATCGTCCAGATCCATGTAGACAGTGGGAGGTTGAGGAGCGGCCTTCAGGTCCTGGATCAGGCCATCAGGCAGATGCCTTTTAGCCCTCACAGACTGTGAGTTTTGACTGGTTCGGGTCAATATATGTCACAGCAGCACCCTCTGCTTTTAATGTACAGTCTGGTGTTTTAGCAGGGGTACCATTATATATACAGTCCAATGTTTTATTTTTAAAGAAATCATTTAAATAAAGTGACATTTCAGAATTACATTTTTTTTAATATTTCCTTGTGAACTCACACACTCATTTGCCAAGCTGCTTAGCTTAATCCTATTAGGGTTGTGGGGAGGTTGAAGCCTATCTCAGTAGACTCTGGGTGGAGATAGGGGGTACACCCTACACGGATTGCGTCACAGTGCCAGCACACATATACACGCACATAAAACCACTCCCACTCACAATTTGGTACAGCCAGTTAGCCTAATGTGCATATTTTTGGACTGTGAGAGGAAACCCACACAAGCCTGAGCTGAATACAAAAACGCCCTCATCGAGCAATGGACTTGAACATTCTTTCTGTGAGGCTGACGTGGTATCCATTACGCCACCCAGCTACCCACCTTAGTTATGTTATTAAATCAGTAATTTGTGAAATGTATACTGGTCATGTGTGTATTTGTTTTTGTTCAGCATTATTTTTGCTGTGTGTGTGTGTGTGTGTGTGTGTGTGTATGTGTGTGTAGTACTCTTATTGAGCAGAGGGTGATGGTGAAGGCTCAGCATGGGGAGAGCATTGAGTTGGACATGCAAAAATATACAGAGCATGGGGAGGTGGCCTGTGCTAGGATGTGGCATCGTCTAGCTCTCACTTCCAAAGACACACAGCAAACACTTCACTGTTATCAAAATGCAATCAATATATTACAGGTAAGAAGTTTAAAATTGTAGTTGTAATATAGTATGTTGTGTGCACACACGGGGTCAGAAGTTTATATATACTCATAATGGACATGAAGTTCGTGGTAATATTGGGTTTTTGGTGATTTTCTTTAAATTGCTTTTTTTTTTTTTTTTGAATTAATGATTGCAGTACATACACTGTTCATTATAATAACAAAACAAACAAACAAACAACCCCAAGAATTTGGTGCCCAAGTTTTAATTCATTAAGATTCAATTTTTTAAATAGTTTCGGGTAAAACATACACATAGTCTGGTACCTTCCGAGTCATAGGACGACTCTTGGCAACCTGCCATGAAGGATAACGCCTTGATTATCATCTTCATGGAGGTTTTCTTGGCAAGGATAGTGAAATGGTTTGCCATTGCCTTCTGCACAATGCACACCTACAGGCAATTTAGAACGGCCAATTAACCTGCTGTGCATGTTTTTTGACTGTGGGAGGAAACCTACACAAGCACGGGGAGAACATGCAAACTCCACACAGAAACACCCATATCTGGAATCGAACCCAGGCTTTCTTGATGTAAGGCAGATGTGCTAACCACTACGCCACTGTGCTGCCAAAATATGCACATACAGGGTCAAAAATATACCCATTTAGAATATTAATTCAGTTAAGGATGAAAGTACTAAAATGTCTTTGAACCTGCCAAGGTTCAAGCCTCTGAATTTATTGTTAACCTGATCATGATTAACTACAGGTGCTCGCTTCTCTGTCCCAACATACAAATAGATTGTTTGACAAGTACAATAATGAACCAAGGGGAGACTGAAAAAAGACACCCTCATCAAAGAGGATATCGATTTGGATGGTCAGGAACCACCAATGCATTACATTACATTACATTTTACATTGAGAGTACTTGGCAGACGCTTTGATCTAGAGTGACTTATCGTGATCATTTTGTATGTAAATACAATGAAGCTATTGAGGACCAAGGGTCCAACAGTGGTGGTACTGAGGATTGAATCTTCAGATTTGTAGCCCACCACCAAAATCCAGTGCTTCTCAAATAGCCTGGAGGGGTGCGGTATGATGCAGGGTATCAAGGGTGTAGGCTGACCGTGGGGGTGCACATCTTGGTTGACCGGAACTCGAGTCCCGGGGGCTATCATTTTATTTATTATATTACGAAGCACTTTGGGGGACCCAGGTACACCCGTGGGTAGAATTATAAACCTTAAAAAATGGCTGTCTATACAGGGGTGAACTGCAATTAAATACTATAGGTCAACCAAAAATATTCTGAAATATATTTCAAACTACATCTGCAAGTACATGTGCTAAATACATTTACAAATTGAGCTAAAGTTATTTATCTATTCAAGGGCACAAACAAATATTAATACATATTTACAGCATAAAGAGATACTGTTAATTTTATAAAAGTACTGACTATTAGGTTGTAGATACAGGCTGGATGGCTTATGATTATTTTAGCCATTCATTCTCTGTGCGTCAATGTTTGTGTTCTAACACATGTGCAGGAACCGGAAGTGGTACTAAGAAACTGTGCTTTATTCTCACACTTGCACTTTGTTTGATTGACGGTGTTCAGCTATTATTGCTTTCTGATAATATGGGAAGCGCTCCACCGAAATAGGCACCTGTCGTTGATTGCTGATTGGTCAGCTCAGGCTTGCACATGCGCAGTGCCTGTTACACGTTAACTTCCGGTTTACTGCACGCTGAATTTATAGCTGACTTTCTCTTCAATAACAGTCATTAAGTTTATTTATAAGATTGTGAATACACATAATTTCTTGTCCAGTGGAACTCAACTCCTGCTGTGGGGGGTGGGGTGCACGTGCACCCTGTGCACCACCCCAGCCTATGCCCTTGGGTATGACCCAGGGTAACATGCTTTTCTGGAATAGTGTACGAGAATTAAGTGTAATTGCACCTCCACTCCACTAGTTGACAGTGGCGCTCATTGTCGCGCACGAGCGAACGATAAGAAGCGCAGTAAACAACCCTTCAACAAACAACATGGAAAATGTCTAACAGGAATGAAGAAAAAGGTGTAGAGAGACCGAGATATTAAGACATAAATAAGTTTAAATATTATATTATTGTAAGCTGAACTATATTTTTCCTTTTGTTTTTAATGTTAATAAAGATACAGTGTTATACAGAGGGGTACTAATAATTTTCTTGACAAATAATACTATAGTCGCTCGAAGGGCTGAGGATGAAATGTTTTTTCTTCCTGGGGGGGGCGCCACAGAAAATTATTGAGAAGTACTGCCTTAATCACTAAGCCCCCGCTGCAATGTACAGGCTTTCAATGAAGTGCGAGTTTCCTATTGCTTCTATTTACTGACATGGACAAAGAATAAAGCTACTGAAGATGGTTTATGGTTGAATAAGAAAAAGATTGAGTTGTCTGACCACTTTGACCCAAAGGTGAATACCAGAGGAGTAAAGGTGAGGCATTCAATTCTCAGAACACCACCAGCTGACAAGCACTGATAAGCATAGTTCTGCAAAGTGGATGGAATAATCAAGAAGTCTTCCTCAGGATAACCTCAAACTATCAGCTAGACCAGTGTTTTTCAACCTTTTCTGAGTCACCGCATGTTTTTTTACATTGGAAACAAAATGACTTCCTGTACAGTATATATATAATTATAATATAATTTCTCAATATTTATACTTACTCAGTGTGTAACTTGAGCCTGTTTAGATGAATACAAATCCGATATCCTGGCAGGAATTGAAGAAAGACACACACACGAAGCTCTTCTTCAACAGCTCTCAGTCTGTCTCTGTTTTTAGTTTTTATAGCACTTAGGCTTGAAAAGTTCAGCTCACACAGATATGTTGTATCTGCCAAGTATGCCAACTTTGCACACCACTCATCACTTGCAAACAGATTTGAGTAATCAGACTTCTCATTTGTCAGAAACACTCTAAGTTCCTCCTGCAGCTCATACACACGGGTCAGCACCTTGCCGCACGACAACCATTGGACCTCCGTATGGAGCAATAAGGCTTCATGCTCCGCTACCATTTCCTCACACAACGATGCAAATACAGACGGCCCTCTACTTACGAAATTAATCCGTTCTAGTGCCTTTTTCGTAAACTGGAGTTTTCGTAAATAGAGGTGAATTTTACATGTAAAACACGTGATTTGTTCCAAGGCTCCCAAGACTACCCCATAAACCCTTTAAAAATTATAAAAGTACACCAATTTTGTATGAAATATGTGGTAAAGTAAAAGAAAATTATTTACTTTTTTTTTAATCTCTCTGGTCCCTTACCCTCATTCCTACCCCCACCCTTCTTCACGAGGTTCTTAAATATGGCGGTTGCTTTTTCTGCAATAATCCCCTCCGTCACTGTATCTCCGCTTTTAATGTCTCCTTCTGCTTCAATATCGTTCCGAAAGAATCGCCTCCGTCACCGTATTTCCGCTTTTAAGGTCTGTCTCCTTCTGCTTCAATATCGTCCTGATTGTAGAGGGGTTTTGGCCATACTCCTTTGCGATTTCGCTCAACTGCATCCCACTTTCGTATTTTTTTATCTCCTGCTTCACTTCGATTGATAATGGAGCCCGCTTCTTCTTTTTGGTGTCACTGGGAATCACGTTCATGGGGTCCATGATGGATAATGAAAAATAACGCTGCAGTGATTACTCTCAAAAAAAACTCATGAGCCATCAGTCCTGTTCAACTCTCCTTCACGCGTGTGACAAAGAGGAAGTATGGGTACAGGAATGGGTACAGTCCAGCTCCCTCCTGGCCAATGGGAGGCCAGTGGGGTGGGATGTTGGGAGACAGCCAATGGGATAGCAACTCGGGCATTGTTTGAATGGCGCGTTTGAATTTTTGAATGCTGCTTTTGGCGCTTTTCGTAAAAAAGAGGTTGTTTTCGTAAAAAGAGGACAAAAATTTAGGAAAATGTTTTTCGTAACCTGGATTTTTGTAAGTAGATGGCCGACTGTACAGTAGGCCCTTGAATATTCGCGGTTTTGCACTCACTGTTGAGTATTCGTGGACTGCCGAGCAACTGACACGTCACTGAAATTCAGCCAATGGCTGTCCTCCTTCCTGCTGATTGGTTGAGATGATGTAACGCCCCTTTTTCCTCACTCGCGCACAAGTTGTCAATGAGCCTCTTTTTTTGTGTGTGTTTTAATTACCAGTTAAGCTCTATGATACCACTCAAACGCTGTGCGTCTTCTCTGCTAAGCGATAGAAAACGTTGGATGTCTCTTCTGAAGAAATAAGACTTTCTCCTGAAGAAACGAGTTTCCTCTGAGCTGTTGTATTAAAGTATTTTTCAATTATTATTCCAGTGCAGTATCAGTAGGCTGCAAAGCCGTCAGCGTGTTTCTGTCCCTTGTTAAAGGGTTGTGTCAGGAAGGACATCCGACGTAAAAATCTATGCCAAATCAAACGTGCGAATCATTCACTGTGGCGACACTGATAAAGGGGAAAAGCCGAAAAGAAATCTCATTCCAGTACAGTATCTAAGTTAATGTTTGTGCGTGAGATTTTATGTTCTGTAGCATGTTTCACAAATGATACCAAAAGGATTAACTTTATTACGCTTCATGTCCTTGTACATTGAACTTGGAGTGACGTCTCCAAGATGGCGCTGCCCACAGGGCGACGTCGCAGAGTTCTCAGAGTCAGATTGTTTCTTTGTTCCTTTTAATTTGTTTTATTTGTTTGCTCATGTTTTGCACTATGCTCGTCTATGACCGGTCGACAGCTATGAGATCGGAGTATCTTCGGGCATGTATAACTAAGCACGCTCAACTGCTGAGCTAATATGCTATGGTAGCTCAATGCTAGCAAGCCGCATCCTGGCTAACACTAAGCCCAGGCGGGGAGGGGCCGAATGAAGGTGGACAAGCTTCATAGATTGCAGCACAGGGATCTACAAGACTGCTCCATGCTGTGGTTTTGTGAAACATGGCTCGAGGAGAGTACACCCGACGAGACGATTGCACTAGCCGGCTACACGGCCTTCATCCCGTGCGATCTCAAGCGCCGGAGTCGTCGTTCGGCCCCCTCCCACCTGGGCTAATTGTTAGCCGGGGCGCGGCTAGCATTGAGCTACCCTAGCATATTAGCTCACGATAGGAGTTGTTGGGTGCTTAGTTGCCCAAAGCTGAAGCTGCTCATATCTGTAGGAGGGTCGTCCGGTCATAGACGAGCATAGTGCAAAACATGAACAAAGAAACAATTTGACTCTGAGAACTCCGCGACATCGCCCTCTCGGCAGCGCCGTCTTGGAGAGGTCACTCCGGACGTCACTCCAAGTTCAATGTAAAAGGACATGAAGCGTAATAAAGTTTATCCTTTCGGTCTGTCTGTCTTCCTTTCGGCTTTTTCCCTTTTACTTGGGAGTCGCCACACTGAATCATCTGATTCGCAAGTTTGATTTGGCAGAGGTTTTTATGTCGGATGCCCTTCCTAAAGTTTATCCTTTTGGTATCGTTTGTTAAACATGCTACAGAACATAAAATCTCACGCACAAACATTCTAAAGATTAAGTTAGATACTGTACTGAAATAATAATTGAAAAAGACTTTAATACGAGTGCTTTACAACAGTATATGCTGTATAATGTTTATATTTTATCATCAGTAAGACTGTCTATAGAATGTGTTTAAGAAGCAGATTTTACTTCCGCCTGCTCATTCGCGCATGTGACGTGATACATGGGGTTTTATTTCTGGGTACAGAACTCGCACATTATCTCGATTTGCGGGAGGGCCCGGAACCGAACCCCCCGAATGTTAAGGGCCAGTAGGCATACGACTGTATACGACTTCTCAGAGGTCGTGTCTTTACAAAGTTCGCTATGTGCAGTTGTCCTTTTTAAAAACTACTCCATGACTTCCACCATGACCTCTCATGTGCTTCACAATTCTCTTGAAGGAACAAGGCAATTAGCGACCTGTTGCCACCGGGACGATTATTACATTACTCTGCAAGTCATTATATATTCCAGCACTGACACTCGACAGTGACATAATATTTGAAGATAATGATTAATAAATGTTTTAAATCACAAATTATAAATTATAAAAAAAAGTAATATTGGATAATTTCTCACGGCACACCTGATGATCTCTCATGGCACACTCGTGTACCAAGGCCCACCGGTTGAAAAACACTGAGCTAGACCATCAAAACATGGACATAGTTGATTGTGTCTTCTGACAGGTTCAGTTCAGTTCATTTTCTGTAACCGCTTCATCCTAATTAGGGTCACGGGAAGGCTGGTGCCCATCCCAGCCAACTCAGGGCTAGGACAGAGTACACCCTGGACAGCTCGCCAGGCCATCGCAGGGCAGAAACACGCTGACTGCTTTGCAGCCTACTCTTGTCGAAAGTCAGCAATGGTTCTTTTACATGCCTCACACCATAGACAGTGAGAGACATGGCCGGCCTTTGATAACCCAGTTAGCTGCACTGGGAGGACAGTGACAACCTTATGGAGAGTGGGACTCGAACCCCCAACCTTTGGATCAGCGATCCGGCACCTTATACCACTAGACCACCACTGCCCTCCTGACAGGTTGTGGCTTCCAAATACATATCAAAGCAGGTTTTCTCATGATCATTCCAAAGTACTTATCTCTATCCTATTTTAATAAAAGGAATAAAGGGTCCATGCTAAAACTAACAAATGAAATAAAAACCAACAAATAGAATTGTGTCAGAAGCTTGTTGTAAATCAAGTATCACGTGTGCAATATGTACAATTTTGAATGTGTGAATACTTTTGGCTATATTAGGATGAAAAGAATATCTAGGGGGTCACAAGCACTTGATTTTCAGAAACATTGGTTTGGAAAAACTTGCGTTTTTTTTGCAAATGCAACACAATTTCCTCCGAGATCAATGAAGTGTTCTGATTCATACATGATACATGTGCATTAATGTGGCGCCACCTGCTGGATATTTATTTGTACTGCGTAAATATAAGTGTTGTGGGCGATGTTAAAAGGATCTTAAGATACATCAGACAAGCTGTTAATATTGTGCAAATCATTTGTTATTGAAAATTTGTTTTGTGTTGTATCTCTTTAGAGTGATAATCAGTGGCAGAAGGTGGAATTATTGCTGGAATTTGGAGATTGGCTGTACTGTAATAATTTTCCTGCGGCTGATGCACAGCTACAGGCCCAGTTGGTTATAGACCTGCTGCTCTCCACTGATTTGAATGCCAGTGAAAGTGAAAGTAACCGAGGTAATCCAGTTAATGACACATGCATGTTTGTATGTATTTGATCTATCCCTGTTTTTGGCAAAACATTTTATGTAGTGCTCAGCCCATCTGCCTCACAGTAACAAGGCAGGTTCGAATTCTGGGCCCGGTGAGAGCGTTTCCTTGTGGAGTTTGCGTGTTCTTCCTACATACCTGTTATGCTAATTGGCTGTTCCAATTTGCTCATTGAGGTGTTGGCCCTGTGACTGACAAGCAAGCAGTCCAGTGCATACCCCGCTTTCGCCCAGAGTTGGCTGATTGCAGTAGAATGAGATGGTTCAGTGAATTTATTAATGTATGTTTGTAGCTTGTTGAAACAAGTCCAAGGTGACATATTGATTTTTTTTATTTTATTTTTGGTTACTTCTACTCTGCTACTTTGTCTAATAGAAACTCCTATTTGGGCAAATGCATTTGCCCCAGTCAGGAGTCTGTCTCATCTGAGTGTCCAGGCTCCAGTGCCTGTGCCAAATGTAACTGAGCTGAAGGATGTGCGCACTCTGGATATCTTGGTGCAAGCCTACACATTCCTGGCTCTGATGGAATCCAGAGTATCTACCAAGCACCAGCATTACCTGTTGCAAGCTTTTCATCATGTTTTGCAGATCTGGCAGGTTTGTACTCAGTTTGTACCTTAAGACCAAAAAATAGGGAAGCAGTTAATGTCACAGTTTAAATGCAAAGTAATCTAAAGTTTGAATGTGGAAACAAGATGAGTAACATTTTTAGTTTAAGATTTTTTTTAGTTCTGAAAATCTTCAAATTTCATATACAGTAAATTATGGTCACTCCCCATTTGGTGACGTTAACCTTTTAATTTATGTTATTTTCCCAGGTGTCCATGGAAACGGCTGAGGATGCTATCAAAGGTATAGAAAAGACCTCTGATGTTCGGTCTGAGACTGTGTCTGCAGATAGTACCAGAAGAGACAAGAAGAAAGAGAAAAGCTTAAAATCTAAAGAGGTTTGGTACATGCACTCGGTGGCCAAAAGTTTGTGGACCCTGACTATTACATCAACATATGGGCCTTTTATAACCTGTTGAACACTTTATTATTTTGAACACCAACTACACCTGTGGTCTCTTTGCTTCTCATTAGTGCCTCGCCTCACTTCTGCTTTTGAGGTTGAATTCAAATCCCACAACCACATTTTAAGATGTACTGCAAACTACCTCTAGCATAGTAGAGGCTATTTTAACAGAACGTTTTACGTTCATAGCCCAGCTCCATACATTTGAAAAATATTGTAAAGCATCTATCTGATCTTTCATGGTACATATGAGTTTCTTTCAGTTTATTAGTCCTTTCATTATTGTACCTTCACAGCATCTCATGCTTTGGCTCCATTTGTCAATCTCCGGTATATGAATATTAGAAAAATGCTTCAGCTGTAAAATCTTTACTTCATAAGTATGTAGTGTCCCTAGTCATATAATATAGGTCCTTCTCAAAAAATTTGCATATTGTGATAAAGTTCATTATTTTCTGTAATATACTGATAAACATTAGACTTTCATATATTTTAGATTCATTACACACAACTGAAGTAGTTCAAGCCTTTTATTGTTTTAATATTGATAATTTTGCCAAAAAAAATAAAGAAAAACCAAAAATCCCTATCTCAAAAAATTTGCATATTTCATCCGACCAATAAGAAAAGTGCTTTGAATACAAAAAAAAAAAAAAAAGTCAGCCTTCAAATAATTATGTTCAGTTACGCACTCAATACTTGGTCGGGAATCCTTTTGCAGAAATAACTGCTTCAATGCGGCGTGGCATGGAGGCAATCAGCCTGTGGCACTGCTGAGGTGTTATGGAGGCCCAGGATGCTTCGATAGCGGCCTTAAGCTCATCCACAGTGTTGGGTCTGGTGTCTCTCAACTTTCTCTTCACAATATCCCACAGATTCTCTATGGGGTTCAGGTCAGGAGAGTTGGCAGGCCAATTGAGCACAGTAATACCATGGTCAGTAAACCATTTAGCAGTGGTTTTGGCACTGTGAGCAGGTGCCAGGTCGTGCTGAAAAATGAAATCTTCATCTCCATAAAGCTTTTCAGCAGATGGAAGCATGAAGTGCTCCAAGATCTCCTGATAGCTAGCTGCATTGACCCTGCCCTTGATAAAACACAGTGGACCAACACCAGCAGCTGACATGGCACCCCAGACCATCACTGACTGTGGGGACTTGACACTGGACTTCAGGCATTTTGGCATTTCCTTCTCCCCCAGTCTTCCTCCAGACTCTGGAACCTTGATTTCCGAATGACATGCAAAATTTGCTTTCATCCGAAAAAAGTACTTTGGACCACTGAGTAACAGTCCAGTGCTGCTTCTCTGTAGCCCAGGTCAGGCGCTTCTGCTGCTGTTTCTGGTTCAAAAGGGCCTTGACCTGGGGAATGTGGCACCTGTAGCCCATTTCCTGCACACGGCGGTGCACGGTGGCTCTGGATGTTTCTACTCCAGACTCAGTCCACTGCTTCCACAGGTCCCCCAAGGTCTGGAATCGGCCCTTCATTCACTTTTTCCTTCCCACAGACGTCCCACTGAGGTGGCTTGATACAGCACTCTGGGAACAGCCTATTCGCTCAGAGATTTCTTTCTGTATCTTACCCTCTTGCTTGAGGGTATCAATGATGGCCTTCTGGACAGCAGTCAGGTCGGCAGTCTTACCCATGATTGCGGTTTTGAGTAATGAACCAGGCTGGGAGTTTTTAAAAGCCTCAGGAATCTTTTGCAGGTGTTTAGAGTTAATTGGTTGATTCAGATGATTAGGTTAATAGCTCGGTTAGAGTAACTTTTCATGATATGCTAATTTTTTGAGATAGGAATTTTGGGTGTTCATGACAAACCATGCCATATGCCAAAATCATCAGTATTAAAACAATAAAAGACCCGAAATATTTCAGTTGGTGTGCAATGAATCTAAAATATATGAAAGTTAAATTTTTATCAGTACATTACAGAAAATAATGAACTTCATCACAATATGCTATTTTTTTGAGAAGGACCTATATTGTCTGTCTGTCTTCCTTTCGGCTTTTTCCCTTTTACTCGGGAGTCGCCACAACAAATCATCTGATTCGCACGTTTGATTTGGCAGAGGTTTTTACGTCGGTTGCCCTTCCTGTCACAACCGTTTTAGCAAGGGACAGAAACATGCTGATGACTTTGCAGCTACTCTTTACGAAAGTCAGCAATGGTTCTTTTACATGCCTCTCACCATAGACAGTGACAGACATGGTCCGCCTTTGATAACCCAGTTAGCTGCACTGGGGGGACAGTGACAACCCCGTGGGGACTCGAACCCCCAACCTTAGGATCAGCGATCCTGCACCCTAGCCACTAGACCACCACTGCCCCCACCATTGTCCTTTGAGAAGGACCTATATCTTCTTCTTTTCCTTTCGGCTTTTCCCTTCAGGGTTCGCCACAGCGAATCATCTGCCTCCATCTCACCCTATCCTTTGCATCTTCTTCTCTTACACCAACGACCTTCATGTCCTTCTTCACCACATCCATGAGAAGTACCTATATATTTATGGTTAAATCCTTATTTCTACCCGAATCATTTTTTTTTTCATCAGACATGCTTAAAGGTGCAGTGCATAAAACCCTGGTGAAATCTGATGGCAGAAATTAAGTGTCTTATCAGTAAATAAGTTTTAATCAATCAAAAATATGTGTTTTTTTGTTGTTGTTAAAGTTGTAGAAGCTGTTTTTGCTTTGCATGGGGTGTGAATCTCATGCCAACCAGCCTCTCGCACCATCATATTTCGGGGGGGGGGGGGGGGGGTTTAAATATTAGTTGCTTGCAATCTGTACCCTTACCAGTAGATGGCACTAGATACTGGTAAATCTTACACACTGCCTCTTTAACCGTCCTTGCAAACTTAAAAATGCTGATTATAGAATCCTTATATCAGTAGCATATAGTATTTTTGCTCAGTTAATGGATTTTCTCAGTTACTTTGTTGATGGCTTAAACTTTTACAGATATCAGCACACTAACTTAATTTAAACAGAAATAGCCTCGCTCACAAAGATCTTTTGTGTAGCTCTGTGAGGTCTAAATTCTGAATTAGATATTGTATCTAAAAAGTACACATGGATGTGATGGTCAAGTGTCTACAAACCTTTGGACATATCTCAAGAATTTATATATGAAGTGTTTTTTATATGTATGCCAAATTGACAAATGTTTATAGATTTTAATCATTAATATAGCCCTAACCGTACTCTTTACTGTGTAGCCCTTGACTATTCAGAAGGAACGCAAGGGCACAGGTTTGGACACTCCTTTTCAATTAGGACCAGAGAAATGGGCACAGTTTCAGTGTTCTGAGGAACTTCGGCAGGTTTTCAAACATGGCTGCAGCCCTTACTCCATCAACAGCCACAGCATCGGCATGCAGGTCAGCATCTCATTACAAGGGCTCTCGCGTACACACACACACACACACACACACACACACTGCACTGGAACCTGATCCTATACTGAGCTAGTAAGCTATTCAGGGTACACCCCACCTTTACCCAGTTGCGGCTAAGACACTCTGAAGCCTTCCTGTAACCCTATAATGATTATTGTCGTCATGTTTTTATGTCCTCCTCATTCACTCACTCATTTTCCAAACCGCTTAATCCAATTCATGGTTGCTGGAAGCCCAGTGCCGATCTCAGTCAACACGGTGCAAAGGTAGGTTACACCATGAACAGCTTGCCAGACCATTTCAGAGCCAACACACAGCCACACAAACATTCCCACTCCCACCAAGGGGTAATTTGGAAAAGCCTAATAGTCTAATGTGCATGTCTTTAGGCTGTGGGAGGAAAACGGCGTACCTGGTGGAAACCACACAAGCAAGGGAAAACATGCAAACTCCAATGCTATTTTGTGTTTCCCAGGTTCTTCCTGCTAAATATTAACAGTAATTGAAGGAGAGAAGCGAGCATGTTCCCAAAGCCTTAAGTGTAGCTTCCTATAGTACTATAGTTTGTACAACACACAGTAATAAGCAATACATTCATTTTCTGTAACCGCGTATCCCTAATTAGGGTCGCGGGGAGGCTGGCACTCATCCCCGCTGACTCCGGGCGAGGGCAGAGTACACCCTGGTCAGCTTGCCAGGCCATCGCAGGGTGGAAACACGGTGACAGCTATGCAGCTACTCTTGTCGAACATTAGCAATGGTTCTTTTACATGAACCTCACACCATAGACAGTGAGAGACATGGCCAGCCTTCAATAACCCAGTTAGCTGCACTAGGGGGAACAGCAGTGACAACCTGTTGAGAGTGGGGCTTGAACCTCCAACCTTAGGATCAGTCTTCCAGTACCTCACCCCCAGGCCAGTACTATCTGTAATAAGCAATATAATAATTAAAACATGTCTCTCACACAAGCTTTTAAAGTAATTAGGATGTTTTTTGGTGTGAATAAGTAGTGTACATAGCTTTACCATGGACCTAATACAGTATATGGCTGTTACATTGTTCTCTTTATTATACTTCTTATTGGTGAATTGTTTTTTTAAGCCCCATCTGAATGTGTATTTATGTGCTTCTAGAGCCGAACTCTTTTCTATTTGGATGTCCTGGTGAAAGAGCTGGAATCCAGCTCACTGACTCCGTTCACCCTTCCACCTTTGCACCTGGCTGAAGCCATTGCTCATGATATCTGTCTCAGCAAGAGCCATTCTGACCTTTATCGTCTTAGGTATACAGCATATATATATATATATATATATATATATGTATATATGTATGTATATGTATATATGTGTGTGTGTGTGTGTGTGTGTATATATATGCTTTTAAGTGATTCTCTGCTCTATGTTCAGTGTGTAATTATTGAATACACTTTTTCTCGTTTTGTTTTCAGGATAGTGCAGACTTGTTGTGAGCTGAGGCTTGACTCTCTATCACCTTACAAAGAAGCACTACTGAACTTCGCTCGTATTCCTGAAGATGAGCAGATATTGTAAGAGACATGTCGTGCCATTTAGCTGTCATTATATTTTAATATGGTATACCCTTTTACATCTGTATTACACTGACTGCTTACAGCTGTTTAACATCCTCTATTTAAATAGTTGGGGTGGTACAGTGTGGACTGAAAAATAATGGAACGCAAAATAAGATTTTTATAGTTTAGATTCTGCATGTTCTCCCTGTGCTTGCGTGAGTATCCTCTGGGTACTCCGGTTTCCTCCCACAGTCCAAAAACATGCACAGTAGGTTAATTGGCTGTTCGAAATTACCCCTATGGGTGATTCTGAACATGGTTGTGTGAGTGTTGACACTGCGATAGCCTGGGGAATTTATCCAGGGTGTACCCTGCCTTCGCCCAGAGTCGGCTGAGATGGGCACCAGCCTCCCTGTGTCCCTAATTAGGATTAAGCAGTTCAGAAAATGAGTGCTAGTTTAGATTTCATATTTTATCCACAACTCTGAAGCAGGTCAGAAGATCCATGCTTTGACTCAGTTAATAACAGAGAGCATATAACAGTGTCTTTTCTTGTCTGGTCAGCATACTCATTTAAACACAAATGTAAACAGTGCTCTGTAAAGATGTTTACAGAAAACATCATTAAATTAACTAAAATGGGATTTTTTTTTTGTTTATATTTACACATCTTAACCATTACACTGAAGCAGTTGAGTTTCTCTTTCAACTAATCAATTCAGTATTTGGCAGCATCCGTTCTCTCTGACTGGACTCCTTCGGGAACAAAAGGAAACAGAGTTTTTGTATATACAGGGATCCCTCACTTTCCGCGGTTAATTGGGACCGAGTTCCCCACGCGACCATCGAAATCTGCAAAGTAGGATCACCTTCTCCACCCCGACTGATGTATAAGTACACGTATATGTGTATATAATATCAATAAATACATATCCAATGCTATAAATGCTTAAAATAACAATTAAACATTGAAAAAAATAACATAAGATGTAAATAAAATATAAATACTGACGCTCTCCAACTTAAAACATTCGTTTTGCAAACATTCGGAGATACCAACATGTCCAAGGTCGAAAGTGAAAGTGAAATGAAATTGAAGAACAAATAGAAATAGAAATGGAATAAAATGTACAGAAACATAGATCATAAATATAAGTATGAAATATGATTAAACATTATCCTGAGGTACACGTAATACTAGGCTCCGGCAGAGGGGGGCGTGGTTGCCCAGACGCGCACACAGATACAACAATATATCCAGTTTCGATAGATTTTCTGTTGTTTTTTGTTTGTTTAGGGTTTTGGGGGTTTTTTTTGTTGCATAATTGGCCTTGTTTTTGTGACATTTTCCTTAACTTTTCCACCTATTCTTCCTTAATTTCCTTATTTTTTTAATTTGATGAATATTTATTTATTTATTAATGTATTTATTTTTAAAAACCGCGATGCACTGAAGCCGCATTCATTGAAGTGCAAAGTAGCGAGGGATCCCTGTAGTATGGGAAGCACAAGGAAAGTAAAATAAAACAAGATTTTTATGGGGTTTTTCCATTTTAAAGTGCAAGAATGTTGATTATGCCTGATTGAGTGCAGGGAACAAAATATTTGACCTTTTGACTTGGCTACATTTACCTTGAGACCAGGTCAAAGGTAAAACAGAGAAATGTACAAACCTATGCCCATGAACACACCATAGAAAATGTATGTGCAAAACATATTAACGGACGGCCCAGCTGTTGTTGATAGTCCGAACGATATTTGCAAGGTCATGCATATTGTGGTAAAATTCAAAGGTCAAGCAAGGAAACTGACAAGGCTGTTCACACTTTTATACCACAGGAGTCCTGCATGCACAATTTAAATTTTTTGCAAGGCCCAGCAATCTGTGAGCTGTTTCAGGTTGTACCCCACCTTCGCCAAGTGTTGGTGGCCCTCGCAACCCTGGTAGGATTCTTGGCTTGGGAAATAAGTGAGTGAGGGACAATTTACAAAGATCACAGTCAGATGAGCAAAAACAGCAGTTTTATTTTGGAGACCTGTGATCATATATGATTTTTCTATAAAATGTTAAAAGGTTAGTATTTATAGTTGTTGAAGTATTAGATGCTGAAGTTGGGGACAGAGACAAGAAAGGCAAGACATTAGCAGGCAGTGACAATAACCCAACAGCCTGATGGCTGAGGGATAAAAACAAAAGCGACAAGAACAAAGTGATGTAATTTTTTAACACAGATCCACAACACAATTTGGAGTTTTAAAATGTGATCTTACTTCAACCGCCTACAAGCTGGGATACGATGAGAATTTCTCTCTGCTGTAAGGTACAGTATGAGACAGGAAAAGGCTTTTCCTTATTTCAATAATTATAGGTTACTTGGTGGAGGGAACACTATGCTGCTTTGTACCTTGTCTAATATTTTCTGCTATCAAGACTCTTTGATGGAAATCCCTTAACATCAAGCAACTCTCCAGATAACTACCAGAGGTTTTTATTACAATCTAACTGTTAATATTTTTTGCCTTTTTAGGTGTAGAAAGAAAGTTATTCTTGAAAAGGAACAAAGAGGACATAGAGAGCCTCAAGTCATCAAGATACATGAGGTTAGTTTGTTAGAGGGATTAGATCTTAAAACAGCAAACTTTGCTGTTAGCTTTTTTCTGTGATTACATTCTCTCTAAAAACAACAGCTTTCACTCAGAGCTATAGTAATAATAATACATTTTATGGACAGTGAAGCCTCGGTACTCAAACTTAATCTGTTCCAGACGGCTGTTTGAGTTCCGATTTGTTCGAATTACGAATCCGCTTTTCCCATTACAAATAATGTTAATGGTCTTAATCCGTTCCGTCGTCTTTTGAACAGAAGTTAACGGTACCGTAACTCATACCATAGGTCCGCAAATTAAGTGAAAAATTATTGAATACAGTACATTATGTTATAGTCTGTGCTATATAGCTCCTCCATCACACTGTCTCCTGCATTTTTGGGTCTGGCTGAAAGTTTCTGGTGTCACACTCACACACGCTAGAAGATTCTATGATGCCAGGAACATTCAACCGGACCCAAAAATGCAGAAGACAATGTGATGGAGGAGCTTTATTATTCACAGGAAAGGCAATAGAGCATGGGGAAATTGTAGTCACCGTTAGAGAAGCCCTGTGATTGCTAAGTGGAATCAGGTGCGTGTGTTTATTACTCCACCCGCGTCCCTCCAATGCACAGAGAGAGTTGAAGCCACCTAAACCAGAGTATCTCACAAGAGACCATAGCACACTAAAATAAAAAACAGTACAGTTAAAGCATAAGAAAAATAAAGATAAGAATTTTTACCTTTGTGGTGCTGAGCAGTTGGCATGCGTAAATATTGGAGAGAGAGAGAAGAGGAGGACTCCCTTCCATAACAGATTTAGGTAAATAAACCAAGGGTGTTTTTTTTTCTCTTGCTACCGCTTTGTATGGATGACTCTTCTTCAGGATGTTCCTTTCTCTTCTTGAAGAACATTTCTAGCTTAGCTTGTTTCTGCCTTCTTTTCAAAACCTTACGAAAGTGGCTCATGACCTCATCTTTAAAGGTGTTCACAGTGCTGTTAGTGCTTTAGCTTAGCTTTAGTGCTTTAGCTTAGCTTTAGCGCTAGCTTTATCAAGGTGATACATAGTATCAACAACTTCCGGACTTCCGCAGAACAGTGCTAGCTTTATCCATAGTATCAACAACTTCTGGACAGCCCCAGAACAGCTCTAGCTTTATCAGGGTGATGCATAGTATCAACAACTTTCGGACATCCAGAAGTCGTGCACTTTTCCTCTCTCTCGGTGTCATTTTTTCTCGCGTGTTTTTCGAGTTCAACATCCAGTTTTTGTTCAATTTCCAGGACAAAAAAATCCTGGATTCTTTGTTCAAATCAGACTTGTTCGAACTCTAAAGCATTTGAATACCAAGGCTCCACTGTGTTTGTGTGTGTGTGTGTGTGTGTATGTGTGTGTGTATATATATATATATATATATATATATATATATATATATATATATATGATAGTCCCAGCAAATGAAAAATCCAGGTTACGAAAAACATTTTCCAAAATTTTTTGTCTCTGTATACAAAACACGCCAAACGCACCATTCAAACATTAAAACGCGCCATTCAAACAATGCCCGAGCTGTTCTCCCGTTGGAGCACAATCTACCATGCATACTCAGTTAAGCAAAGAGAGTTGTAAAGTGAATGAAAACCCAAGAAAGAGAACTCTCTGCTCTGCTGATTCACATCAGTGATTCAGATCAGTAATTCATATCAGTGCAGGCTGAGTACTAAACGAGTTCAACGGCGCCCTTGCACACTTAAAAGACCGGAAGTCCGTATAACTTGCGCTTGGTTTCAAGCAAGTAAACTACTTTCAGCAAGTGCAATACTTTCGGTATTAAGTGCCTCACATATTGTAAGCGTTGATTGGCTGTTTTAAGCTTCATGTGAAGTGAGTCGGCTCAGCTTCATGTCATGTGACCATCTGTCAACCATCGGAATCATTTACAAGCAGAAAGATCACATCACAGAGAATGTTAAAGGTTATATTTGATACTGTATTTGATATTTGATGAGTGAATTTGATTAAAATTTATCAATTTGAAATTATTTTGCTTGAATATAATTTATTTGAAATTAATGTTGATATTATTTGATATATTTGATATTATTTTAGAATGTTATTTTTATAATAATTGATTTAGGGGTGTTTTATGAAATACAGTAATGGCATTTATGGATGTATATGAGCGTCATACGTCACACGTCATACGTCACTGTAACAACTTACGTTCACTTTCAACTTATTTTCGGCCGTCCGGAACCAATTAAAAATGTAAGTCGGGGAGTGTCTGTACTCGTTTAGTACTGAGCCTGCACTGATGTGAATCACCAGCAGAGTGGAGAGTTCTCTTTTCTTTTCTGGATTTGGGTTTTCATTCATTTTACAACTCTCTTTGCTTAACTGAGTATGCATGGTAGATTGTGCCGATCTGAGCAGATAGTTAATTCAGTCTTGGGAAAACCGGAAATTCAGGCATATGCCGGAAAACTTGCACCCATGTGGACGTGGATTATTACAGGTCCATGAATAAATAAAATAAGGTCAAGTGTCAAGAATGGGTTTGGACAAGTCTGAGTCTGAGTGTTTTAAGTTGAGGTAGTTGAGATACTGCCAATGTTTTCCATAATCCATGACCCTGGCATCGAGTAACAACCTGTTTTGGGTGTCCTAGATAATGTGCTCTTTTGAGTGCTTTCTATCGAAGGTGTGTATTTGATACTGTGGTACCTTTATTATTATTTTTTTATGCTTATGCTTCTGACCAACCATATTTGCTTAGGGTTACAAAAGTCCGTAAAACAGTGTAAACACAAAGATCACAGAGGCGACATCTTACCAGAAGGGTAACACCCAGTGAACTGGGAAGAAGGAGGGGCACGTTCAGTCTATCGTTTGTAAACAATGGACGCAGCATCATGCGTAAGTAGCGTATTACGTCAGCGCACTACGTATGTACGTCTCGTACTACAGAGAGCATGCTAAACTCAAAATGTAACTTTTTTTTTTTAAACGTAAAATCGAAAAATACGTAAAGCGAATGAATGTAAGTCGGGGACAATCTGTATTTTATAATGTGTGTGTCTGTGTGTGTGTATATATATATATATATATATATATATATATATATATATATATATATATATATATATATATATATATATATATATGTGTGTGTGTGTGTGTGTGTGTGTCTGTGTGTGTGTGTGTGTGTAAGCTAATGATTAGCCTGTTTTGACCCCCAGATAGTGCCTCCTGACAGTATTTCTGGTGTAGCTAAAGGCAGAAATGTACAGGAGCTGTGGTTGGACAAGGCTGCTTTGTGCATCAGTATGGGCCTGTACCAGCCTGCAAGAAGTCTGTTAGCTGAGGCTCATCTCATGGCCACGGTGAGAGGGGACATTCACAAGTGCTATGAGAAAAGCATCCAACTGGTTGCATGTTTCCTCTATGTTATTAAATTATTAATTAACTTTCTTGCACAGTCCAAAAACATGCATTCTAGGCTAATTGACTGTTTCAAATGGCCCCTAGGTGTAAATGTGAAATGTGATTTGTGTGTGTGTGTGTGTGTGTGTGTGTGTGTGTGTGTGTGTGTGTGTGTGGTCCCTGTGATGACCTGACAAACTGTTCACGGTGTACCCAGCCTTTTCCTGGTGTAGGCTGAGATAGGCTCCAGCCTCCCAGTGCCCTTAATAGAAATAAGCGGTTTGGTAAATGAGTGAGTGAATGAACTTAATTAATTCTTATCTATATTGCAGGAACTTGGAGACCAAACCAATCTTGCTAAAAGTCTTTACCTATTGGCTGTTCTAGCCAATCAGGAGAATCAGCACAGCCAGGCCCTTGCTTTATTTGAACTTGCTCAAGAGATTGGAGGGGATGAGGACTTCTGGTACAACCTCTTTAAGAGCCTCTTGAACACTACTGCACAACTTGATGGAGATATTTATACTCAGGTTCATGTCTTTAATTTCCGTATGTACAGCCACGAAGTAGGATCAAGTCTCCCTAACTGACGTATAAGTACATGTATATGTGTATGTAATATCAATAAATACATATTCAATGCTATAAATGCCTATAGTAACAAACATTCAAAAAATAATGCATAAGATGTAAATAAAATATAAATACACACACACAGATGCGCACCTCACATAAAAATGTAAGTAATATTATGGGGGGGTTGTTTGTTTGTTTTTGTTTGTTTGGGCATAATTTGCCTTGTTTTGCTGCATTTTCCTTAATTTCCTTATTTTTTTATTTTCCGATGAATATTTTTGAAAAACCCGCGATGCACTGACGCTGCTGAAACTGAAGCACGAAGTAATGAGGGATCACCGTACTGACTTTTAAAGTAATGCATTTATATAAACTGCAACAACCAAACAAATGTACAACACAAATACTTTGAATTAAAATCAAGGGGTGTCAAACTCGTGTTCACTGAGGACTGCATCACTAAATTTAAAGGTAATCCATGGCCAAGTAATCTCTGAACATCTATTCTCAGGGGGCAACCATGATAAAAAGATTCATCTCAGCAATTGCCCTCTTTTCCTTTATTCACTGCGTTACCTGACACTGCTTAACATTGACAAGCAGGCATATGATCTTTCTTGAGCCATGAATGACTAGCAATTTACTTGAAATAGGCTACCGCCTCCTAGTGAAAGATGGTAAATTAAGTTTTATGGTAAAGCTCAATGCAAAGACCGTAGGATAATCGTATTCTTTAAAAGCTCTTGCGGGCCACATAAAATGAGTAGGTAAGTCGGATTTGGACTCCGGGTTCTTGAGCTTGTTAGGTTTATATAATGATTTTTTTCGAATGAACAATGCTATAAAAGTTTCTCAGAAACCAAAATTCTTAATATTCTCTCCATATGCTAATCACATCTTTAAAGAGTCACCACTTCATAGTAGCAGAAAATATTGTCCAATTTGCATTTGATGGATCTGTACTGGTGCAGGAGGACATGGTGAAAAGAAGCAATCATAGTTAATGCTTTGGATTTTCAAGGTTGTTTGTTACCACGTGACATTGATTTTGCTTTGTTTATGGTCCACAGGTGTGTCAGATCAGAGACACGGCCATCAAACTCTTTAGGTCTGCTCAGGAGCAAAGACCGAATCGAGCCTCAGTCATTGAGTTCTACATTGCATCACTGCAGACCATGTAAGAGTTCATTATATATGTATTTGTTTGTTTATTTATTTTCCAAGCCATTTCAGCTGACTCTGGGTAAAGGCAGGGTACACTCTTACCTCTTATACACCAACTCACCAGTCCCTCACAGGGCCAAGACGCACAACCATTTTCTTACACACACACACACACACACACACACACACACACACACACACACACACACACACACACACACATGAACACAATTTCGAACAGTCATTTATCATTCATCCGATAATTTTCTTAGTCGCTTCATCCTAATTAGGGTCATGGGGAGGCTGGCACCCATCTCGGTTGACTCTGGGTGAGGGTCAGGGTACACCTTGGACAGCTCATTAGGCCATCGCAGGGCAACACAGACCCAACCATTTACACTCACACCTAGGTGCAGTTTGGCCCAGAAAATGAGCCTGATTAAAAAACTGGGAGGAATCCCATGCAAGGACGGGAAGAACATGCAAACTCCTACACAGAAACACCAAGCCAAGACTCAAACCCAGGACCTTCTTGCTGACATGCTGACGGTTACACCACCATGTCACCCCAGAAATTACGCACGCGTTATTAAATGTATATTAAAAAATACAAAATACTGGTGTAAAACACATGTATGTATGTAACGTTTAAAACTGTTTTAATTTTTAAACTTGGGTCACTTTTTCATGACAACTTAACAATAAGTGCAACAGTGGAGTAAGTTAATTTCTTACATCTCTAACTTTAAGAAGTATAGGAGACAATGAAAAATGCTACTATAGTAAAGATACAAAACACATAGTATAAGAGAAAGAGAAGTGCTTTCCCTAATAATCAATATAATCTCCTTTAGGTAACTATTTTCATTAAAGTACTAACATTCTGCAAGTTTTATAACATATAACACTAAAATATACTGACAAGTTGCTTTGCAAGTCTGCGGCGGGAGTTCAGTCATTTTAAAGTCTCTAATACCCAATGGCAAGATCCATGATAAGTGAGAGTCTCGAAAAGGCGGGTGAATCAAAGCATGTGATCACTTGTGAGGGACGCTGGGAATTTGAGCCTATGTCGGAAGTGCTGGTTGTCTATGGGTGCCCATGGGAATCTGGTAATTCGATGTACAGCAAAATACAAATGACAAAATACTCAAAAATAATTAAATACATATTACTACATTTTACTTACTTACATTTCACTGAAATGCTGTCCACCTGTATGTGTGTGTGTGTGTGTGTGTGTGTGTGTGTGTGTGTGTGTGTGTGTGTGTGTGTTCACAAAAGCTGAAAAGTGATGGATATTCATGCAAGTAATGGGCGGTTCAACATTTTCAACATTTTCCCAAGCATACAAAGAGTACTCTTTTTTTTTTTTGGTCCCCCCTCTCCGACAGCATACAAATAAATGTTGATGATATCTCGGCAGGATTTTTAAATAAGATATTAAACAAAACAATGGTCAAATCTCTTTTATAAAATAAATCAATGTATTTCCTTGATCAATACCTCTTTTATACAGCAGTCAAATAATAATGAAATCAATAAAAAAAATTATACTTTTTAATGACACCTGTTTAATATGAAGATATTTGGCTTTAATAATAAAAATGACATTGTTTTTAATCATATTATTTTATATTAAAATATAATTCAAAATGTCTGCATTTTTTATTAGTCATTGGCTTTTGGACGACCACGCTTCAGTTTGTGATTGGCTGCCTTCTGATGTTTCAGTAGCTGATACTGGTTTGGGTAGTACAGTATTCATAAATAAACCATTGCGCACATTTATGTGTTTGTCATATAAGTTATCAACCCGAAAGCCGCCATTGCTAAGTGCCCACCTACACAAAGTTACCGTGACGTCACTGGGTTGGTACAAAGTACCACATGAAGTATAGTGCATGCATATCACAGCATATTATATGATATAAACAACTTGGAATCTCACGCCAACAACATGCACAGTTTTTCAGCAGAAGACGATTCATCTATTACACTCAGAAGACGAATCAAATATTATAATTCAAATAAAAACATTCTTAAATGTATTTCAAACTACATCTGCAAGTACATGTGCTAAATACATCTACAAATTGTGCTAAAGTTATTTATCTATTCAAAGGCACAAACAAATATTAATACATATTTACAACACAAAAACATACTGTTAATTTTATAAAAATACTGAGCATTAGGCTGCAGATACAGGCTGGATGGCTTATGATTATTTTATCCATTCATTCTCTGTGCGTCAATGTTTGTGTTCTAACACACGTGCAGGAACCGGAGGCGGGACTAACAAACTGTGCTTTATTCTCACACTCGCACTTTGTTTGATTGACAGTGTTCAGCTATTATTGCTTAGTGATAATATTACATTTGTTGATTGGGCAGCTGGGGCTTGCACATGCGCAGTGCCCGTTACACGTTAACTTCCGGTTTACTTCCTGTCACTAGTCATGCGGAACTTTATCTCCGACTTTCTCTTCACTAACAGTCATTAAGTTTATTTATAGGATTGTGAATACACATAATTTCTTGTCCAGCGGAACTCAACTCCTTCTGTGTGTGTGTGGGGGGGGGGTGTGCACGTCCCCAGCCTACGCCCTTGCATAGCCTTAAACTTTAAAAGCTTTAAGCATTAACACCGGTGTTATGTCAAGCAGAGCGAATCAAACGATGTTGTTGTTGTGCGTGTACCGCTCTTAGGTGGTTGGCGAATCGCGCATTGAGTTACAAACGTACACCCACAAAAAAAAATATTCACGAGCGCATGTATTATTGTTGATCGACATTTTCATAATATTAAAAAGCGTACACAGACATCTTACCCCCTCCCCCCTAGCGTACGTTTTGTATGCTTAGGAAAATGTTGAAAATGTTGAATGACCCCTAAAGGATATATGTTGAAGAACAAATCATTATGCTGGGTATGTTCTCTTACAGAACTGCAGTTCTGTGTCGCCAGTCACTGAAGGCTTCTTGTCCTGGTCACAGTATTAGTGCTGAGACAGTTGAGAAACTGAATGCGGTGTGTGAAACTCTGAAGGAGAGCGTTGCATCATCCTGCCAGTTTGGCTATAAGACTCATGCTGCAGAGACTGCTCTAGAGCAGGCAAACTCTCTGAGGTAGAATGCACACCTTTACTCCATTCATCAGTCATTTAAAGTTCTCTGATTGATGCAACACTAGGCTCTAGGTTTAGGACATTAAGTGGAATAGGGTTTCTCTGGACGTAACCCGTTCCGCAACATGTTTTACTTGTTAAAACAATCTCTCCCTCTCTCTTTTTCTCTCTCTCTCTCTCTCTCTCTATCTCTCTCTCTTGCTCCCCCCCCCCCCTTTTCTCTTTTTGCTTGCTCAATTTTGTAATTTTCCAATGTTATGAAGAATGTTAGCCATGCACACTTCTAAAGAACAGGAGAAACAGAAGCACTTGATTGATGCTCTCTCGGTCGCCCAGCAGGCTGTAACCCTTCAGGAGGAAGTGCTCTCCTCTTGCCTCAGGCTTCTCCCAACTCAAGAGGTAACCAAAGTTTGTGCATACAAATGAGTAAAGTATGTTATAATTAACCAGTAGCCTCAAAACAAAAGTTAACAACCTTTCATTCACATCTCTTTCCAGTCATCACATTCTCATTTTTTAAAATCCTTTCACACCATTACATTTTTACTAAAATACATGTAACAAGAGAATTTGTCATAATTAAAACATAGGGGACATGAGGATAAGTATATTATTCAACTGTTAGTTAATGAGACCACATACAGTGGTACCTTGGTACTCTAATGCCTTAGAGGTAGAATAAATTGGAATTCGACCTAAAAAATCCAGGATTTTTTTGTCCCGGAAGTCAACCAAAATCCGAAAGTCAAACACTAAAAAAGCGTGAGAAAAAATGAGACCAAGAGGGAGGGGAAATGCACACTTTCCGGAAGATGTTGATACTATGTATCACCCTGATAAAGCTAGGCTGTGAACACCTTTAACGATGAGGTCATTAACAACTTCCGTAAGGTTTTGAAAAGAAGGCAGAAACAAGCCACATTAGAAATGTTCTTCAAGAAAGGAAAGGAACATCCTGAAGAAGAGTCATCCATGCCAAAGCGAGTAGCAAGAGAAAAAAACAACTTTGACTGATTCACCTGAAGCTGTTATGTAAGGGGATCCTCCTCCTCTCTCCCTCTCCAAAATTTACGTATGCCAACTGCTCACCACCACAAAGGTAAAAATTCTTATCCTTATTCTTATGCTTTAACTGTACTGTGGTTTTTATTTTAGTGTGTTATGGCCTGTGTTGTGAGTGACTGGTTTTGGCAGCTCTAACTCTCTCTCTCTCTCTCTCTCTCTCTCTCTCTCTTTATGCATGCAGGCGCTGGAGAGGGGAATGTAAACACACACACCTGATTCCACTGAGCAATCACCGGGCTATAAAGACGAGCAGCGTGCTCCTCCCAGCGTTAGAAGCTTGTCCCTCTTCCCCATGATCTCTCTGGCTCTCAGCTCCATGATTGACCAGTTCCCTTAGTTTATGCTTTCCGAGTTTCTTTGCATCTCTCAGTGACTATGATTTCCCCATGCTCGAGTGCTTTCCCTGTGAACAATAAAGCTCATTTTCATCACACTCTGTCTCCTGCATTTTTGGGTCCGGCTGAATGTTCCTGGCATCACAGAAGGGCTAGAAG
The DNA here is from genome assembly GCA_024760905.1 of Plotosus lineatus. Classification (NCBI taxonomy): domain Eukaryota; kingdom Metazoa; phylum Chordata; class Actinopteri; order Siluriformes; family Plotosidae; genus Plotosus; species Plotosus lineatus. The sequence goes on from CM045736.1 coordinate 36,072,324, forward strand.
ATTTTGTGATGCCAGGAACATTCAGCTGGACCCAAAAATGCAGGAGACAGAGTGTGATGAAAACACACGAGCTTTATTATTCACAGGGAAGACACTAGAGCATGGGGAAATCGTAGGCACTGTTAGAGATGCAGACAAAACGAAAATCATAAAATAATGGAACTGGTCGAGCATGGAGCCAGAGAGATAATAGGGTCGAGAAGAGGGACAATCTTCTAGGAGGAGCACACTGCTCGTCTTTATAGCCAGGTGATTGCTGAGTGGAATTAGGTGTGTGTTTAGTGCTCCACCCGCATGTGACAGCCACACTCCTCTCCAGCACCTGCATGCATAAAGAGAGAGAGTTAGAGCCGCCAAAACCAGAGTTTCTCACAACAAGACCATAACATAGTGTACTGTATTCAATAATATGTTCACTTAATTTGCAGACCTATGGTATGAGTTGCAGTACTGTTAACTTCTGTTCAAAAGATGACAGAACGGATTAAGACCATTTACATTATTTGTAATGGGGAAAGCGGAATTTGACCAGCCATCTGGAACGAATTGTGGTTGAGTACTCAGGTACCATTGTATGCTGTCAGATGGAAGTTCAGGGGGGCTGACTAACAGTGGAAGAGAATATGGTCTACATCAGCGATCCCCAACCTTTTTCGCGGCACATTCCTTTTTTATGAAAAAAACAACATTTCACAGACCGGTATGACAGAACGTGGGTAAAAATACAACTCATTATCACACTGAATTAGTGGGAAGCTCTCCAAAGACAGCTATGTTTACTCATTTGTGAGCCACTCCACCGAAAGTAGGCTCTTGGGTCCAAAAATGAAATTTTTACACAGTCAGATAGAGGAGGCCCAAAGCTGCAAAATGCAGCAAAAAGTTTGTCAATACCTTGAAAACTGAGCGAGCTATGCCATTTCTTGTGTCAGCATTCAATTAAAAATTTCAAATGACGTTTTAGAGAAAAATGAGCACAAAGATTGCACTTCTTCCAAGATCAGTAGTCCTTCGCAACCAAACATTTTTATGCACTTCAGCCATATAAACTTTTAGAAAACATGTCTTGGAAGAGTTTTAGGAAGAGATGACAAGAGAAATCATATAATTTTAATCTGACATGCCCTTTTTAAACCCATCAGTCACCGTGGTAAGCCCCAAAAATTAACCAAAAAAAACTTTTTTTTTTCATTTCTGTTTATTCCAATAAGATCAGTATGTATCTCTTTGACCCTTATATAACGGTTCAAAGGCCTTCAAATGGTACTGATTGAAAAAAAACACTGTCAGATTCAAACAATAACACTGAAATTAAGAAAACTATATATAAGAAAACCATATAACAAAACTCTCTGATCTCTTTATACAAGTAAGCTTCATCAACTCTGCACTCAGCATCATTATCTTCATCTATATCCTGCTCAGCAGATAAAATCACATCTTCTTCACAAACAACAGTCTTCAGTTTTATTAACAGATGCCTCGTCTTCATCAACATCAAAATCAAAATCTTCATCAACACAGCTGGCATAGTCATCATCAGTTTGTTTATATGTAAAAGGTATGAAACATTTAAGTATTTTTCAGGTCGTGACCAATTTTCGTACAAAACTAAACAACCCACAATCCAGCATGTCCAGTCCAGACAAGATTACACACAAATCAAATAATTAAAAAAATCTATAATGGAATTTTGCATGCAGAGAAAAATAACAATAGTCATACAATACTCGTATTTAGTTTCTAAAGTACATAATACTGAGCATATGGGATTTTCTTTGACTGAATTGCAATGGAATCATGTCTTTTTCTTAATAGCAGTTCCAGTAGACCTGAAGTATCATAGACAGACACACACACACACACACACACACACACACACACACACACACACACACACACACAGACTGTAACGGTGGGTGACTGCTCATTTGTGCATCTATCGCACCATTTGCACTCATTTGCCCCACTCACTTCAGGCACTACTTTTTTCACATTTTGTAGACCCATCCATACATATATTTTCTTCCATTCAAATTGCACTAGTTCATCTGGATGCTGCTCATTTAACTGCACAGTGCGTGTGTGTGTTTGTGTGTGAGTGTGTATGTGTGTGTGTGTGTGTGTGTGTGTGTGTGAGAGAGAGAGAGAGAGAGAGAGAGAGAGAGAGAGAGAAAGAGAAATAATCTTCAAAGCCGAATTCTAGCGTCAAATTTAACATCTTATACTAATGCTGCTAGACATCACAGGTGACATTTCACTCTCCTTTTTCAGAAATTATGTGTACGTAACAGTAAAAATTGAAATGTTTTTCTTAATCATTACTACATTTTACTACATTAATACTGTATTAATGAGTAAGACTGTCTATAGAATGTGTTTAAGAAGCATATTTAAGCGCATGTACTAGATACACAGTATTTTACTTCCATTTGCTCATTCGGGCATGTGACGTGATACGTGGTGTTTTATCTACGGGTACAGAACTCACGGATTATCTCGATTCGCGGGAGGGCCTGGAACCGAACCCCCGCGAATGTCGAAGGCCTACTGTGTGTGTGTGTGTGTGTGTGTGTGTGTGTATGACATACAGGTACAACACATTCAAGATTCATGATTTTTAATTGCCATTTGTGCTTTTACACATATAGGAATGGAAATGAAGGCTCAAATCAACAGAAACACATTTAATGGTTAAAAATGCTTATCAGACGCCCACTAGAGGGGGCATTGCATTATTTGTGAGGCGCTCCATCGAATGTAGGCGCTTGATGCAAATGGCGTATGGTGCTTGGGGACAAAGCGCAGGTTATCCGGACTTCTGATCTTTCATCTGAGCAAGTGAAGGTTGAGTAATAAACAAGTACATAAAGAATATAAGTGTGACGTAATGACATAATGAGATTTCAGCCGGACCTAGAATACAGTGTGAAAATGGCAGAGTGGATTTAATATTCCAAGGGGAAGCACTTAAGCAGCACGCTGTCACTGAGGTGAACCGCATTCAGCCGAGCAGCTCAGCCACGCCCCTCAGCCGGAGCAGGCAGAGAACAGAGTTAGAGAATGCAGTATAAGTGATGCGAGTTAATCTTCTGGCACAGAGGTGAGCATGCTTGTGTTTATTGGGAGTAGATGAGAAGACTGAATTCAGGTGTGAGCCAAGAGCAGCTCAGCCATGCCCCTCAGCGGAGCAGAAAGAAAACAGAGTTAGATGAGCACAGCCGCCAAAATCAAAGTCCCCCAAAAAACACAGACCATAACAAAATGAATATAAAACAACATGAAGTGTAATAAATTGTATAAATAAAACAAAAAGATAAACATGCTACACCACCGTACATAAAATCACACACACAAACATTCTAAAAATTAACTTGGGTACTGTACTGGAATAATAATTGAAAAAGACTTTAATACTACAGTGCTTTACAACAGTTCAGATGATTATTCCTCTTCAGGCACTTCACAGGAAACTGTCATTTCTTCTGGAGAAACGCTTATTTCTTCAGAAGAGACATCCAACGTCATTACCTTTTTCTGGCGCTTAGCCAGCGTTTGAGTGGCATCTTATAGCTTAACTGGTAATTAAAACACTAAAAAAAAAGACTCATTGACAACTTAAATGAGGAAAAAGGGGCATATACATCATCTCAACCAATCAGCAGGAAGGAGGACAGCCATTGGCTGAATTTGAATCACATGACAGTTGATCGGCAATCCGCGAATATGTACAGGCGCGAGTACAAAATTGCGAATAGTCAAGAGCCTACTGTATAGAAGTTCTGCTAACCTCTCAATAACAAGGCATATCTGTACACATCTTCTTCTTTTCCTTTCGGCTGTTCTCTTCAGGGGTTGCCACAGCAAATCATCCGCCTCCATCTCACCCTGTCCTCTGCATCTTCTTCTCTTACTCCAACGACCTTCATGTCTTCCTTCACCACATCCATGAATCTCTTCTTTGGTCTTCCTCTAGGCCTTCTGCCTGGTAGTTCCAACCTCAGCATCCTCCTGCCAATATATTCACTATCCGTCCTCTGTACATGTCCAAACCATCTCAATCTAGCCTCTCTGACTTTGTCTCCAAAACATTTCACATGGGCTGTCCCTCTGAGGTACTCATTTCTGATCCTACCCATCCTCATTTCTCCCAGAGAGAACCTCAACATTTTCATCTCTGCTACCTCCAGCTCTGCCTCCTGTCTTTTCCTCAGCGCCACTAAGCCATACAACATCGCTGGCTTCATCACCATCTTGTACATTTTTCCTTTCATTCTTGCTGATACCTTCCTATCGCACATCACACCGGACACTTTTCTCCAACCATTCCAACCTGCCTGCACACGCTTCTTCACCTCTTTTCCACACTCTCCATTGCTCTGGATTGTTGAGCCTAAGTACTTAAAATCCTCCACCTTCCTTATCTCTGCTCCCTGTAGCATCACCGTTCCTCCTGGGTCCTTCTCATTCACACACATGTATTCTGTTTTACTGAGGCTAACTTTCATTCCTCTCCTTTGCAGGGCATACCTCCACCTCTCTAGATTTTCCTGCACTTGTTCTCTGCTCTCACTGCAGATCACAATGTCATCTGCAAACATCATAGTCCATGGAGATTCTTGTCTAACCTCGTCTGTCAGCCTGTCCATCACTATCGCAAACAAGAAGGGGCTCAGAGCTGATCCTTGATGCAGTCCCACCTCCACCTTGAATTCGTCAGTCACGCCAACAGCACACCTCACCACTGTCTGACATCTTTCATACATGTCCTGCACCACTTTAACATACTTCTGCTACTCCAGACTTCCTCATGCAATACCACAGTTCTTTTCTTAGCACCCTGTCATATGCTTTTTCCAAATCCACAAAGGCACAATGCAGCTCCCTCTGACCTTCTCTGTACTTCTCTATTAACATCCTCAAAGCAAACACTGCATCTGTGGTGCTCTTTTTTGGCACGAAACCAAACTGTTTTTCACATAACTGTTGCTTACAGGTTGCTTTTCTTTGTTGCATAATTCTGAGAAAACTGCATCTTGTGACTTTCTGGCCACAACAATCATGCCTCAGCCACAGCCTGATGTTTCTGTTATTTACCGGTGTGGATGTATCTGTATATGTAAATGTATATATTTATATTATACACATTTATATACAAGTGTGTGTGTGTGTGTGTGTGTGTGTGTGTGTGTGTGTGTGTGTGTGTGTGTGTGTGTGTGTGTGTGTAAGTATGTATGTGTGTATGTAAGAATACATACATGCATACACACACACATACATACATCCAGTGGTACCTTGACTTACAAGTGTCTTTTATGACAAATTTTCCATGATACAAGCTTTGATCCTACCAAAAATCCGCCCTATCCAATGAGCAAAATTTTGATTTACGAGCTCTGCTGGGGAAATGGCTTTTCCAGGCCAATTAGCCTTGTATTCTTCTGCATGTATTTCTCTGTCTTCTGAGAATCCCTTGTGCAGTGCTTCTCAATTATTTTCTGTGATGACCCTTGTAGGTTCAGATGTTTTTTCCCCTTAATAAATGCAATTGGCACTGAAAACTGTATTTTGTGTTTACCTGTGTTTTATCTTTGTATAATATTTAGGTTTGCTTGATCTGAAATGGATAACTGTGACAAATGTGCAAAAAATGTCAGAAATTGGTCAGGGGCAAAAAGTTTTGCACAGAAGTGTGTGTGTGTGTGTGTGTTTGCACTAGTTGTGTAATTGTTACACAAGTGTTATTCAAGTAGTGTTTGCATATTGGAAGGATTAGAAAACACTAGAGTTTCACTCGTTCATATAATATCTGATAATCTTGAGAATCCAAGTGAAGTATGAACTGCTCATCTATAATTCACTCCCAGGAAAGTATAGTGCTATAGTGGCTAGCCACTGCACAGCAAAAAGGTCCTGGGTTCAAGACGCAGACTTGGTGAGGTGGTTGCATGTTCTCCCTGTGCTTGGTGGGCTTACTGCCTGTACTCCAGCTTTTTGACACAATTTAAAGGCTAATTGACTTTTCAATATTGTTCCTCATTGTAATTATGTGTGGTGGCCATGAAATGGTCCAGCAAGCTGTTCAGGGTGCACCTTCACTCAATTGACACAGTGACCCTAATAGGATTAAATTTCTTGGTGAATAAATAATTATCTCCTAGTTTCTGCATTTTGTGATATTTTAAATGTTTTGCAATGGGATATCAGACATTCGCACATGAACTTTATTGTAGCACTAATCAAAACGTGCTGTGATTAAAAGTGGCCTGAATTGCATAAAATGAATGCTTCTAGTGTGACTGTTAAATCATGTGCAGTGGACCATAGAGACATGCTGTTCCCTGACTTTCCTTTTCTTTCATTCTTTGTGAATTACTTCTCAATGTGTTGAAACATTTCATACTGCTGAAGACCGCAATTCCCGCATGGATGTTCATTTTTTTATCTCTCTCTCAGACAGGGGAAGAACACGTCCCATATGACCCTTCTGCATTTCCATTTATTCTTTAATATTGTGTGTGTGTGTGTGTGTGTGTGTGTGTGTGTGTGTGTGTGTGTGTGTGTGTGTGTGTGTGTGTGTGTGTGTGTGTGTGTCCAGGGTAGCTGGTGTAGGCTGCCTGCAATGCGGGCGTCTGTGCGTTCTCGGCTAGCTCTGGCTGACCTTGGTTTGTTGATACTGGAAATGCAGTGTGACGAGGCAAAGGTCCAAGCAACAATACGGAGCAAAATGAGTTCTACTCAGCGAGCTGTGGATGATTATTTGAGGAGTAGCTCAGACCTCACCACTCTACAGAGAGTAAGAAAACACGCATCTCAGACTCCAAACATAAGCACATTACTCCTTAGCAGTTAAAGTAGAATTTCAAGTCATCTTTTTTTTCTACTTTCATCTGCACAGAACCTTTTCAGTATTATTAATATGGAAAACATCTCGTGCACCTAAACATGTAGCACTGGCGGTAGGGATATTACTAATTAAACCACTGATCATTTGCCGTTAGCTTAATGGTAATAATGCTGTTTTCTGAATCAAATAGTATTTTATTTTATTTGCAAAGCTGTTTTATTATTCAGGTAATGCACTAACACCAGTAGATGTTTTCTAGGATTTCTCCAAATGCTTATGTGATAGACAGTTTTCTGTTGTGGTCTGAAATAAAACTAGGGATGAGTAGGCAACACCAGTGTTATACTCAGACATGTACATATCCCCACAGAGGCACTTTCGTATCACTAACGATGGTGTAGCTGAAACGATAGAGGAAAATGTTTCAGGTGCTGACACACAACAAATTAATTCGTTTGCCCAACCACTTAATTTTATTTGTGTGACAGGGAGGCAGGAGCCTATCTCAGCCTTCAGGGTGAAGGTGGGGCACACCCTGTACAACTCACCAGCCCATTGCAGGACTAACACCCTATACCATTTACACTCATATCTGGGGCAATTTTGAACAGCCAATCAGCCTATTGTATATGCATTGGATTGTGTGAGCAAATGGGGAGTCCGTGGAGAACAACATGCAAAATGTATACAGAAATGCCCTTGCCCGAGTCTGCGAAGTGCTTACCACTATGTCAGCATTCCATCCACCTACACATTTAAATCAAGTGTTTTTCATATTAAATGTGATGTGTACTATAGTTATTCATTTAGTGTAGGCTTGCAGATACAACATGGACACCCTGATTAAGCTTTTCTAATTATGTAAGTTTCTTTTTCATTCTGCATAACTGATGGAATATTCCAGTTCAGGGTGGAGATAACTCCTTTAAAAGCAGTTACAGTAAATTAGTTAGGAGTCCCTAAATATTGGAGTATTTTTTTAGATCTTGTTTTATCTTAATAGAATTATTAGGATTGTTGTATATGCTGAATAAAATCTGTTGTATTTCAAGATTGGCAAATCCTTGAAACTATCAGTGTACACTAAGTAGAAGTATAATTTTATTCTCCTTCTATAATGTACCATTCAGGTATTTAGAAAAGGCACAACTCAGTACAACATAAGATTCAGTATGTGGTGTCTCATATCAGGTATTTATTAATTCATTTCTGTTCTGTCTATAGGAATGGCTATCCATGGGTCAGTGTGTGGGTCAGCTGACCTTCACCCAGCTGACTATGGTCCAGACACTAATGAAGGACTGTGTTGAAACAAGAGTGCAAACATTTGGAATGCTGGGAAAGTGCTTGAGGCTGTTAGCATTACAGAGACACACACTCTCTGCCACAACGATGTGGAACAATCCATTCATGGTAAATTCTCCAATGGGAAGGAGGAGAGTCGAAATCAGGGGTTTCAAACTCCAGCCTTGTAGTGCCATTTCATTCTTTTAACATTACATCAAAGTCCATCACTATCATTTGCCAAACCGCTTAATCCTACTGTTCCTGTCACAGGGAGGCTAGAGCCCATCACAACCGACACCGAGTGAAGGCAGGGTACAGGAGAACATGCGAACTCCACACAGAAATGCTGAACTCGGCACACAAAGATAGAATCTTCTTGCTGTGAGGCAGACAGGCTAATCATTATTCCACCGTTAACCCCTCCATCTAATTAAGTTCAATAATTTAAACCTTTTTTTTCCATATGCAGGTGTTCCATTTTATCAACAGACTGAAAATCGACTCATCAGATTTTATCGATCGGTTTTAAGGAATTAATTATTTTACTGACACAAGTGATATAAGAGGGGAAGTGGTGGTCTAGTGGTATAGGGCGCTGGATCGCTGATCCAAAGGTTGGAGGTTCGAGTCCCACTCTCCACAAGGTTGTCACTGCCACCCCCCACCCCCAGTGCAGCTAACTGGGTTATCAAAGGCCGGCCATGTCTCTCACTGTCTATGGTGTGAGGCATGTAAAAGAACCATTGCTGACTTTCGTAAAGAGTAGCTGCAAAGCCGTCAGAGTGTTTCTGCCCTGCAATGGCCTGGCAAGCTGTCCAGGGTGTACTCTGCCCTCGCCCAAATTTGGCTGGGATGGGCACCAGCCTCCCCGCGACCCAAAGGGATTTGGATTCAGCGGTTTCAGAAAATGAACTGAAGTGATATAAGACTATTCAAGACACTGGGGTTTCTGTCTGTAGAGTATTTATTTTCTGTGAGAAGGCCAATATGAAAGTGGAGTGGTCTGAGCCCCTGCTGACCTTACAAATTCACACTTGTTCATGATAGCATTGGGACAGAGAAGGAACAATCAGCCAAAGGAAAGTTCTGTTTATGGATTGATTTTTAAAGTAGCGTATCCTACCCAACTCAAAAAGATTGAATTCATTCATTCATTTCTGAAGCAGTTAATCCTGCTAGGGTAGTGAGATGCTAGAATCTATCTCAGCCAACTCTGGGTGAAGCTGGGGTACACCATGTCCAGACCACCACAGGGCCAATACACGCAACCATTCACACTCGCACATAGGTTCAATTTGGAACAGTCAATTAACTTAATGTGTGATTCTTTACACTGTGGGAAGAAACAGGAAAATCCACACAAGTACGGGGAGAACGTTCAAACTACACCAGTGGTTCTCAAATAGTGGGGAACCTGCTCTTTTTTTTTTCTTTTTTTTTGCGGTATTAGAATAAAGTGTAATTGTACATCCACTACAGCAGGTGGCAGTGGCTTCCTCACTGTCAGTGTGCTCAGAGGTAAAATAAGAAATGAAGTTAATAAACACACAATAGAAATTTTTAACAGGGATGGAAAGGAAAGAGAGGTGGAGAGAGATGGTGACAGTGAGAGAAACAAAAGTCTCCCAAAAGCTAAGCCAAGGAGGTATGATGAAGTGGCTGTAGCACTCGGCTTCACTGTGCTGCAGTGAGAAACGAGCAAGGACTGCTGTGTTTACTGTGTCTGAAAACATTGGCAGCGGACAGCATGAAGCCAAATAAATTCAGGCGTCACTTAAAGACATCACACCCTGATCATGTGATGAACCACGTGAGTTTTTTCAGTGAAAACGTGCCGAATATTACCAACAACCATCCCGCTTTGTGAATGCTACTCCATCAAACCAGCGAGCTGTGTTAGCATCAGATAAGGTGGAGTTCCAAACTGCTCAGTGCAAAAAAACCCACAGCACAGCAGAGCTGAGGAACTGATCCTACCTGCAGCAGACACGGTCTCTGTCATGCTGGATGACGTCACTGCTGCGAAAATAAGTCCAGGTCCCAGTTCAGCATTAAGCAGGAGCTGAGAGTTCAGTATTGTGCTTTAAACCCGGCTTCGAAAAGCAGTGCACTGCAAAATGTGCTCATGTAGCCATTAATCCTGACTTAATCATTTTGACAAAAAAAAAATACAAATTGTTTTATTCATTTTTGTTTTTTAGGTTAAAGTGTTTTATATATTGTGCTCCTAAGTTAATGTTGCTGACCAGTTTGAATTTATTATTTATTGATTTTATTTAATTTTTCAGTATCAAATGGTTCAGATTGTTGGTCCAAAAATGTTTTCAGTTTAAATAAGGATACTTTTTTAATTTCAGTCAAATTGATGCACTTTAAATCTTTTTGTTTAAAGACTAAAAAATTGTTTATAAAGTTATTCTTTGTTGGAAGTTGCTCTATATTTTGTTTCCTTTTTTTGTATTCCATAATGTTAATAAGGACACAGTGTTATAAGTAATCCTCTGCATAACAATTTTTAGACAAATAACTATTTATTTCGGGGGGAAATGTTTTCCTTTTCCGGGGGGGCAGAAAATAATTGAGAAGCACTGGACTACGCACAAGACTCAAACTGATGACCTTGATGCTGTGAGGCAGACATGCTAACCACGACACCACCATGCTGCCCAATTAGACTGAATGCTATAATAAAATCAACAGAGGTTTCAAAAATATTATTAAGATTGTGCACATTTCTACAACCATTATTGAAAGTTTTTTTTATTCATTTATTTATTTATTTTTTAACATAAAAAAAAACATTGGGAGTTTCAACGGGGTGAGCAGACATTTTATATCCTCTGTACCTTGCATATAAACTAGCACCATAATGAGTATTTGGATATGTGCACACTTATTCCTATTAACAAGTTTCTGTTATCAATATGCAATCAACAGAATCAAGTTTCTCTCCTACGTTAGGTGGAAAGCGTTGCAGAGGGACGTGAAAATGAGGCAGAGGATAAAAAGAAGGACAGTACTAGAGTAGTGGAGGGGAAGATAACATCGGGAGAAGACACTATTCAAAGTAATGAAATGCAGGTACAGTATTCACCCACACTTTCTGCCTCGGGAAGAAAAAAGATACAACATATATTTAGTGAGCTTCATTGACAAAGATTTTTTGGTTTCTGTGAGTTGAAACATTTCCCAAAATCTGCAACGCAAATCAATGTGTTCTCTGGTAGTTGCATAAATTCTCATGTGTATGCTTCCTCAGGCTATTTAATGAGGCAGACTCTGCTGTTATACAAAATTAATGCAGCTGAGGTGGAGTAAAGTTCATAATTTTCATGTAATTGCATGGCATGGAGTGTGTAATTCAGCTCATAACACATCTACTTGCCAAAGTGTAATACATTTTATTGATCTATACAACTGAATGTTTAATTTCCTGAAATGTCCAAGAGACTTTTCCAAGCATGTTGTTTTCCCAAGAACTCAAAATATGTGAATTCCTTCATTCTCAAGAGCCTTCACCCTTGACAAGAACCTAAGATGTTCTTGCTGTGAGATGGAAGTACAGGGTTCCAAAACCCCAAATATATTTCAAATATATATTTAAAAAAACCCATAAGAGTCATCAAATTCTAATTTGTACATATGGAAAAAAAAAAAATCGAATTTGTCCAGTACACACTTTTATTTATTATTGTTTGCACACATGAAACTTAGTGGGGCAGGAGAGACGGTCTTTTGGTGGCCCAAGTTTGAAGAACTTGAATGTGTGGTTTCAGCAAGATGGCGCATCAGCTCACACAGCTTCAAGATCATTTTGTGAATGATTTTGCATGGCGACTTTGATTGGTTGGCCCATTCCCCTGCCCTTGCATGTTTGGTATTTTTATATGGGGCTACCTTAAAGCATAAGCGTATACTCATTGACTCCAAACTTTTGAAGTCCTTAAGGTTGTTATTCAGCATGAGAACGCTGGTGTTCTAAACGACAATGACCCTTCGAGCGAGGTCAGTCTTTATAAATTGCCTCCAAGCATGTATAGACCGTGACGGCTACCATTTGGAGAATTCTGTCTGTCTGTCTTCCTTTCAGCTTTTTCCCTTTTACTCGGGAGTCGCCACAGCGAATCATCTGATTCGCACGTTTGATTTGGCAGAGGTTTTTACGTCGGATGCCCTTCCTGTCACAACCCTTTTAGCAAGGGACAGAAACACACTGACGACTTTGCAGCCTTCTCTTTATGAAAGTCAGCAATGGTTCTTTTACATGCCTCACACCATAGACAGTGAGAGACATGGCCCGCCTTTGATAACCCAGTTCGCTGCACTGGGGGGACGGCGACCATTTGAAGAATGTCATCTTTAAACCATGATGTATAAAAGTTGTATTGAATAAAGCTTCATGTGTACAAATAATGCTTTGATTCTATGTTATTTTATTTCTTTTTTTTTTTACCTTTGAAATGCGTTAAGCTTTGTTGGGTCACCATGTACTTGCCACTACGCTGCCATGCTGACCCAAATACGTCTTAATTTGATTTACTTATTTACACTTGAATAACATCTGACTAAAATGTCAAACCTCAGGAGTGGTTTGGGATGTCTGATTTAAATCTGTTTTTGGTGCATTTCATTTTTTTTTATGTATGTAATTGCTCTGCAGATATGAATATATGAATTTTAGTGATTTATGTCAATGTAATTAACTAATCTCACACACACACGCTATTCAGGGCAACACTCTCATGAGTTGTCCCATGTGCCAATTTATAGAATAGGAAGGCAGTGCAGCAGATGTTGGCGCAGGCCACTGAAACTCTAAATGAGGCTTTGAGTCTTGGGCTGCAGCAAAACCTGCCTGAACTGCTCTCACAAGTTTGTGAGGAGCTACTGGACTTGCATGACCAGCACGACCCAGCTGCCTTAGGCCAGTACCTTGCACTGTTGCAGGTGAGTGTGTTTTATACTATTGAATAAATCGAACCGTACACACATTAAATAGGGTAAAATGTTTTAATGGATTAGATAATTAGGGATTTTCCAAAGAACCGTGACAATAGTATTTGTACTTGATATGTCTGAGCTCATTTTTGAATCATGTACATTGTTTTGTGAATAAATGAGGTGTTTTATTGTATGCATGTTTACAATGTTTGCTTGCTTTAATTTTATTTGGGCTTTTTTTGTTTGTTTGTTTGTTTTTATGTTGATCCTAGAGCTGTAAGTGCTGTATGGAGATGTCTAGACTGTTAAGTGCTGTCTGTTGGGACAGCCGTAAGTCTCAGATGGCTGCTCTTCTGGGGCTACAGAAAAACCTGAAGTTTTCTCAATCCAGCCACAGCAGCCTTCTTTCAGCTACTGATTGCTCACTCCGCACGCTGTCCAAGGTGCTACTCATTAGGTCCCTGAACTAAAATATATATTTAAAAGAATGTTTTTCAACCCCTTGCTTACACTGTTCATGATTTCACTATCATAGGCCTACCAGAACGTTATTGTAAACCCCAACCACTTGAACTTCCTAGAAGAACTGCCGTCCAATCTCAAAATCCTCCTCCTGCAGCATGCTAAAGATGGGTAAGGTCAAAATTTGTATCAGCAGACGTAATAGTCTGATATATATAAGACACACAGATGCCCTTTGGTCATTTTAAGTAGGCCTACCTGAAGGTTTATTTTTCCAGACCAGGGGTCTCATTTTCAGTTACATCTACACATTTCTGTGCATCAACCATACAGGCATGAGTCTAATTTATGAAATTATTCTTGTGGATAAGGACATATGCAGTTATCCTGATAATGTAGTTGCAGCAGCCCCAAGTGGCAGAGTGGTGTAATGACAAGTAACCTGATTAACAGGAGCTTCTGTCAGACACTGTCGGTCATGTGCACTCATTGGGCGCAGACTCAGGATTTAGAATTTCAAAATATACTTCAGAATGCAGCTGTAGTGTCACTGTCCACGATCAAGCTCTATTTACTTTTTAGCGTGAGTTTTTTGTCCGTGTGCACATTTCCAGAGAAATTGGAAACAGAAGTACATGACTTTGCAATGCATTTCAAATTTCACTCATTCACTTGCTTAACTGCGTACTCCTACCAGAGGCACAGGGAGCCTGGAGCCTATCTTAGCCGACACTGGGCGACCGTGAACAATTTGCCAGACCATTGCGGGGAAAACACTCATAACCATTCACACTCAGACTCGTACCTTCAGGCAATCTGAAACAGCCAGTAAGCTTAATGTGCATGTACCGTGGTACCTTGGTTCTCGAACTTAATCCGTTCCAGAAGGCTGTTCGAATTCCGATTTGTTCGAATTCCAAATCGGCTTTTCCCGTTACAAATAATGTAAACGGTTTAAATTTGTTCCAAGACACGAGAAAATTACCTTTTTTAAACATAATGTTGTTTCATAATGTCGTTTATATGTCAAATAGGATATTAAATGTGAGACAACAGGACAAACACACAAAATTCTTAATAGATTAATTTGTTTTTTGTTTATTTTCGAACCAGCCTCGACTTGCTTTAAAGTGGAACCCTTCAGGATTCGAGCTCGGGTCTTTTTTCACCAAATCATCGTAGATTTGACGAGCTTTGCAGCAGATCACATCCTCGCTAACACTATCTCCTGCTAACTGCTGCTTGTTTATGTACAGGAGCAGGAATTTTTCCACCTCCTCCAGCACTTGCGGTCTTTGTTTGCTGATAACCCCCGAGCCTTTTGCCACATCACTGGCTTTAACACTCTCTTTGTTCTTCAGGATCGTGCATATCGTTGATTTATCCATGCCATATTCCTCAGCAAGATCAGTAACGCGCACACCTGATTCATGCTTAGCTATCAGCTTTTTCTTAAACGCAACAGTTTTCCGCACAACTGACCTTTTCTCAGTAGCTTTCTTTGGAGACATGTTTCTTCGCTAATCTAATCGAGTAAACAAAAAAAAACACGGTATACTGTACTTTGTAGAACAGGAGCAAGCACATCCACACACACAGTGATCGAGTAGAGTCAAAAGAGACTGATTTCCGGAAGTCGCGCACTTTTCCTCACTCTCGGTCTCGTTTTTTCTCGCACATTTTTCGAGTTCAACTTCCGAATTTTGTTCGACGTCCAAGACAAAAAAAAAATCCTGGATTTTTTGTTTGAATTCTGATTTGTTTGACCTCCAAAGTGTTCGAGAACCGAGGTACCACTGTATTTGAAATGTAGGAGGAAACTGGAGTGCCTGAAGAAAACTCACACAGGTACAGAGTGGATGTGTAAATTCCACATAGAAATGCTCAAGCCCGGGACTTAGACCGAGGATCTTGCTGTGAGGCGGGCATGCTGACTACTACTCCACCGTGCCAGCCCATTTCAAATCTGAATGCAATAAACAGGAATTTTTACAGCATCACATAAATCATCCTTTTAAATGGAAGTTGTTTACCATGTATATCAATTCAGTGGTGTTTTTATGATCATCTGAGCGAACGTGCACAAAGTGCATCCATTGTGTGATGCCTATGCCTACATATAGGGAATCAATTCTGATATGCACAAGGGTAGTCCCTGTATACAGAATTAGACTTTGTTCAGTGTATGCTTTGATAAATGAGATTCCTGGCTCACTGTTTCAGACTATGCGTTGTACATTTTCTGTACTTTCAGGGATGTATTGCTAGAGGATGCACTTAGTGATGCTTAGTGCTGAGCTTATAAAGATTGTTCACATATTCCTACAGCTCAACAGATCATACTGTTATATAAAATATGTGCATCCTCATCCAGTTTTGATCTGTTGTGCACTCTTAATTCTGATGCTATAACCCTTAGAATGAGGAAATACGAATCAGTGCACACCTTTTTGTTAAAACAATGTGTACACCAATGTCTCACAGAGGTTTTTGCTTCTGCAGCTCAGTGATCTATGGAGCCTTTTATGAAAAATCAAAATCTACCGAAGGTCAGAAAGTTAAGGGCACGCAGACAAGAGGTAATAAAGCCTTCTGTTTTCCCTTAAGAATTTCTTCCATCATCTTTTTTTAACGTGATACAGCGGGTATAGAGAATAATCACCCTGGCTCTTTAAATTATTTACATTTTTGTTGTTTGGCAGTCTGACATGAAAGCAGGGGTGGAGGGTGTGTGATCCTTTACCCATCTCTGTGACTTTCTGTTCTGTTGTTATTTTATCTTTCACTTGGTTGTTATACATTGTATTGAGTAGATACTGCTGGAAAATATAAGGTTTATGTATGTCTATTTTTCAGACTGCAAAGCAGCTAAATGTGCATATTTTGAAGAGGTTGATTCTTTTTATACCCTCCGTCTACCTCGAGTATCATGTTCGGTTTGTGTTCATTCCATGTACGTACAGTGGTAACTCAATTTACGAAAATAATCCGTTCTGAGGGCAAACTCATAAGCTGAAATGTTTGTTAGATGAAACAAAAATTCCCATAAAAATCAATAGAAAGCAATTAACTCGTTCCAACCCCCTCCCAAACTGAAATAACCTGACACAAGCACGTATATTTCATCTTCTTTCCTTTCGGCTTTTTTTCCTTTTCTCGGGAGTCGCCACAGCGAATCATCTGATTTGCACATTTGATTTGGCAGAGGTTTTTACGTCGGATGCCCTTCCTGTCACAACCCTTTTTAGCAAGGGACAGAAACACGCTGACTGCTTTTGCAGCTACTCTTTACGAAAGTCAGCAATGGTTCTTTTACATGCCTCTCACCATAGACAGTGAGAGACATGGCCTGCCTTTGATAACCCAGTTAGCTGCACTGGGGGAGACAGTGACAACCTTGTGGGGACTCGAACCCCCAACCTTAGGATCAGCGATCCTGGGCCCTATCCACTAGACCACCACTGCCCCCTATATTTCACCTAATATATTAAAATGGGAGCATCCAAAAGGAAAAGATGATATTAAAAATAAACATGTAAAAACAATAAATATTTCATAATAATGCATGTACATTAACATTAATAATAAATAATAATGAAACAAGAATAAAGAAGAGAAACTGTTAAATGTCATATTTAATCATATTCACGCTGATAAGCTGACACACACACACAGGATAGAGACGAGGGCGTGCGCGCGCACATGGTAGACACGAGGCACACACATACATACGTTAGAGACAAGGCGCGCGCTCACACACACGGTAGAGACGAGGCACACATTCACACACATGCACGGTGTGCAGGATGAGGTGTGATGCCAGGGGGGTGCGTATGACCCTGGGAAACATGCAACAGTAGTTGGCAGTGGTGCTCTCATTGTCGCACTATGGTGTAGGGAAAAAGCACCAAGCAAACAATATGAAGTGCAGTAAACAGTATTTATAGTCACGTGCGGGGCGCTGGGGGGCGTGAAATGTTGGGTTGTTTTTTTCTTCCTGTAGGGGGCGTTACAGAAAATAATTGAGAAGCACTGCACAAGGTGTTCTTGGAGCGCAGAGGAATACACACGAAAGAATACGTGACTGATCAGCCAGGAAAAGCCATTTCCCCAGCAGAGTTCGAAAGTAGAAAATTTTCTCGTTGGATGGGGAAGATTTTTGGTGGGATCGAAGCCCATATCATGGAAAATTTATTATAAGGGACACTCGTAAGTCGAGGTACTAGTGTACTTTGTAAAAGAATGGACCGATTGTTCAGCAGTGTTGCTTAACCACATATCAAGCTTCAACTAAGAATACTGCATGACAGTTGAGTTGAATATTTGTGAGCCACTCCACTGAAAGTAGGCTCTTGCGTCCAAAAATGAGATTTTACACAGTCAGATAGAGGAGGCCCAAAGCTGCAAAATGCAGCAAAAGGTTTGTCAATACCTTGAAAACTGAGCGAGCTATGCCATTTCTTGTGTCAGCATTCAACTAAAAATTTCTAAAGACATTTTAGAGAAAAATGAGCATAGAGATTGCCCTTCTTCCAAGATCATTAGTCCTTAGCAACCAAACATTTTTATGCACTTCAGCCATATAAACTTTTAGAAAACATGTCAAGGAAGAGTTTTAGGATGAGATGATAAGAGAAATCATCCTCATTTTAATCAGACAGGCCCTTTTGAAACGCATCAGTCACTGTGGTAACAAGTTTTTTTTTTTCATTTCTGTTTATTCCAATAAGATCAGTGTGTATCTTTTCAACCATTATATAAAGGTTCCAATGCCTTCAAATTATACTGATTGAAAAAAAAACACTGTCAGGTTCAAACAATCACACTCAAATTAAGAAAACTATATAACAAAACTCTCCGATCTCTTTATACAAGTAAGCTTCATCAACTCTGCCCTCAGCATTATCATTTTAATCTATATCCTGCTCAGCAGAAAGGATCACATCATCATCCCAAACACAACAAAACTGACTCATGCACACTTTTATTAACAGATGTCTCTTCGTCAACATCAAAATCTTCATCAAGGCAGCTGGCTTCATCATCATCAGTTTGTTCATCTGTAAAAGGAATGAAACATTGAAGTATTTTTCATGTGTTGACCAATTTTCATATAAAACTAAACAACCCACGATCCAGCATGTCCAATCCAGACAAGATTACACACAAATCAAATAATCCAAAAAAATTCCATAATCAAATTTTGCATACAGAGAAAAGTATTCACCGGCAAAATAATCCTCAAGAACGCCAAGAATTCTGGCATTTTCAAAGCCCAATTTTGGCGTCGAATTTAACATCTATCGTAATGCTGCTCGACATCAGATGACATTTCACTCTTTTCTAGAAATGATGTGTATTCACAATCTTATAAGTAAACTTAATGACTGTTATTGAAGAGAAAGTTGGAGATAAGTTCCGCATACAGTAAAACCAGAAGCAGGAAGTTAACACCAGAAGTTAACGTATAACGGACACTGCATGTGCAAGCTCAAGCTGACCAATCAGTGTGCTCATTTCAGATCTAAGGAATTAGCAACTAGCGTGCATTGTTTACGAGCATATCGTCTTCATAACCTTTATTTTATTCACTGAAACGGCATTTTAATATCAAAACAGTATCCAAAATGGAGAGACGATTTCACAGCCGTTCTTCTGGTGTATGGATTATAGTGTGTCTTGTACCAAACTCGGTGAATAATTGCAACAAAAACCAGCAAGTTTGCGACTGTTTTTATCTAGTTTTATGAGGGTACTCGCCAGGAAAATTGGGGGGGGGGGGGGGACACATTTTTACTGAGGTTTAGTCGATTTCACATGAGCAAGTGATAGTTGAATACTTCTTTTAATTGTTTATGCAAAAATCCGAATTTCAATAAAAATGGACCATTGTACTTTTCTGACCTTTATCTCAAAAGTGGTCTGTGCGACAAGCGCCTACTTTCGGTGGAGCGCCTGTCATATATAGAATGAGAAGAGCCCTGATTTAGTCTCAGTTTTAAACTAAGTAACAGTCAGTTGGCCTTATTATCGTGTGGATCTGACTGGGTTAGCGTACCACTTGAGAAAATTATTGTTGTGCCGTTGCAGGTGGATTAGTGTGCTCCAAAGTGGCCAAGGCCCAGATGCAACCTTCAATCCTGCGCCAACTGAGAGACCAAGCACAAGCCTTCAGACAACTTGCTGCACAAACCACGATCAAAGAGTTTTTCCTGCTTAGAAACACTGTGCATTCTGAGGATTACACACAGCTGGTGCACACACAAAAGCTGCACATTATTCTCCTCATTGGAGCAGCTTGCTCTCAGCAAGGCTGATATATAGTTTCTTAAAGTTCTCAAAAATCAGTATATTATTTAATTAATTTATTATTGATATATTAGTGAGTATAGTAATTAATTCATTTTCTAAGCCACTTAATCCTAATTAGGATCGAAGGGAGGCTGGCACCCATCTCAGCAAACTCTGGGCAAGGTAGCATATACCCTGATGAGCTCACCACGCCATTGCAGGGCCAACACACATACAACCAGTCGCATTTGGTCTCACACCTAGGGGCAATTTGGAACCGCCAGTCAGCTTACTGTGCAAGTTTTTGGACTGTGGGAGAAAACCCAGCAAGCAGAGGCATAACATGCAAATTTCATACAGAAGCACTCCAAGCCTAAGAACCGAACACAGAACTTTCTCGCTTTCGATGGGGAAAAGTGTTTGTTTTTTCCTGTCATCTTCCCTTCAAAGGCATGATTCTGCAACAAGAGCTGAGGTGAAGGTTCAGAGTCTTTTATAAAAGAGTATGATCACCGAGAGCATTGTATGGTACCTTTTGGTGCTTGTGGATGTTCACACACTGTTCTTGGTGGTCATGCGATGTTTGCAGTGGTGCCATGTTGTCACATGGAAAGACGGGCTCCAGCTTCCTCACGACCCTTTTAGAAAAAAGTGGTTCAGCAAGTCAGTGAGACTAATGATCATCAGATGGTATTTTTATTATAACCAATATCTTTGTGTCTGCTGACCTGTTTTCTCTTTATTCTACTCTTTATTCCTATCCATTCTTCCCCATACTTATTCTTTTTTTTTTCTGTACAGAAATATAATACATATCCAGAATTAAGGGAGCACTTTCAAGCTGTAGTTAAAGAAATGGAGGACTATCTGCATCCTATCCTTTCTCAGTTTGACTTTTCATCTTTCAGGTACACACATACACAGCTAGAAAGCTAAATATTTTCAAGCCCTATTTTCACAATAAAAAGTCACTTGTTATGTCAGTGGTGAATAAATAATTTCATTTAAATAGAAAGTAAATCATTTCTTATTTTGGCATGCTTGTCTCCCCCCATTTAATTGTATCCAATTCAAGTATTGCCTTCCCTATTGTATGACCACCACCAACCAGGGAGGGGGATGAACATGAACATACTCCTTTTACGAACTGTCTCACATGTATTTGGTGGTGTAACACACTCAGAAAGAAAGTGCTATCTTCCCCTTGTACGAATGAGACACTCACACAGTCACCCATTACTGGCTGCTGATCGCTGTGAGTGACAGGAAAGTGAGTATATGCCATCCTGTGAGCTCTCAGTCAATTAGTTCACATGGAATCCCAATTGTGGATGACTGCAGCATCGACCTGAATTTGGACCAGTGATTTTCAGGTTGATAGTCATGCAGCTTGGTGATGCACCACTCAGGAGCCCTGCTTGCTCATTTTAACTGCATGTCCCAACAAGCTGGATTTTTGTCTCCCAAAATTGGTTTATAGGATATCTGAGGCTCTCAAAAAAAAAAAAGAATCTGACACCTCCACTCTTTTGCACAGTTTAGTTTTCCTTATTGCTCATTTACTTGATATAGCTCATAAACAACTTTATAATTTCAAAGTTAATTTCAAAGAATTTAGTTTTGTTCATAGTGAAACTTGGGATAATTTAATTCCAAAAAACTGTTCCTCCATGCTACTTTCACTGCTCTATGTTGACATTCATTTCTTTTGCATATGTAGTTGTCCTTTATACTGCTGACCCCTATCCCTTCTTTGTTATCTTTCTTTCTCAGCAAGCGCCCTGACTCAATATTCACCGATGAGGCAACCCAGCCCAGAGCTAAAGAAAGGGTAGCGTCTACAGATAAAGCTTTGCCTGGTAATCACTGCACGAGCTTGAACAGCGTAATTGCACACATGCATCCACAAAACAAATTACAAACTGTCAGTCTGAATGCAATCCATCCTATGAGATACAGAGGCAAACCTTAAGGGTCCAGTGTCCCTTATATCAACTTATTCTAGTGTATTGATGTTTGTGTCGGCATTTACTGATCCGTCCTTAAACACACACACTCTATCCTGCACCAGGCTGTTGTAATGTTCAAGGCAATTAATCTTCATTTGTGTTACTGCATCAAGAGGGCATTTTCCTCCTGGTTTACTGAGCTTAGGTGAGGAGAATGGTTCCAGAAAAGGTGAAGTTTCAAATGGGTGGAAAATTAGATGTTGCAAATAAATACTGCTGAATTGTCACATAATGGAAAAAGTATCTTTTTTTTTTTCAAACCTAATCAGTATCCACCACATTAGTGTAACCTATAGCTAATTCGCTCCTGCAAGAATTTTAATGTGTATTTTCAATAAGAAAAGATACCTTCCTATCACACATCACACCGGACACTTTTCTCCAACCATTCCAACCTGCCTGCACACGCTTCTTCACCTCTTTTCCACACACTCTCCATTGCTCTAGATCAGGGGTCACCAACCTTTTTGAAACTGAGAACTACTTCTTGGGTACCAATTAATGCAAAGGGATACCAAGTTGATACACACCTCTGCTCAATTTACCTTTAATTATATGTTATTATTAGTAATTAATGATATTCATCGATGAATAAATATTGATTTGATTTAAAAATATATTCAAAAAAATTAAATGCAGCTCCGTGGAGAGTGGCGCTATGGAGCCGTGGACCTGTCCTAAAAATAGCAGTGAACAGGTCCACGGGCAACTTATATTGTCCTTGCGGGCTACCTGGTGCCCACGGGCAACACGTTGGTGATCTCTGCTCTAGATTGTTGAGCCTAAGTACTTAAAATCCTCCACCTTCCTTATCTCTGCTCCTTGTAACCTCACCATTCCTGTTGGGTCCTTGTCATTCATGCACATGTATTCTGTCTTACTGAGGCTAACCTTCATTCCCCTCCTTTCCAGGGCATACCTCCACCTCTCTAGATTTCCTTGCACTTGTTCTCTGCTCTCACTGCAGATCACAATGTCATCTGCAAACATCATAGTCCATGGGGAATCTTGTCTAACCTCGTCTGTCAGCCTGTCCATCACCATAGCAAACAAGAAGGGGCTCAGAGCTGACCCTTGATGCAGTCCTACCTCCACCTTGAACTCTTCTGTCACACTGACAACCACTCTAACATACTTCTCTGCCACTCTAGACTTCCTCATGCAATACCACAGTTCCTCTCTCGGCACCCTGTCATATGCTTTCTCCAGCTCCACAAAGGCACAATGCAGCTCCTTCTGACCTTCTCTGGACTTCTCTATTAACATCCTCAAAGCAAACACTGCATCTGTGGTGTTCTTTCTTGGCATGAAGCCAAACTGTTGTTCACAAATGCTGACCTCTGCCCTTAGTCTAGCTTCCACTATTCTTTCCCATAACTTCATCGTATGGCTCATCAACTTTATCCCTCTGTAGTTGCCACAGCTCTGCACATCTCCTTTGTTCTTAAAAATGGGCACCATCACACTTCTCCATTCCTCTGGCATTCTCTCACTCTCTAAGACTTTGTTGAATGTTCTTGTCAGGAAATCTACAGCTACCTCTCCAAGACACTTCCATACCTCCACCGGTATGTCATCAGGACCAACTGCCTTTCCATTCTTCATCCTCTTTGATGCCCTCCTCACTTCACCCTTACTAATCTTTGCTACTTCCTGGTCCTCAACAGTCACCTCTTCTACTATTTTTTCTCTCATTTTCCTCATTCATCAGCTCTTCAAAGTACTCTTTCCATTTTACCAGCACACTTCTGTCATCAATCAATACATTTCCCTCTCTGTCCTTAATCACTCTAACTTGCTGCACGTCCTTCCCATCTCTATTTCTCTGCTGTGCCAACCTGTATAAATCATTTTCTCCCTCTTTACTTTCCAACCTATCATACAAGTCATTATACGCCCTCTGTTTGGCCTTTGACACCACTACCTTCGCCTTACGCTGTGTCTCCCTGTACTCCTGTTTACTCTCTTCAGTCCTCTCTATGCCCCACTTCTTCTTAGCTAACCTCTTCTTTTGTACACACTCCTGCACTTCCTCATTCCACCACCAAGTCTCCTTATCTCCTCTCCTTCCAGATGACACACCAAGTATTCTCCTACCTGTCTCCCTGATCACATTGGCTGTAGTTGTCCAGTCATCTGGAAGCACTTCTTGACCACCCAAAGCCATTTTCAACTCCTCCTTGAAGACAACATGACACTCTTCCTTTTTCAGCTTCCACCACTTTATCTTCTGCTCTGTCTTTGCCTTCTTCACCTTCCTCACCATCAGCTTCATCCTGCACACCACCATCCTATGCTGTTTGGCAACACTCTCACCCGCTACTACTTTGCAGTCACTGACTTCCTTCAAATTACATTGCCTACACAAGATGTAGTCTACCTGTGTGCTCCTACCTCTGCTTTTATAAGTCACCCTATGCTCCTGTCTCTTCTGGAAGAAAGTAGTCACCACAGCCATTTCCATCCTTTTTGCAAAATCTACCAACATCTGTTCTTCTGCGTTCCTGTCCTGGATACCAAACCTGCCCATCACTTCCTCGTCCCCTCTGTTTCCTGCACCAACATGTCCATTGAAGTCTGCCCCAATGACTACTCTTTGATCTTTGGGGGTATTCTGCATCACTTCATCTAACTCACTCCAGAATCTCTCCTTCTCTTCTAGCTCACATCCTGTCTGTGGGGCATAAGCACTGACAATGTTGAACATCATGCCTTCAATTTCTAACTTGAGACTCATCACTCTGTCTGACACTCTTTTCACTTCTAGAACATTCCTGACAAACTCCTCCTTCAAGATGACTTCTACTCTATTTCTCTTCCCATCCACACCATGAAAAAACAGCTTAAACCCTGCTCCTAAGCTTCTACCCTTGCTACATTTCCACCTGGTCTCCTGAACACACAGTATGTCCACCTTCCTCCTCTGCATCATGTCAGCCAGCTCTCTACCTTTTTCTGTCTTAGTTCCAACATTCAAAGTCCCTACTCTCAGTCCTAGACTTATGCCTTTCCTCTTTTCTCTCTGCCTACGGGCACACCTCCTGCCTCTCCTTCTTCAACCAACAGTAGTCCAATTTCCACCAGCACCCTGTTGATTAACAGCACTGATGGCGGTTGTTGTTAACCCGGGGCTCAATCAATTCGGTATGAAATTTTTTGTTATGACTCGCATATTTTATTTGTCATTTGTTTTACGCCAGATGCCCTTCCTGATGCAACCCTCTGCATTTATCCGGGCTTGGAACCGGCGTGAGGGAGAGACACTGGCTTGTGCCCCTCCCTCACGGCTGCATTAAACATTCAAAAATAATGCACATGATGTAAATAAAATATAAATACACACACACACAGACATGCGCACACAGATGTACACCTCACATAAAAATGTAAGTAGTTTTGATGGGGGTTTTGGGTTTTTTGTTTGTTTGTTTTTGTTTTGGCCTGGTTTTGTGGCATTTTCCTTAACTTTTCCCCCATTCTTCCTGAATTTCCTTATTTTTTAATTCGATGAATATTTTAAGAAAAAAAACTTGTTGCGCACTGACGCCGCATGAATTGAAGAGGGATCCCTGTATTTAAGTATTCAGGAAATAATTGCCCATGATTTATTCAGCCATCTGTTGTGAAAATCCATTTTATATAAAGTTTCTTGATTTTAAGGACAATAAGCAACTCACATGATAGAATAGTGACAACAGTAATCGGATCCATAGTCACCGCTACAAATAAGACACTGGCGTTTCACATTACCCTTTTTGACTAGCACTACAGCCTCTCAGACATTTGTTCTGAACTTGAAGGGAGAAATAAACTTGCACTTCTTCCTTTAAATGCTCTGTACTTTTCATTGACCAATTCATGATAATAAATGAAGTAATGTGTGCCCTGCTCCAATACCCGCCTCCCCCAATGTTTTTGATCTTGTGTCTAATAACCGCCTATGTGTACTGGGAGCAAAATCATAGATCAAACTTACCAATTTTATTCGATCAGTCTCTGTAATCATAAAATGAGGCATTTACTGATTGTAAAAATGAGTTTACACGGTATTTCAAGATGCAATGCCACTGGTGAATGTCTATAATGTTTATCAGTAACACACATTTGATTATTCCGCTGGGCTTTAAAAAACAGGACAATATTTTGCTGTGTTCTCTTGGTAAATGTCCAACAACCGATGAACCATTAAAAACTGCTACAGCAAATCTATGGGATGCTCTGAATGAAGGGAGCGATGAGCCAGATATGGACCTATCAGAAAGTGATGATGAGTGTTTTTCACCCGATTTTTGTCCCCTGTATACGAAAACAACCTCTTACGAAAAGCGCCAAACACGCCATTCAAAATTCAAACGCACCAATCAAAATAGAAACTGCTACAGCAAATCTATGGGATGCTCTGAATGAAGGGAGCGATGAGCCAGATATGGACCTATCAGAAAGTGATGATGAGTGTTTTTCACCCGATTTTTGTCCCCTGTATACGAAAACAACCTCTTACGAAAAGCGCCAAACGCTCCATTCAAAATTCAAACGCACCAATCAAAATTTCACATGATGCACGAGTTGCTCTTTCATTGGCTGTCTCCCAACATCCCGCCCCGCTGGCCTCCCATTGGCCAGGAGGGAGCTGAATCTTCCTAGTAATGCACCCATAAAGCTTGTTTGTCACACGCTTGAAGGAGAGTTGAACAGTACTGTTGCTTGTTTTGAGATCAAAACAAGTTTGCAGTGTTAAATTTCGTTATCATCTAAACCCCTCTACAATCAAGACGATATTGAAGCAGAAGACCTTAAAGCAGAAATACAGTGATGGAGGCGATTATTTCGGCACGATATTGAAGCATGAGCAAAGTGCTCTGTGAACCAAGACCTCCAGTCTCGCAAGGAAGCAAGTTAATATTAAATCAGGAAATATTATATATACAATACAATGTCACCTCTGATCTTTCAAACAGGTACTGTAAGTACTGTAATTCTGCCTTAAATACAACATCCCATCCATTTAAACATTTAAATAGAATTGTTCCGTCAGCTGTGCGTTGCATCTGGGTGGAGCCCGCATTTGGCAAAACACACCAGAGAGACAGAGTTTTGTGTGTGTGTGTGTGTGTGTGAGAGAGAGAGAGAGAGAGAGAGAGAGAGAGAGAGAGTGAGATAGAGAGATTGCCTACAGAGTCAGTCAGAGATGAAAGGAGGCTTAACTCTAGTTTTTAGTTTTGTTTTTTAAGTTGTTTAATTCAGTAAATGTTTAATAAATGTGACGCGCTTCGCCGAATGTGAGCAAAACGCGGCTCATCTGAACCTCTCAAGGAATCAAGTTAAAGTTGAGTTTGGACCTCCGATCTGTCAAGCAGGGAATGCACTTTTAATTCCCTGTCTTAAAATGCTCAGGCATCCTGCATGTAGGCGGAGCCCGCATTCAGCGGGGCGTGCCACAATACACAAATGTCAGAGATGTGTATTGTGTAATGTGTATCATGTGTTGTGTATTGTGTGTAATGTGTGTTGTGTCTATTGTGTGTGTGTGTGTGTGTGTGTGTGTGTGTGTGTGTGTGTGTGTGTGTGGGAGAGCGAGAGCGAGAGAGAGAGAGATAGTGTTGTATGTGAGCTAATAAAAAAAGTTTAATAATGGTTTAATTAATAAATATGTGAATAAAATGGTTTAATATGTTAATAAAATGTTTAAATTGTTCAATAAATAATTTTATTTTACTTTTAACACATATTTCATGCATATTTCATAAAAAATTGGTGTACTTTTTATCATTTTTAAAGAGTTTATGGGGTAGTCTTGGGAGCCTTGAAACGAATCAGGTGCTTTACATGTAAAATGTACCTCTACTTACAAAACTTCCACGTTACGAAAAAGGCTCTGGAACGTATTAGTTTTGTAAGTAGGGGGCTGACTGTACCAGTAAAACTCTTATTCTGTTATTATTCATGTTTTCCACCTTGATGGTAATAAGCACTTACCATTCCACTCCGCTGGTAATTATTTTAATAAGAAACCCCCCACTCCAATTTTTAAAGCACCCTGGGTGCTTATCACGTCGAATATGGTAAATAATCTTAAAAGGTTAATCTTTTTGAGGTGCACACTAATGAGAGGATATGTGTTGTGCTTATGTGTTACCACAGAGCATGGCGAGGGGGTAGTCGTATTAGCAGACAAAATCTTGTTGGAGCTGCCATTAGAAGCTCTTGCTGTTCTTCAGGGAAGCGGCATCAACTCCATCACACGGGACTTATGCCTGCAGGTGTTTCACACACGTCTCAACGGAAACCAGCAAGGTAAGGGGCGGGTGGGTGGGCAGGCAGGCCTTAATTACTTACTGACTGACTGACTTACCCACTCACTCACTCACTTACGTACGATCTGAAATGGATGACAAACGTGCAAAAAAAATGTTAGAAGTTGTTCAGGGGCAAAAACTTCTGCAGTGCACAGTATATATACAGGGATCCCTCACTACTTCGTGCTTCAATTAACGCGGCTTCAGTGCATCACGTTTTTTTTTTTTTTTTTTAAATATTTGAAATAAATATTCATCGAATTATAAAATAAGGAAGTTAAGGAAGAAAAGGTGGAAAAGTTAAGGAAAATGTCACAAAAACAAGTCTGATTATGCAAAAAAAAAAAACCTAAACCAACAAAAAAACAACCCAAAATCTCCCATCAAAACTGGATACACTGTTGCATCAATGTGTGTGTGTCTGCGCAGCCACGCCCCCGTCTGCTGGAGTATTAAGTGTACCTCAGGATAATGTTTAATCATATTTCATACTTATGTTTATGATCTTTCTGTTGATTTTATTCCATTTCTATTTCTACTTGTTCTTCAATTTCATTTCACTTTCAACCTTGGACACGAATGTTGGTATCTCCGGATGTTTGCAAAACGAATGTTGGTGAGCGTCTGTATTTATATTTTATTTACATCTTATGTTTTTTTTTTTCAATGTTTAATTGTCATTATAAGCATTTATAGCATTGGATATGTACTTAATGATACTATATACACATATACGTCAGTTGGGGTGGGGGGGTGATCCTACCTCGCAGATTTCGATGGTCGCGTGGGGATCTCGGTCCCAATTAACCGCAGAAAGTGAGGGATCCCTATATGTGTGTGTGTGTGTGTGTGTGTGTGTGTGTGTATATATATATATATATATATATATATATATATATATATAAAATTTTTGTATTATAAAATTTTATATATTTTTTTAAGGGAAAAAGGGATTGATGTGTCTTCTTCTTCTTTTCCTTTCGGCTGTTCCATTCAGGGGTCGCCACAGCAAATGATCTGCCTCCATCTCTCCCTATCCTCTGCATCTTCTACTCTTACTCCAACGACCTTCATGTCCGCCTTCACTGCATCCATAAATCTTCTCTTTGGTCTTCCTCTGGGCCTTTTGCCTGGTAGTTCCAACCTCAGCATCCTACGACCAATATACTCACTATCCCTCCTCTGTACATGTCCAAACCATCTCAATCTAGCCTCTCTGACTTTGTCTCCAAAACATCTAACATGTGCTGTCCCTCTGATGTACTCATTTCTGATCCTATCCATCCTCGTTACTCCCAAAGAGAACCTCAACATTTTCATCTCTGCTACCTCCAACTCTGACTCCTGTCTTTTCCCCAGGGCCACTGTCTCTAAACCATACAACATTGCTGGCCTCATCACCGTCTTGTACACTTTTCCCTTCATTCTTGCCGATACTCTCCTATCACACATCACACCGGACACTTTTCTCCATCCATTCCAACCTGCCTGCACGCGCTTCTTCACCTCTTTTCCACACTCTCCATTGCGCTGGATTGTTGAGCCTAAGTACTTAAAATCCTCCACCTTCTTTATCTCTGCCCCCTGTAACCTCAAAGTTCCTCTTGGGTCCTTGTCGTTCACACACATGTATTCTGTCTTACTAAGACTAACCTTCAATCCCCTCCTTTCCAGGGCATACCTCCACCTCTCTAGATTTTCCTCCACTTGGTCTCTGCTCTCACTACAGATCACAATGTCATCTGCAAACATCATAGTCCATGGAGATTCTTGTCTAACCTCATCTGTTAGCCTGTCCATCACCATAGCAAACAAGAAGGGGCTGAGAGCTGACCCTTGATGTAGTCCCACCTCCACCTTGAACTCTTCTGTCACACCGACAGCACACCTCACCACTGTCTTACATCTATCATACATGTCCTGCACCACTCTAACATACTTCTCTGTCACTCCAGACTTCCTCATACAATACCACAGTTCTTCTCTCGGCACCCTGTCATATGCTTTCTCCAGATCCACAAAGGCACAATGCAGCTCCTTCTGACCTTCTCTGTACTTCTCTATTAACATCCTCAAAGCAAACACTGCATCTGTGGTGCTCTTTCTTGGCATGAAACCAAACTGTTGTTCACAAATGCTGACCTCTGCCCTTAGTCTTGCTTCCACTATTCTTTCCCATAGCTTCATTGTATGGCTCATCAACTTTATCCCTCTGTAGTTGCCACAACTCTGTACATCGCCCTTGTTCTTAAAAATGGGCACAAGCACACTTCTCCTCCATTCCTCTGGCATCTGTTCACTTTCTAAGACCTTGTTGAATATTCTTGTCAGAAAATCTACTGCTACCTCCCTAGACACTTCCATACCTCAACTGGTATGTCATCAGGGACCAGCTGCCTTTCCACTCTTCATCCTCTTCAATGCCCTCCTCACTTCTCCCTTACTAATCTTTGCTACTTCCTGCTCCTCAACGGTCACCCCTTCTACTCTTTTTTCTCTCTCATTTTCCTCATTCATCAGCTCTTCAAAGTACTCTTTCCATCTTCCCAGCACACTTCTGTCATCAGTCAATACATTTCCCTCTCTGTCCTTTATCACTCTAACTTGCTGCACGTCTTTCCCATCTCTATTTCTCTGCTGTGCTAACCTGTATAGATCATTTTCTCCCTCCTTACTGTTCAACCTATCATACAAGTCATCATACGCCCTCTGTTTGGCCTTTGACACTGCTACCTTCGCCTTACGCTGTGTCTCCCTGTACTCCTGTTTACTCTCTTCGGTCCTCTCAATGTCCCACTTCTTCTTGGCTAACCTCTTCTTTTGTACACACTCCTGCACTTCCTCATTCCACCACCAAGTTTCCTTATCTACTTTCCTTCCAGAGGACACACCAAATACTCTCCTACCGGTCTCCCTGATCACATTGGCTGTGGTTGTCCAGTCCTCTGGAAGCACTTCCTGACTACCCAAAGCCTGTTTCAACTCCTCCTTGAAGACAACACGACACTCTTCCTTTTCAGCTTCCACCACTTTGTCTTCTGCTCTACCTTTGCCTTTTTCACCTTTCTCACCATCAGTGTCATCCTGCACACCACCATCCTATGCTGTTTGGCAACACTCTCACCCACTACTACTTTGCAGTCACTGACTTCCTTCAAATTACCTCGCCTACACAAGATGTAGTCTACCTGTGTGCTCTTACCTCCGCTTTCATAAGTCACCCTATGCTTCTGTTTCTTCTGGAAGAAAGTATTCACCACAGCCATTTCCATCCTTTTTGCAAAATCGATCAACATCTGTCCTTCTGTGTTCCTGTCCTGGATACCAAACCTGCCCATCACTTCCTCGTCCCCTCTGTTGCCTGCACCAACATGTCCATTGAAGTCTGCTCCAATGAGCACTCTTTCACCTCTGGGGTACTCTGCATCACTTCATCTAACTCACTCCAGAATCTCTCCTTCTCTTCTAGCTTACATCCTGCCTGTGGGGCATAAGCACTAACAACATTGACTATCACGCCTTCAATTTCTAACTTGAGACTCATCACTCTGTCTGACACTCTTTTCACTTCTAGAACATTCCTGACAAACCCCTCCTTCAAGATGACTCCTACTCCATTTCTCTTCCCATCCACACCATTATAAAACAGTTTAAACCCTGCTCCTAAGCTTTTAGCCTTTCTACCTTTCCACCTTGTCTCCTGAACACACAGTATGTCCACCTTCCTCCTCTGCATCATGTCAGCCAGCTCCCTATCTTTTCCTTGCATAGTTCCAACATTCAAAGTCCCTACTCTCAGTCCGAGGCTCACGCATTTCCTCTTCTCTCTCTGCCTACGGACACGCCTCCCGCCTCTCCTTCTTCGACGTCTTCGACCAACAGTAGTCCAATTTCCATCAGCACCCTGTTGGTTGACAGCACTGATGGCGGTCGTTGTTAACCCGGGCCTTGACCGATCCGGTATGAATTTTGTTTTGATCATTTGCATTTTTAAATGTGGCAGAAGTTTTACGCCGGATGCCCTTCCTGTCGCAACCCTCTGCATTTATCCGGGCTTGGGACCGGCATAAGGGGGAGAGACACTGGTTAGTATGAATGAGAAAAAATAAAAATGGTTTTATGCTCAGTTAACGAGAAGCAAAACCAATTGGATTCATCTACGTAGAGTCTTATTCAGGATCATCTCAAAATGAATGAAATGAATAATTGAAGCATTATATGAGTAAGTCCGTAAAAGGCTCAATAGAACTAAAAATATGCTAAACCAGCGACCTTATATTTCATGGGTGTTTTCCGAAGCATACATATACTACCACTCCAAATGTGAAATTTGGATTTATAACAACAGTGTACCCAGTTGGCTGAAATCCTGAATATCTTTTCACATCAAAGACTTATGGTGTGTCTCAGATTGTGTACTTGAGTACACAGGTACTTGCTATTTTGAGTGCATAAGTATGTTCACACTGAGAAATATGTCAACACACAGTACGCTATTAGCTATTGCTAATAATTATTATAGTGGTTCGGGTGCTGCGCTCACGATCGGGAGGTTGTGAGTTCGAATCCCACTGAGACACTCACTGTGCTAAGACCCCTGGGCAAGGTCTCAACCACAAGTGTGCCTCTGTTCACCCAGCAGTATAAATGGGTACCAGTAAAATATACTGGGAAGGTAACCTGTGATGGACTAGCGTCCCAGCCAGGAGGCGTTGAACTCCTGGTCGCTTCACGCTCTGGAAACTGGGGATAAGCACCGGCCTGATGAGCCACTATGGCTTGGGTGTAAAAACCCAACAGACTTTACCTTACCTACTAATAATATATTTTGAAAAAGGACCATACTGCATACTTCGTACCCTCTTTGGTTGCAGTCTTGGCTACGTACAAAAGGGGACGGACTTTCAGCCATTTTGAAAATGAGGGGTACACATGGGTTACAAACACATTAGAGGAAAATTTAAAGTAGTTCATTTTAACAAGAGATGAGGAAAAATGTCCCCAGTTGCTGATAATACCCACACACCTTTCATACATATTTTCTTTCCTTCTTGCTTTTGTTTTTTAAAGAATCTTATGTAGACTTGTGTACATCCTGCTTGAAATAGATTGTTGCAAATTACCTCAGCTCTGTGTGTGTATGAATAGCTTCATGTGTGTTGGGTCTACAAATGATGATTGGCGAGCTGTTTTGGGTACATCCTTTGTTCAAAATCTTTACTGCATGCTTTGGAGATAATATCATTTCAAAATATTTACATATGCTGAACACAGTTTTTGAAATAAATGCTTCCTAGTTTACACGCTCAATTTTGTGACAAGAGCAAGACGTCGCACTGAGCCTCTGCTAAGGTCTCCACAGATTCAATAATCACATGAAGCAGAACACAAGTGCACAATGAACCACAGGATTTTCCTGTGCATGGCAAAATTGGTAAATAAGCACCAAACCTGAAACGTGATCGATGATATACGCAACTTTTTTCCTGTCCATGTTACATAATGTATCTTGGGCACCCACTGATCACTGATGTATCGTCATTTATTGTCTTTAGATAATAAAGAAAAGTTGAACCTGTCAAGCGCTATCAATTGGCAGAGTGCTTGTCCAACTAATACTATCCTGCATCTACCAGATTTTAATGCATATTGTCCTAATACATTATTAAATGGGGAAAACAATTTTTTTCGAAATATGCAGAAAATGCAAAAGGTCAATGTCATACATCTCACTATGGTTTTGTGGTCATACCCATATCTATACAAATTCCACATGGGAAATTATCTTCTGCATTCTGCATGCTCAGAGCAGTGAGCAGCCACACTGTTGTGCATACAGAGCAGTTGGGGGTGAGATGCCATGCTCAAATGCTGTGAAGGTGAAGAGAAGGGAGGGTGCTGCTCACTAAACCTTCTACCACAAAGGATTTTTCTGCCAGCTCAGAAATTGAACCAGGGACCTTTTCATCTCAAACCTTTTGCACATTTCATGCATTAATGTCTACCTACTTTATGACGTGTTTAACTTTGAAATTATTTTAACAGTTAACATACAGAGCAGTAAATGCTAAGCAAACCTTTCCTTCTTCAGACATATGGAAGGTCATCTTGTCTGTGAGAAATGGTGATAATTTATTATAGTTATTGGTTCTAGATGAAACTTGCACTGTCGTTTAAAGTTCGCAGTCAGAACATATCCTGTTTCAACACTGTGATTACAGTTAAAAGGGACAACAAAGAGGGGAGAAAAAGTGCAAAGGCAGCAAAAGGAAATGAAAGTCAAAGCAAAAGCATCAAAGTGGTAAGTCACCTACGTTAAACTTGGCTGGCAAAGCAGAGGAATATTACCGGTACTTTTATGTGTCTTCATAGCAATCAGATATTTAACTGACCCTCACTTTGCTTTTAACTCAGTTTAATCAGTTGCTTCATGATGTTCTATTTTTGGGTGACCAGCCTTTTTTTTTCCTCTCACGAGCTGATTTCCACGCTTTTTATTCATTTATT
The DNA here is from genome assembly GCA_024760905.1 of Plotosus lineatus. Lineage (NCBI taxonomy): Eukaryota > Metazoa > Chordata > Actinopteri > Siluriformes > Plotosidae > Plotosus > Plotosus lineatus. The sequence continues at coordinate 36,106,964 of CM045736.1, forward strand.
TATTTATTATTTTTACCCCCCCCATTTTCTCCCCAATGTAGTCGTGTCCAATTCCTACCCATCCGGTATTGCACAGGACCAGGGAAAACATGCACACACCCCCTTTGTGATACACAATGCTGACCATCAGCCTCTTTTAGAGCTGTGGCACATTGTCCACCCCCTCATACCAATGAGCTCACAGACACCCATGCTTGGCTGGTGATCGCTGTGAGTGACAGGAAAGTTAGTATATGCTGTCCCTCCCTCCTGTGAGAGTGCTACCAATTAGCTTCCATGGACTCCCAGCAACGGATGGCTGTGGCATGAACCCAGATTTGAATTTGCTATCCCTGGGTTAATAGTAACACACCTAGTCAATGCACTACTTAGGAGCCCCACTTTACCGTTTCTCTCTCTGAGTCCAGCTCCCTTTCAGATGCATTTTAATTTTTTCACTTTCTTCACTCGCATTTTTGTTGAGCCTCTAAACTTTTCATATTACTCACCTACTTCCATAATTAATTCCTTGAAGTTACTACTGCTGTTTTAATTTGTACTTAAAACAATGCTTCATGTGTACAAATGAGATTGGTGTTTATTGTTCTTCATGCAGGCACCACTGGGCCGTGTCTTACCTTCACATACACTTTCAGTAGATTCACACAAGATAAAATGTATCCTTGTTTTTGTTGTATGAGCCTGGAAAGAAAAAACTGATGTTTGTAATTTAAGGTTCTTTTCACCACATTTGTATCATATAATTGCTGCCTTTTTACACTGAGAATGTGAGGGTCATTCCATATAAAATCAATCAATTCCCAGAAAGTGCCCCAACTGAGCCCCTCAGATTTTTCTGATTTTGTATACACTTAAAGCACATTATATTGAACACAAGAATCCAAAATCCCAAGGATTAATAGTAAATATTTCCAAAGTATTACCATTTAAAATAGGGGTGGGGAGCCTAAAATCGCAAAATATGGATCATTTTCAAGCTTCCAACTATTGAACAACAAAAGGTAGCGGTCTAAAATTTTCATAAACAAATGTCTGTAGTACTAAGAAATGTGAAAATATTTATTTTTTAAATTATTACAGGTCACAGAAAATTGAAATTTTATTCATTGCAAACTTCTAAAAAGCCACTTTTGGCCACCCATTACACAAAAACTAATCATTACCTTTACAGTATTTGGCAGACACTCTTCATCATAGTCATTAAAAATTTTATGTGCTATATCTTGGCTACCTAGATGGCTAAATGGCTCGATGTAAAATGAAGGTCACGATATCTTATGTGATATATGAATTGTTGAAAATCAAAAATGTCTGTCTTATTTTAAGATTGTAAGGTCAATATCAGCATAGATATAGATAGTATAACAAAATAAAAGGGCACCATGTGGATTTTACCCTAAATTCCATCACCAAGTACATCTTGCATTTATGAATCTTTCTAGACTATGTATTCAAATTAAATACAGTAGGCCCTCGAGATATTCGTGGAGGTTCGGTTCCGGCCCCTCCCGCGAATGAAGATAATCCGTGAGTTCTGTACCCTGAAGTAAAACCCCATGTATCATATTACATGCGCGAATGAGCAACCGGAAATAAAATACTGTGTATCTATAACATGCGCTAAAATATGCTTCTTAAACGCATTCTATAGACAGATAACGATACCAAAAGGATAAAGTTTATTACGCTTCATGTCCTTTTATATTGAACTTTTAGTGCCGTCTTTTAGTGATGTCTCCAAGATGGTACTGCCTAGAGGGCAACGTCGCAGAGTTCTCAGAGTCAAATTGTTTCTTTGTTCGTTTTAATTTGTTTTATTTGTTTATGTTTTTCACTATGCTCATCTATGACCGGTCGACCCTACTACAGCTATGAGCAGCTTCAGCTTCGGGCAACTAAGCATGCAACAACTCCTATTGTGAGTTAATATGCTATGGTAGCCACACCCTGGCTAGCAATAAGCCCAGGCAGGAAGGGACCGAACGACGACTCTGACGCTTGGGATCACAGGGGATGAAGGCCGTGTCGCCGGCTGATGTAATCGCCTCGTCGGGTGTACTCCCCTTGAGCCATGTTTCACAGAAACACAGCATGGAGCAGTCCTGTAGATCGCTCTGCACTGTAATCCACACATGAAGCTCATCCATCTTGTTTCGCAGGGACTGAACATTTTCAAGCAGTATGACCAGAAGTGCTAAGCTTTCACTTCTAACCAAGCGCCGGAGACTCTGAGAACTCCGCCTGGGCTTATTGTTCGCCGGGGTGCGGCTAGCATTGAGCTACCATAGCATATTAGCTCATTATAGGAGTTGAGCATGCTCAGTTGCCTGAAGACGCCGATCTCATAGCTGTAGTAGGGTCGACCGGTCATAGACGAGCATAGTGCAAAACAGGAACAAACAAAACAACAAATAAAACGGACAAAGAAACAATTCGACTCTGAACTCCCAATGTCGCCCTCTAGGTAGCACCATCTTGGAGACATCACTCCAAGTTCAATGTAAAAGGACATGAAGTGTAATAAAGTTTATCCTTTTGGTATCGTTTATTAAACATGCTACACAACATAAAATCTCACGCACAAACATTCTAAACATTAACTTAGATACTGTTCTGGAATAATAATTGAAAAAGACTTTAATACAACAGTTCAGAGGAAACTCGTTTTTTCAGGAGCAAGTCTGCTGTCTTCAGAAGAGACACCCAACGTTTTCTATCACTTAGACAGAGAAGACGCACAGTGTTTGAGTGGTATCATAGAGCTTAACTGGTAATTAAAACACACACAAAAAACTAGCTCATTGACAACTTGTGCACGAATGAGGAAAAAGGTGCGTTACATCATCTCAACCAATCAGCAGGAAGATTGGCTGAATTTGAGTTACATGGCAATTACTTGGCAGTCCACGAATACTCAAACCGTGAATGCAAAACCACGAATAGTCAAGGGCCTACTGAATGCACATTTTTTGCCCTCATATTTTATCTGTACAACAGAATATTCATTCAGTCATTTTCTGAACCACTTAATCTTAATTAGAGTCGCAGGGAGGCTGGCACCCATCTCGGCCAACTCTGTAGAAGGGCAGGGTACACCCTGGACACCTCGCCAGGCCATCGCAGGGCCAACACACAGCTTGGTGATTTGAAACAGCTAATTAATCCTACTGTGCATGTTTTTAGACTGTGGGAAGAAACCTGAGTACCGAGAGGAAACCCACGCACGCACAGGGAGAACATGCAAACTCTACACAGAACTACCAAAGCTGGGAATCGAACCCAGAACCTTCTTGCTGTGAGGCGGACGTTCTCAGCACTATGCCACCCTGTCACCTATAACAGAATATTTAGTGGCTATTCAACATTTGGAGCAATAAATACTTCCGTATCAAGGAATAAAAGGTGTCCCTATACATAACATTGTTGTAACAGTATTGGATATTGTTTTACTGTAATACCCACATATAAACACAAAGTTATTGGAAAAACCACATACATTACCAGAATCAGTAAAATAAAATAAAAAAAAAAAAATATATATATATATATATATATATATATAAAATTTTTATTTATTTATTTATTTTTTTAATCTTAATAAGTCAGGTGGGGACCACTGGTTGAATTTTTATGAAATGACCCCTAAAAAAATTTTTTAAGTGATGCATAGTTGAGATCTTTTTGACCATAATGATGTTCCTGCAGTTCTTTAACATTTATCTGCAGATATTCTTGAGCCACATACTATTTGGAGAGATAGCAGTAAGTACAGTTTATTTCACTTAGTGGGCAACCAATATCACCGTTTCCTTTTACAGTGCTTTGCTTCTTTATAGTGAATAATTAATGAAGTTTGGTGTTGTTTCACTCGATCTATCTGTCTGGGAATGTGGTGTTTGGGCTTCTAGTTTTTGAGTTTTATTGTGAATAATACATCTGTTTTATATATAAATATAATCTGGAAGATTTTGTTTGGTTTCCTGTGGGGTCGTGGACACAAGGACAGCCATTCAAGTTATGTTGCATGACTATTGGGCTCAGTTCAGCACCTCCAATATCACATGTTAGACTATTAGAAATCAGATGTATTTAGTCCTGTTGTTGAAATCCAGAAAATGTGACAGATAGATCAGCCTTTGTCTTGATTGGATAAGATCATCTATCTGTGGCCTGAATTTCCTGTGTAATTGTTTTAAAACATTCATGAGGTGTAAATTCACACACATGCACTTAATTCTGAAACTTGAGTGGTGTGTTTGTGTTTCGGTCATGAACCTTAGGGTGTATGACCTCTTTTTACATGGGTCATAAAATATCATACATTATTTTGTACTACGCATAACTGCAATCATGTGAATGTCTGCCCTGCTTTTATGTGCCTGCACAACTTCAGAGGTTTTACTGAGGAAAGCTGTGTGAACTGTGTCTGATTAATTATTCATGTTAAATCCAACTGAGTGGAGCCCATGTTCCTTTAGCTCATAGCATACTCGGGCTGTTCTCTACTGACTTTTTCTAAATACATTTTTATTATCCTAGAGTCCTTGTGTTTGGTCAGTGTAAGATAATTTAGAATTGTTTTTATTGTTTATCCCTCTCAACTAAAATACTTTAATTGACTAGTCAAAATAAGAATTATTGTATGCAATGTCATATGCAGTATATCAACATGAACCTAAAAATAAAAAATAATGTTAATACTACAAACAGTTAAACCAAAAACGTAAGAAGCTGAAAACATTTTGTTAATTTTTAGTCATCTTTTATATCAACTACATGTCCATCCATTTTCTGCAGCCGCTTAATCCTGGTTAGGGTCACTGGGAGGCTAGCACCCATCCCAGTCAACTCCAGAGTACACCCTGGACAGCTCGCCAGGCCACCGCAGGGCAGAAACACACAGATGACTATGCAGCCTCACACCATAGATGGTGAGAGATATGGCTTGGCCTTTGACAACCCAGTTAGCTGCACTGTTGGGACAGTGACGACCTGTTGAGAGTGGGGTTTGAATCACCAACCTTGGGATCAGTGATCCCGCACCTTTACCACCAGGCCACCGCTGCCTCCTCAACTACATGTCCCTCTTTTTTATATCAAATGTAAGGAATAAGCCATTTCGTGAATATTAGCTTCCCATGTGTGGACAGTGGTTGTCTTTGGAACCTGGAAACCCACTTATTTTGAACCTATGTGTACTTTAATTTTCTGCCAAAAAACATCAGGACCACAATGACATTGTTTGTAGGCCTTCTAATTTTTGACGTGCTCTGGCTTGGAATAAATCCATTTAATCTACCTGTCCACACAAGCAGAATAATCATAAGAGAATAGTAATTATTATGGTAATTTTGGTCACATTCCTTCAGTAGAGATTTCCACTACAAAAACTAATCTACAGGCAGAATATCATATACCCCACTTTGATGAGCATCACCTTAGAGGTCTGTAGTATAATATCTAGAGTTTTTATGCACCATTTCAAGGTCTTATTCTCACAGTGTTTTATACATTTGCTTGTTGTATGGGCAATGGTAGCCCGGTGGTAGGGTGCTAGATTACGTATCCCAAGGTCAGGGTTTCAAGCCCTACTATCAACAGTTGTCACTGCTGCCCCCCACCCCCACCCCAAGTGCAGAAAACTGGATTGTGAAATGCCAGTCATGTCTATGGTGAAAGGCATGTAAAAGAAACATTGTTGACATTCGTCAGCGTGTTTCTGCCCTGTACAGACTGGGCAAGCTGTCTAGGAGGCACTCTGCCCTTGCCCAGAGTCGGCTGAGATGTGTGCCAACCTAATTAGGATTAAGTGGTTCAGAAAATGAATGAATGCTTGTTCCGTTAAATAAAAAATACTATAATTATATGTAATTATAATTAAGTGTGAGTAATTCAAGGGGACGCATCAGCTCAGCAACAATGTCAAGTTTGAATATATACTGTATGTAGTAGTCTTTCTTACGTTAATGATAACAGATATTGTATTTTACCATTCTGTAAGGGAGCAGTACAGCAGAGACCATGAGAAGAATTCTAGATATGCACTCACAACAGTTCACAGCTAATTGGGAAGGAGTTATAGGGTGTGAGAAGCCCTGCAAGTAAGTGCTGACCTATGATACATATGGTCTGTATACTGTATATCCTCCTGTTACTCTGTCTCAGCATCCTCCTCTGAAGCAAACTGTGTGTTCATATATACCACACATCTTTCAGTCCTCAAGATTTGGAGCATTTGCTGACAACCTGCAGCGCTTTTATCTTCAATGGTGAAGAACACTTTCTCAATCACATCTCTCCTGACAGACTGGTCAACCTCAATTTGAGTGGTATGCTTCACAAATACAAACAACCATGGAAAAAAATTAAGGGACCACTTTTAATGGATGTTCCCATTATAAGCTGTCTTGTTTTTTCCATTACATTCAACCATAAAGATCATCAAACTAGTTTTCATCTGGTGTCAAATTTAAATTATAAGGGTATTTTGAGAACAAACTGTGTGTGTGAGAGAGCGAGAGAGAGAGAGAGAGAGAGAGATAGCATATTGACACAGGGTTATCAGTAAAATAATTTTCTCCTCCAACATGTAAAAAGAATGAAGAGGGCATCTGAAACCATTCCTCTTAAAATACTTTCACTTGATCATCCAGGATCCTAACACCTCGCTTATGCAATCTTCTCTTTAGCTTATATCACAGGCTTTCAATGGATTCCAGGTCAAGAGTCAAGATGGCCATGGCAGAATATTAATTTCGCCATAACTTAACCTTTTGTTGTTGTAGTTAATTTGGGCATATGAATCATTGTCCTTCTGAAAGGTCCAGTAACAACGCAGTTTCATTTTCCTAGAGGCAGCCAGATTTTAATAACAAATGTGTTAGTGTTTAATGGAGTGTGTGATGCTACCCTAACATGGATTCCTGCTTCTT
>CM045736.1:36118895-36148895 GCA_024760905.1 Plotosus lineatus
TGTATTGGGTGTCAGCAAGTGTGTATCTGTCACTGTGCTGTAGGTCTCCTAAAGACAGGACTGACATCTGGTCAGGCTGTCCATGCTTTGAGGGCATCACTGACCCAAAGAGGTAAGAAGTATGTGTGTGTGTGTTGATTTATTAGCTAACTCTCCTGTTAAAGTATTGTGATAAATTCGTTTATTCATGTCTGTGATCACCAGGCTCAGAGTCTGAGCATGCTGTGGATGAGGATGCTGTGCCAGACTGCAATTTGCCCTCCACTTATAACTTTATAATCTATGGCTTACATAATTTAATTGTTGCCTGAATAAATGAGACCTCGATTACTACTACGACTAATACTACAAAGAATTTTTTATAACAATTCATAAATATTAATGCTTTAATTGATTATGATTAAATCACTATTTAATACCTGCTCTTAATTGTTAAGATTTTTCTGTGTCTTACATTATTTATATCTGGCTGTCTGTTTTATGGCCCTGAATAATAAAAGCATGGCCTTCGGTGTAGTGCCCAATAAAACATTGGAGTCAGTGCAAATATGTATTTTATGTGTGTTTCCTGTGGCAGCATAGTGGTTAGCGCATCTTCCTCACAGCAAGAAGGCCTGGGTTCAATTCCTAGCCTGTGCATCTCTGTGTGGAGTTTGCATGTTCTGCCCGTGCTTGTGGGTTTCCTACGGCGACTCCGGTTTCCTCCAACAGGCCATATGCTTACACCCTAAATCAGCTGCCTTCTGGTATTTCAGCAGCTGATAACGGGTTGGGTAGTACTGCACTGTATTCATTGCAGACTTTGCAGATATGCAACACCGCAGGTGGTTGGCGAATCACGCATTGAGAGTTTCAAACGTGCACGCACAAAAAATATATATTCATGAGTGCATGTATTATTGTTGATCGACATTTTTATAATATTAAAAAGCGTACACAGACATCTTACCCCCTCCCCCCTAGCGTACGTTTTGTACGCTTAGGAAAATGTTGAATGACCCCTTAGTGCTAACCAGTAATGTTAACCACACTGTTAACTTTGACAGCAATGTTAACTAACGACGTGATTAACCATGCTTTGAACAACGCAGATTTAAAGGTCGGTTAGCTAACTATGGGTTAGAAATTTAACCAGCCGTTGGGGTTAACTGGTGGTTAAAATAACCATATTTTGAACAACCGGCCCCTGAAGGTCAGGGGTTCTATCACCGCTGTTGAGCACTTGAGCAAGGCACCTCACCCTCAAATTGCTCAGTTGTATAACAATGATAATTGTTAAGTCGCGTCTGCTGTCAATGTAAATGGCTGTTCAAAAACAAATTACAAAATAATTTGTGTGAAGGAATCTCTGGTTTAATCCCATGGATTATACATTCCACATTTTTTTAAGAGATGATCAAAGCCTCATGAAAACTACTTGAGGATAGAAATGCGTGTCCAATGGCTGTTAATTCATTAATATTGATTATTATAGTTTTATAAAAAGCATGACCAGATCTAATCAGGCATGTTTAGATATGGTTTTAAAGATTTGGACCAATCCCTACTTAATTTTTAAAAGTTTCCATGTACACTATACATATTTCCTAATAAGTTCAAAATGTGCTGGTGTTTTATCGAACACCGAGACGCTGGTGCATTTTTAATGAACATTTACATTTTTTGTGTGTAATCCTGTGAACAAACATTAACAAAAATAAAATATAACCTCTTTGGTGGTAGTTATGAATTTACTGTAAAAGCAAAAGAAACATTTAACCTCCGAACATAGTTGTCACTAAAACATGAACGTATGAAATACACATAACAAAATTATGTGAAAACATAACGATAATGAAATCTCTTGAATCTTGACTGAACAAATGGCTTAAGACAACATTACTACCTTGGAAAGATGCAGTTGGTGCCCAGATCGAAACGTTTATGAAAACTTGTGCACAGATTTCATTTGTAATTTAATGGCTTCAGACCACTTTGCAAATCAGAATGGACTGAAACTGTAAAATCTAAATGTGAGAAATTATTTGTATCTATTCCTAAAAGACCTTGAAGGTGAACATGACTGTTAAACTTGGTAAATGATTAAATGATGATTAATGTGAAACATCAGCGATGACCTGGCTAGCTGTCCAGGGTGTACTGTGCCCTCACCCAGAGTCTGCCCGAGATGGGCACAGCCTCCCCGCAACCCTAATTACGATTAAGTACTTCAAAAAAAACGAATGAATGAATAATGAATGATGACAAACATTACAACATGCTGCTTTAAGTAAAAGAAGCATAAAGTCGGATCAGCTTTCCCTGATCATCAGAGACGTGATATGGTCACTTAAAGACGAGCGGTGGTTATAGGGTTTAGAAACAGTGAATTGTATTTTTGCTGAGCTACGCTCAACACGGTAATAAACCTAAAGAAAACAACGGTAAGAAAAGAACCTTCAACAGGTGCCAGGCCAAGAATAAATGCTGGTGAAAAAAAAATGGGGAACTGGAGAATTAAAGGGAGATGCTCAGAAGGGTTGAGTGATTGAGCTTCGAATCAATGGTCTGGTCATTTGCAGATCGTACTTATTGCACTTAAGTGCTAAAAGCTTTGATGGATTTACTCTGACTGAATAAATTGTTCCTGCTTTGAAGCTATGCCTTTTTTGATTAATTAAACGATAAACATATTTATGCACTTTTTTCTTGTTTATTTTTTTTCCTGTAAGCATTTCTTTTTTTTTTTTTTTTTTTGGTTATCGTATCATATTAAATGTGAAAAAAGATCTGCCATATGTGACTTGTGTTTAATGTTTTTTAAATTACAAAAACATTTACTTTGCTTAAAAAGTTCCCAATTATTTATATTATCAACTCTTGTTCATGCATAACTTTTATCTTCGATCTGTGGTTCTTGCTTCTAAAACATTTTCGTACATGGAGACCAGCTGGAGAGATTCTTTGACATAAACATATTTAGAGATGAAGAGACATTTCACAATAGCATTGCATATGGTTCAGGAATTCGTGTGAAATGAGGATTGAGAGCCCTTTATCAACAGCAGATAGGCCAACTAAATCAACACATCTGCCTGTATACCATCTTAATGTTTCATGTAAGTAAATCCTTCCAAGTGTTCTCGTTTTAAAAGACGTGTGTGGTTTATGCATTATGAAAAAACTTGAATTGAGCCTATTTAGGGTTGTTATTAATGTTAAGTGTGAGGAATGTGTTTATCAGAATTCGCAGTGCAACGAGATTACCCATAATCCCCTAATCCGTTGTTTTTCAGTAAATTCTACTCACTTTTTAATCAAAAGGTTCTTAATTAGGACACTCGTTTCCCTTCACTAAATCCTCTGTTTTTTGGGGTTGTGGATAATATTCTTTAATAGAGCGTCAAATTCTGTCTTTTAAAGACTTGTGGAATTCATTAATATCTTAAGAAAAGGGCCTACGCTTAAAGCAGTGCCAGATTAAATTATGAAAATGTTTTAAGGTTGTTCCAGAAAGTGCATTCATGCAAAAAGCAAGAAAAAAGGAGACACTCAACAGTAATGAAGTTAGCCTTATATGTAATAGTTATATTTTTGTATTTTAATTCTACTTTTTTGACTCTTCCAATTTTTTTGTTCCTTTGTTCTGCAGTGGGTTTGGAATCCTAGAAGTGAATTGTAGGTCCCAACGACCTTAAATTCATCTGTCTTGTATGGTTATACTGTTGTATAAGTGTAGTGATTTATTCATGTATGGAAATTATTCAATTAAATATTTTCCTTTGGTATTTTTAAAAAACTGAACTTGTCCATAGTATTGTATTAGCGCTTAGTAATGTACTGTTTATATCTGCATCGCTACCGAAAACGGCGCCACAGGCTCAGTGGCAGATTGTCATTCAACCACACAAGTGAGAAAATACTCAGAAGAGAATGACATACAAAACCAATCACAAAGAGAATTAGCTGCTTACATTAGCCATCTCACCTGTACACCCTGTTTGAATGAGTTTGTGTGAAAGCTCAACTATCTTTATAAACTAAGGACAGTCCAGCTCTGAAAGCTCTTTGGAAGATTTGCCCTTAGTCAAGTAGACCTGCTCAATTGTACTTTCTGAGACTTTCTATTTCATGCAATGCAACTAATTCTGGGTCGGCTGTTCAAACAAAGTGAGGTATACGTTAGGTATTTTTTCTATCTTTAAATGTGAACGATAATAAGGAATAAGAGAAAATTTTAAATAACATGATTGCATAAGTGCGGGGTGTTATTAATCAATCATATTCAAACTCATGTCGGATGACAGTCAATACATGCCTGGCGTAAAATAAAGTGACTCTTCAGCCCCAGAATAAACTCCACATAATTTTAACTCTTTTAGTAGGATTTTCCTATTATGTAATTTAATGTAATTAATTTTGCATCTTACAGCAAAAGCAAATAGCCTGTAAACACTCCCCAGGGCATCGCCTGGTTGTTGAAAGTTATCAGTCAGGTGAAAGGTACAAAAGAATTTCTAATGTATAAAAAAATGGAACACAGTGAAGCTTTGTAGAAAATATGGCACATAGAACTAGCTGTTCCTCCAAAACTGATGACGAGACAAAATTAGCAGGTCTGAGAGGCTGTCAAGAGACCCAGAGCACAAAAGGTGCAGGAATTTCTGGCAGGTACAGCTTGTGTTGTACATTTGACAACAATCTCACACATTCTCCATGTGTCTTAGAAGGTTTTTCCTAAAAAATAAATAAATCGAAGCTAAATTACAGTTTGCAAAAATGTACATGAAGTCTCCAAGAAGCATGCGATGGAATGTGTTATGGGCTGAGATGAATGGGGAGGAACAGGTTGAATTTGTTGCCTTTATTTAAAATGGTCTGTTTAGTGCTAAAACAAACAACTTTAGTCAAGGTGGAGGGAATTCAACAATACCGTGTAAATCAATTTAGCAGAGGGACAAACCTTTAGGCCTCTGCTAAACACACAGGAGATGAAGAGGAGTTTTACCTTTCATCGCATCAGGGACTCAAAGCATACCTCAATATAAACAGATAAATGTCTTCACCAGGAAGCAATTATAGGTTTGCAATAGACCAGCCAGAGCCCTTTTGGAAATCTGTGGGGCAATAACGGGTTAAGGGCCTTGCTTAAAGATCCTATAGTGGCAGCAATGTGGGACAGGCTATCAAACCTCTAACCTTAAGATCAATAACCTAGAATCTTAACCACTGAGCCAGCACTGCCCCCGTCATTGATGTGATGTGTTGTACTGTGCTTGCAGGTAGGTTTAAACTAATAAATTCACATTTAAAATTCACATTTAAAACAAAAACATTGTGAAGCTGCTGGAAGTATATTTCTGTTGCATTTTTACATTCTTGTTGATTAGTTATCTAGAGGCAGAGAGGCAGGCAGGCAGACATTGAGTGGGTCAGAAGTGTTCTGGGAAAGGTAGGGTTTTACACCATTAATCTTCTGCATTGTAACGCTGAGATTGTGGATAAAATTACGCTCAAGAAAAACAGACCATTGATGGATTACAGCGAGAGGTTTATGGTGAGTGTTGGATAAAAATAACAGTCAGTCAAGGTCAGTGGGATGTGTCTGCACTTACATTTCCCTCCATAATTATTGGCACCCCTAGTTAAGATGTGTTCTTTAGTTTCTAATAAATTGTTTTTGTATTTTTGTTTTTTTCTAAATAATACAGGGCCATAATAAAATAGCGGGAAATCAAACCTTTAATTCAGCTGCATTTATTCTGTGGGGGGGATTCCATGTGTCACAATTATTAGCACCCCTGATTCCTACAAAATGGCACGTAGTCTTCTCTGATAATGTTTTACAAGATGGGAGAATACAGAAAGAGAGATCTGGGACCATTTCTCTCTGCACTCATCTTTTCCTTCTGGCTTTTCCCTTCAAGGGTCACCACAGCAAATCATCTGCCTCCATCTCACCCTATCCTGTGCATCTTCTTCTCTTACACCAACTACCTTCATGTCCTCCTTCACCACATCCATAAATCTCCTCTTTGGTCTTCCTCTAGGCCTTCTGCCTGGAAGTTCCAATCTCAGCATCCTACTACCAATATATTAATTATCCCTCCTCTGTACATGTCCAAAACATCTTAATCTAGCCTCTCTGACTTTTTCTCCAAAACATCTCACATGTGCTGTCCCTGATGTCATCATTGCTGATCCTATCCATCCTCGTTACTCTCAAAAAGAACCTCAACATTTTCATCTCTAGACCATTCCTCTCTCGCAATCTCTTTAAATCGTTCAGTGACCTGGGTCCTCTCCTCTGCACTTTCCTTACTCCACAGGTTTACAATTTGTTGATGTTTGGTTAACCATCTTCAGCTTTTTCCTGATATTTCTAAACATTCATGATACATGATGCACCTAACAAGGTTCCCAGGGCGTCTGCAAGAGAACCAGTACCACAGCATCACCAAATCTCCCTACGAAATTAATCGTTCCAGTGCCTTTTTTGTAACATGGGAATTTCGTCAGTAGGGGTCGCATTTTACATGTTAAATGCCTGATTTGTTCCAAGGCTCCAGTCTTATGGAATGTAAAGTGAGGTACCACTGTGTGTGTGTGTGTGTGTGTGTGTGTGTGTGTGTGTGTATATATATATATATATATATATATATATATATATATATATATATATATATATATACATACACACACACACACACACATATACACACATATACTGTACATATGTGTGTGTGTGTATGTATATGTATATATACACATACACATATACAGTGCTATCTCAGTTTACAAAAGTCACACCAAATGCAGGTTACGAAATGCATTTTCCTAAAATTTTTGGCTCTGGATACTTTGCGCTTCAATTCACATGGCTTCAGTGCATCGCATTTATTTTTTTAAATTAATAAATATTCAACGAATTAAAAAAATAAGGAAATTAATCAAGAATAGGGAAAAAAGTTAAGGAAAATGTCACAAAAACAAGGCCAATTATGCAAAAACAAATCTTAAAAAACACAAAACAAAAAACAACCCAAAATCTCCCATCAAAACTTCGATGCATCTGTGTGCGCGCGCGCAAGTATGTGTGTCGTCTTCTTCTCATGAAATACCATCTGTATGTGTGTGTATTTATATTTTATTTACATCTTATGTTATTTTTGAATGTTTAATTGTTATTATAAGCATTTATAGCATTGAATTTATTGATATTATATACACAAACATATACGTCAGTCGAGGGAGGTTGGGGGGGGTGATCCTACTTCGCGGATTTCGTTGGTCGCGTGGGGATCTCGGCCACAATTAACCACGGAGAGTGAGGGATCCCTGTGTGTGTGTGTGTGTGTGTGTGTGTGTGTATATGTATACAGGAAATATTGCATATTCGAGTTGCTTTGCTCTATAAATCGTAAGATGTACATTTACTAAACACACTGAAGCTGTATTAAGTGTCATTCTTGACAGCATAGTTGAGTTTACTAAACAGAAATTGTATGTGTAACTGAGCAACTTGTCACATCCTGTTACTTTCAAAACCACACACCTGAACTGGATTTGGGGGAGAGTGAGGAGAGCATGATGAGATCTCAGTACCTGTCTTAATGTTTTATGAATTGCCCCCATCTCCCTTGAGACTGATGTTCTCTGTTTTTCCTGCTCAGCTGAACCATGTGGTGAATTCTGTATGCTACAATAATCAAGCTTAATTCTGTTGTGTAAATTTGAGACCTTAACAAGCATTACCAGACCTGTCAAATAATAATCATAATGATCATAAATTAACCCACAAAACATACAATATATTGTATTCTTTATTGCACAAGTGAAGGAAACCACAAGAACTGAAATGTATTAATGTTGGAAAGCTGGATTAGAAAGAATAAACCTGAGACCAAACACTATTTCAGGAGTAGTACTAGAGCTTTAAGGTTGGCAATTAAACCATTTAACACAGGTGTAAAGACAGAGTCAAGACAAGGAGGCTGAGTGGGAGAAGACAACTGAAGAAACCCTCATAAAGCACTCCAGAAGATGTCAGTCAAGGTGATTTTAGGTGACAGTCAAGGCGACATCATTTCTGACACATTGAGGACATACAGCTGCTTAAGAAATGGCACCAGAGGTGTATCCCATGAGACATGCAACTGTTTCCTCACTAAGTATGGCCTTTTAAGGCTTAGTTGTTCTTTTTGCCATGTGCCAAATAGCATCCCCACTTGTTTGGTAGACATTTCAACAACTCATTCACAAAAATTGATGACAAAAAAAAAATTGTTCTTTTATACATTGTTATGAAGAAGTGTCTGTTGTTTATGATCTGTTTATAATGTAGTGTCTTTTTTTTTAAAATATGGCTGAAATCAGTTAATTTCCATGCACAGTGCATGATGACATTTTTCATGAGTGATAAAAACCCTTCTCCTATTCAAAGTGGAGTAAAGGATTCGGCTCAAGAAGTGAAGTGTTTAGGCTCAAGGGGGGAAAGGGTGAAAACATTCAAATGTGTCCATTACTTCAACATTAGGAAATACAACAAGCCTTCTTTTGTTCAAACCATTACTAATAGTACTTTTCAACAAGTGCTTTGGCAGTTCCCAGGAATGTATATTTTGACCCTAAATGTATCTACATTACATTATTCTGCCGAAGTAGAATTGGCACTCCTTAACAGTTGATGAGAAGTTATTTGAAAGAGTACTGGAGTCCAGGTTGGCAGGAGAGGTGTTGGTCTGTGAACAGAAGTACGGTTTCATGCCATGGAAGAGTACCACAGATATATTTGCTTCAGGAATGTTGATGAAGAAGTACAGAGAAGGCCATAATGAGTTGCACTGTGTGTTTGTATGCTTGGAGGAAGCATATGCGTGCCAAGAGAGAAGCTGTGTGGTACTATCTGAGGAAATCAGGATGGGCAGAATTATGTGAAGATGATACAGAGCAAGTATGAAGATATTGTGGAGTGGGAATGAGGAGCTGGTTCAAGGTGAATGTGGGATTGCATTAGGGATCAGCTCAGAGATTCTCCTTGTTTGAACTGATCATAGACAGGTTGACCGATGAGGTCACACAAAAATCTCCATGGACTTTGATATTTGCGGATGATGTAATCTGTAGTGAGAGCAGGAAACAAGTGGAGATGATTCCGGAGAGAAGGTGGTATTCAGAGGAGACAAGAGAAATAAAAGTCAGCTGGAGTAAGAGTATATGTGCGTGAATGAGAAGGAGGGTGCTAGAAGAGTGCAACTGAAAAGAGTAGCAGTGATGAAAGTAAATGAATTTGGATACTTGGGGTCAACTATCAAAGATAGAGGAGAGTGTGGAACAGAAGTGAAGAAGTGAGTTCAGGTGGAATGGGTGGAAAAGAGTGGCTGGAGTGATTTGTGATAGGATATCTGCAGAAGTGAAGGGAAGTGTCCACAAAAATATAGTGAGATCAGCTATGCTGTAGATGGTAGCATAGAAAAAAGTCAGGAGACAGAACAAAAGGTGGCAGAAATTAAGATTCTGTTTTATTTCCAAAAATGGAAAGAATAAGAAATAAATGTTTGAGGGACCGCAAACGTAAGAGTGCTTGGGGCTAAAATGAAAAAGGCCAGGATGAGATGGCATGGACATGTGCAGAGATAAGGAAAAAAAGAAATATAAAGGTATACACTAATACACATACTTACATAGGCACACCTAAATTCCAGATATGTATTCTAAATACCAACATCATATATTGTTAAATGCTGTTGGTGCTTTTTCAACATGTGTACTGCAATGGAAGAATTTTTATGTTGATTGTTGTAACCATTTGTGACCTGATCCAGCTTCTTCTTCTTCTTCTTTTCCTTCCGGTTTTTCCCTTCAAGGGTCGCCACAGCGAATCATCTGCCTCCATCTCACCCGATCCTCTGCATCTTCTACTCTTACTCCAACTACCTTCATGTCCTCCACCACATCCATAAATCTTCTCTTTGGTCTTCCTCTCTGCCTTCTGCCTGGTAGTTCCAACCTCAGCATCCTACTACCAATATACTCACTATCCCTCCTCTGTACATGTCCAAACCATCTCAATCTAGCCTCTCTGACTTTGTCTCCAAAACCTCTAACACAATGGTTCTTAACCTTGTTGGCGGTACTGAACCCCACCAGTTTCATATGCTTATTCACCGAACCCTCCTTTATTGAAAAATAAAATGTTTTTGTTTTTTTTTTTCAAATTCAAGACATAGGTACTGTATATGCTTTTACTGGGGCACCAAAATGAACCGTGCATTAACATCACTGTGTTCAAAGAGCAAAACCATACAATGCATGAACTCCCCCATCACAACTACTTACATTTTTATGTAAGGTGCACATCTGAGTGCATGCACGCACATCTGTGTGCGCACGCGCGCGTCTGTATGTGGGTGTATTTGTTTTATTTACATCTTATGCATTATTTTTTAATGTTTAATCATCATTATAAGCATTTATAGTACTGAATATGTATTTGATATTATATACACATATACATGTACGTATACATCAGTCAGCGGGGGGTTGATCCTACTTCGCAAATCATGCAGATAGGACACTGACTAGCATCACGTTCCATTATACAGTCGGCCCCTACTTATGAAATTGATCCGTTCCAGCGCCCTTTTCGGAACGCGGGAGTTTCGTAAGTAGGGGCGCATTTTACATGTAAAACGCCTGATTCGTTCCAAGGCTCCCAAGACTACCCCATAAACCCTTTAAAAATGATAAAAGTACACCAATTTTGTATGAAATGTGTTAAAAGTAAAAGAAAATTATTTATTAAACCATGTAAACATTTTATTAACATATTAAACAATTTTATTAACATTTATTAATTAAAACATTATTAAACATTTGTTATTAACACACACACACACACAATACAGTAAGCATAAAATGTGTATTGTAACAAGCAGGACGCTGGAGCATTTTAAGACGTGGAATTCAAAGCGCATTCCCTGCTTGACAGATCGGAGGTCCAAACTCAACTTTAACTTGATTCCTTGAGGGATCGGCGGTCCAGATGAGCCGTGTTTTGCTCACATGTGCCATATTTATTTAACATTTACTGAATTAAACAACTTAAAAAACTAAACTAAAGAGTTAAGCCTCCTTCTGTCTCTCTCTCTCTCTCTCTCTCTCTCTCTCTCACACACACACGCGCGTGCACACACACACACACACACACACACACACACACACACACACACACACACACACACACACACACACTAAACTCGGACCATGCCCACACGCAATGCACAGCTGACGGAACAATTCTATTTAAATATTTAAATGGACGGGATGTTTTATTTAAAGTGGAATTACAGTACTTGTTTGAAAGATCAGAGGTCCTCATGCAATATTAACTTGCTTTCTTGCGAGATTGGAGGTCTTCTCTCACGGAGCACTCCATTTTAATATTGTGCCAAAATAATCACCTCTGTGACTGTATTTCCGCTTTAAGATCTCCTTCTGGTTCAATATTGTCCCGATTATAGAGGGGTGTCGGCGATAACAAAATATAATGCTGCATGATCAATCTCAAAACCAAACTCAAACTCAAAGCCAACAGTCAACTCTCCTTCACTCGTGTGAAAAACAGGAAGTATGGTACAGGAAGTATGGGTAACGTTCAGCTGCGTCATCCCTCTGAGCCAATGGGAGGCCAGCAGGGCGGGATGTTGGGAGACAACCAATGAAAGAGCAACTCGCGCATCGTGTGAAATTTTGATTGGCGCGTTTGGCGTCTTGTACACTTTTCCTTTCATTCTTGTTGATACCTTCCTATCACACATCACACCGGATATTTTCCAATCTGCCTACACATGCTTCTTCATCTCTCTTCCACACTCTACATTGCTCTGGATTGTTGAGCCTAAGTACTTAAAATCCTCCACCTTCCTTATCTCTGCTCCCTGTAACCTCACCGTTCCTCTTGGTTCCTTGTCGTTCACGCACATGTATTCTGTTTTACTGCGGCTAACCTTCATTCCTCTCCTTTCCAGAGCATACCTCCACCTCTCTAGATTTTCCTGCACTTGTTCTCTGCTCTCAGTACAGATCACAAGGTCATCTGCAAACATTATAGTCCATGGGGAATCTTGTCTAACCTTGTCTGTCAGCCTGTCCATCCCCATAGCAAACAAGAAGGGGCTCAGAGCTGATCCTTGATGCAGTCCCACCTCCACCTTGAACTCTTCTGTCACACCTCACCACTGTCCTATATCTCTCATACATGTCCTGTACCACACTAATATACTTCTCTGCCACGCCAGCCTTCCTCATGCAATACCACAGTTCCTCTCTCGGCACCCTGTCATATGCTTCCTCCAGATCCAAAAAAGGCACAATGCAGCTCCTTCTGACCTTCTCTGTATTTCTCTATTAACATCTTTAAAGCAAACACGGCATCTGTGGTGCTCTTTCTTGGCATGAAACCAAACTGTTTTTCATAAATGCTGACCTCTGCCCTTAGTCTAGCTTCCACTATTCTTTCCCATAATTTCATCGTATGGCTCATCAACTTGAGAATCCCTCTGTAGTTGCCACAACTCTGTATGTCGCCCTTGTTCGTAAATATGGGCACAAGCACACTTCTCCACCATTTATCCAGCATCTGCTCACTCTCTAAGACCTTGTTGAATGTTCTTGTCAGAAAATCTACTGCTACCTCTCCTAGACACTTCCATACCTCCATCGGTATGTCATCAGGACCAACTGCTTTTCCACTTTTCATCCTCTTCAATGCCCTCCTCACTTCACCCTTACCAACCTTTGCTACTTCCTGGTCCTCAACAGTCACCCCTTCTACTCTTTTTTCTCTCTCATTTTCCTCATTCATCAGCTCATCAAAGTACTCTTTCCATCTTCCCAGCACACTTCTGTCATCAGTCAATCACTCTAACATGCTGCATGTCCTTCCCATCTCTATTTCTCTGCTGTGCCAAACTGTATAAATAATTTCATCCCTCCTTACTGTCTAGCCTCTCATACAAGTCATCATACGCCCTCTGTTTGGCCTTTGATACCACTACCTTCGCCTTACGCTGTGTCTCCCTGTACTCCTGTTTACTCTCTTTGGTCCTCTCTATGTCCCACTTCTTCTTAGCTAACGTCTTCCTTTGTACACACTTCTGCAATTCCTCATTCCACCACCAAGTCTTCTTATCTACTGTCCTTCCAAGCAAGGGATCCCTGAATTTTGTATGCTACTAAACAGGAAATGCTACTTATAGCATTATTAAAGAGCAATTACAGTTACAGATCAAGTTTCTGAATGTCCGCATCTATAACTTCCTAGCGTCCATAAACTGAATGGATCCGACTCAAGACCAATCAGCGCAGACATCCTACCAACTTCTTAGCAACAAAGGAGTTTTATTTACACCAAGTCATATCTGCTTTGAGGCTTCTCCTAAGTTTACTGTTGTCTGATTCTAGGCATCCTTCTTGGATTTCTTAAGTTTGGAGAGTATTTTGGTACAGATTATACAGGTATCTCTCGCTACTTCGTGCTTTAATTCATGCGGCTTCAGTGAATCGCGTTTTTTTTAAATATTCATAGAATTAAAACATAAGGAAATTAAAGAAAAAGAGGGGGACAAGTTAAGGAAAATGCCTCAAAAACAAGGCAAATTATGCAAAAAAATAAATAAATAAATACCCGAAACAAACAGCAACCCAAAACCTCCCATCAAAACTAGTTACATTTTTGTGAGGCGCATCTGCGTGCATGTGCATGTCTGTATGTGTGTATTTATATTGTATTTACATCTCATGCATTATTTTTTAATGTTTAATTGTTATTTTAAGCATATATAGTGTTAAATATGTATTAATTTATATTGTATACACATATACTAGTCCTTCTCAAAAAATTAGCATATTATGATAAAGTTCATTATTTTCTGTAATGTACTGATAAAAATTAAACTTTCATATATTTTAGATTCATTGCAAACCATCTGAAATATTTCAGGTCTTTCATTGTTTTAATACTAATGATTTTGGCATACAGCTCATGAAATCTCAAAAAAATTTGCATATTTCATCTGACCAATCAAAAAAAAAAAGTGTTTTTAATACAAAAAAAGTCAACCTTCAAATAATTATGTTCAGTTATGCACTCAATACTTGGTCGGGAATCCTTTTGCAGAAACGACTGCTTCAATGCGGCGTGGCATGGAGGCAATCAGCCTGTGGCACTGCTGAGGTGTTATGGAGGCCCAGGATGCTTCAATAGCGGCCGTAAGCTCATCCACTGTGTTGGGTCTGGTGTCTCTCAACTTTCTCTTCACAATATCCCACAGATGATTCTCTATGGGCTTCAGGTCAGGAGAGTTGGCAGGCCAATTGAGCACAGTAATACCATGGTCAGTAAACCATTTACCAGTGGTTTTGGCACTGTGAGCAGGTGCCAGGTCGTGCTGAAAAATGAAATCTTCATCTCTATAAAGCTTTTCAGCAGATGGAAACATGAAGTGCTCCAAAATCTCCTGATAGCTAGCTGCATTGACCCTGCCCTTGATAAAACACAGTGGACCAACACCAGCAGCTGACATGGCACCCCAGACCATCACTGACTGTGGGTACTTGACACTGGGCTTCAGGCATTTTGGCATTTCCTTCTCCCCAGTCTTCCTCCAGACTCTGGCAGTTTGATTTCCGAATGACGTGCAAAATTTGCTTTCATCCAAAAAAAGTACTTTGGACCTCTGAGCAACAGTCCAGTGCTGCTTTTCTGTAGCCCAGGTCAGGCGCTTCTGCCGCTGTTTCTGGTTCAAAAGTGGCTTGACCTGGGGAATGCGGCACCTGAAGCCCAGTCCACTGCCTCCACAGGTCCCCCAAGGTCTGGAATCGGCCCTTCTCCACAATCTTCCTCAGGGTCCGGTCACCTCTTCTGGATGTGCAGCGTTTTCTGCCACACTTTTTCCTTCCCACAGACGTCCCACTGAGGTGGCTTGATACAGCACTCTGGGAACAGCCTATTCGCTCAGAGATTTCTTTCTGTGTCTTACCCTCTTGCTTGAGGGTGTCAATGGTGGCCTTCTGGACAGCAGTCAGGTCGGCAGTCTTACCCATGATTGCGGTTTTGAGTAATGAACCAGGCTGGGAGTTTTTAAAAGCCTCAGGAGTCTTTTGATTCAGATGTTTAGGTTAATAGCTCGTTTAGAGTACCTTTTCATGATATGCTAATTTTTTGAGATCCGAATTTGGGGTTTTCATGAGCTGTATGCCAAAATCATCAGTATTAAAATAATAAAAGACCTGAAATATTTCAGTTAGTGTCCAATGAATCTAAAATATATGAAAGTTTAATTTTTATCAGTACATTACAGAAAATAATGAATGTTATCACAATATGCTAATTTTTTGAGAAGGACTAGTACATGTGCATATAAGTCAGTCAGGGGGGAGTTGGGGTGGGATGGTCCTACTTCATGGAATTCGGTTGTCGCGGGGGATCTCGGTCCTAATTAACTGTGGAAAGTGAGGGATTCCTGTACTGAAATACCCCATGCTATCACAAACGCGGTTTGAGGATCGTCAACATATGTGAATTTTTCCTTTGCTTTACCACAACTTGGAAATGGAACCATTTCTTAAACAAGTATTTTAGCATGGATAGATTGTGTTTATGGATAATTGAATTTGTTCATGCTGAAGATTATGCTTGAAGGATGTATGTTTGGCGGTATCGTATCTTCATCCAGATAAACCATTGTCAGCTTACTTTGGATCTTACTGAATAGACAACCTTATGACTTAATCCGTATTATGCTGGAGTATGTGAGATATCTGAATTTCAGTCTTAATTTTAGTCATAACTATGCCAAAGATAAGCAATATTGTTGTTCAGGCTTAAGGTCAGTGTTTTTGGGCTTGGCTGTCGACCATCTCAAGTTAATCTTTTGCTGGAGATAGAATTCCCTTAGACTCATTGCATCAGTTTACACCAGTAGTGCTTTAAGTGAATATTGTGTGTTAAAGTGAGACATATTTTTACACCACAGGACTATTTTTAGCGCATAAATGAGAATCTTTTCTCCTTTTTGGGCATATCCAGTAACTTTACTGATTTTCAAAAGTAGTCACACTACACAAAGAATAGTGTGGGCTGATGAGTTCTAATAAAGTTTTAAAACGCTATGTGGGGACAGGGGAGGGCAAATCTTTACACCTGTGATAACACACCAAACCTGTAATAAATATAATATCAACACTAAACCTTAAATAACTTGCAGCAATAATGGCTTCAGCAGTAACCCTAGCAGTATTGTATGCTACATAGTCCCACACACTATTTATGACTTACAACAAGATACATCACTTTATTTCAAATCTGTTGTGGTATTTTGTCGCAAACTACACAGAATACTTTAGATGTACCATATGGTGTTATGGATAACTACATCTGTTAATATTTGTACAAGTTGATTTGTACCGACATTTGCAGCTGACAGTTTAAAACTACACTCTACGGACTTTTATAATACACAGTGTTTTCATATGGAAAGCGAAAGCTGTAACTACTTTTAAATTAACTTAAACTAAATACAGTGTGCAATGCATATTAAATTTAAAATAGCATCTCTAAAGTTTCTGACAATCTTTATGTACCGGTATTTTTTTTTTCTTGACCTACTGCTTTGTGGCTGAACTTTCACTTCTTTCATTACAGCAGTTATTGTGAGATTGCTGGTGCATTATTGAATATTGAAAATTATCCTTCAGAAATAAAGGTAGTGTTATTTTTGGCATTAGTATATATATATATATATATATATATATATATATATATATATATATATATATATATATATATATATAAAATTTGCTTATGTTTTGAGAACTCCTTGCTCTATCTTATTGTGTCAATCAAGCTCTAGAGACAGAGTAGCATTTCTTTGCACAGAATGTGCTACTGAGTAGCAGCTGGCTGAGCTAACAAGACTGGATGCTGAAGTGTTGAAGCAATGATCCTTAAGAAGACGAATAACTCCAGTGTCCTGTGTGAATAGTTGTGAGGTAATTAAAAAGAGCACACACAGCTATAATTTTACTCTCAGCTCAGGATAAGTAAGAAGCATCAAGGAGATGGAAGATGGAGAGGAGTGATTTCTTCAAAATAGACTGAGAGGTCTCAGGTTGAGCTGCCATCAGCTTACACAAGACACAGAAAAACTATGAACAGATGGAGGAATAAGAAGAACAACCATTAACCAACCTGGAACAGATATATTTTGGATAGAGTTTTTATTGCCATATTCTTTCCACACTATCCATGATTCTAAAGGAACTCATACTGAAGCTTGATAGCTTTAAAACACTTTAGTTTGCCTCATAATTTTTCAAGTTGCCTTAATATAGAAAGCATCAAAAGGTGCTTATTATAAGAAATATTTAAATTTATATCTTTAAAACATCTTTAAATATGGCAGTGCCCTGAGTGGAGTTGCAGTGCAGTACAATCCACAGAATCTCACAAGAGCTGCTCTGACCCAGTTGCTACAATGCTACAATACTGAAGTTATATCTCATTGAGAAAGTAGACATGTTCCAGCTCACCTATATTTGGTCTTCATAGTGTATTGTTTGCCTCATTCTCCAGACACAGATTTAGTGAGAATGTACTTCCATCACCCTATAGTATGTAGTAGTTTTGATTATGCTCGGGGTAGTTGCATCCTATGAGGATGCAAGCACTGATGAGTGCTGCCACACCCCCTTTAATTCATGTTGTACTACAGATGCATTTCCTCACGGGGGGGGGGGGGGGGGGGGGGGGGTATCTTTTGGGAGCCACAGCTTGCTTAACAACTCAGTTAAAATATGTTTTTCTTTCTGTTCTTTAAATGTGATGTAATTTGCATAAATATTTGTCCACCCCCTAGAATATGCCAACTAACAGCATGCACACTGTCAGATTACAAATAGAAAAACAGCATGATTTCAGATGATAACAAACCAGGTCCTAGGTGTTTTTGCTTATAATTGGCTAGTCAGTGTCATTCTTAATATTAGGAGCAATAATTTATCCAAATAGTAACAATATTGTGGGTTTTATAGTGAAGAAATATGTACCTTGCTCTACTGTTAACAGTGTGTTCAGTGGTGTTCATTATGTTTGTGTTCATAGTTCTCGTTGAATGAAAAAGCTTAAAATATTGCTTCAGAAAATCTGTAACAACCAAATGCTCTCGGGCTTTCTAGTGATAATCAGATAGAAAGACAGCAGGATTGGGAGACATATCAGAAGATTAAAAAAGGCCATTCATTTTCCTAACTGCTTTATCTTTTATCTGGATCGTGGTAAGACCGATTCGGGACAAAGGCAGGGTACACCCTAAACAGCTTGTCAGCCCTTTGCAAGGCCAACACACACACACACACACACACAACCGTTTACTCTCATATTCACACCAACGGGCAATTAGGAATACATAATTATCCTAATCTCCATGTTTTTGGACTGTGGGGGGAGGGGGAATTGGGGCACCCAGCGGATTAGGACAGTGGTTAGACCCAGTTTGGAGCTGGTCTAGAATGGAGACGCCTCCTTCCCTCAACTAGTCTGGGTGTTCACCTTGGGCAAGTAACAGTACACTCCGCAACTTACATTTTTAATTGGTTCCGGACGGCCGAACGCAAGTTGAAAGTAAACATTGTTACAGTGACATATGACGTGTGACGTATGACGCTCATACTGTACTATACATCCATAAATACCATTACCGTATCTCATAAACCAACCCTAAATCAATTATTATAAACATAACATTGTAAAATAATATCAAATAATATCAACATTAATTTACAAATAAATTAAATTCAAGCAAAATAATTGCAAATTGATAAATTTTAATCAAATTCACTCATCAAATATCAAATACATTATCAAATATAACCTTTGACATTCTCTATGATGCGATCTTTCTGCTTGTAAGTGGTTCCAATGGTCGACGGATGATCACTTTACATGAAGCTGAGCTGAGTCACATTACATGAAGCCGAGTCGACTCAGTTTACATGAAGCTTAAAACAGCCAATCAACGCTTACTCAATACCGAAAGTAGTGTACTTGCTGTGCTTGAAGGCGGGTTATACGGACTTCCGGTCTTTCAAGTTAGCAAGGGTGCCGTTGAACTCGTTTAGCACTCAGCCTGCACTGATGTGAATCACCAGCAGAGTAGAGAGTTCTCTTTCTTTTCTGGATTCTGGTTTTCATTCATTTTACAACTCTCTTTGCTCAACTGAGTATGCATGGTAGATTGCGCCGATCGAAGCAGATAGTTAATTCATCTCTGTGTATGAGACTTGCACCCATGCTAGTAGGCTTACGCTTCTGACTAACCATATTTGCTTGGGGTTACAAAAGTCCGCAAAACAGTGTAAACACAAAGATCACAGAGACGCCGTCTTAACACAAGGGTAACACGCTATATAACATACACACACACACACACACACACATATATATATATATATATATATATATATATAACTGAACCGGGAAGAAGGAGGGGCACATTCAGTCTGTCGTTTGTAAACAATGAACTCCCGCGTTGCAAAAAAGGCTCTGGAACGGATTAATTTTGTAATTTGGGGACAGATTGTATTTTTATTTAAAGGACAGCGAAATTATGTACAGACCCTCCCCGACTTATGTTCCATCTGTTTTACGGTTTTTTCAATTTTATGTTTTTTTTTTTTTTTTAAAAAAGAAGTCAAATTTTGAGTTTAGACATACCTACGTAGTACACTGACATAATGAGGCAATGACGTAATGACACTGCGTCCATTGTTTCAAACGACAGACTGAACGTGCCCCTCCTTCTTCCCAGTTCAGTTTTATATATATATATATATATATATATATATATATATATATCTTTTCTTTCTTTCGCT
Source organism: Plotosus lineatus (assembly GCA_024760905.1). NCBI lineage: Eukaryota > Metazoa > Chordata > Actinopteri > Siluriformes > Plotosidae > Plotosus > Plotosus lineatus. The sequence continues at coordinate 36,138,807 of CM045736.1, forward strand.
TTTTCCCTTTTCTCGGGAGTCGCCACAGCGAATCATCTGATTCGCACATTTGATTTGGCATAGGTTTTTACTTCGGATGCCCTTCCTGTCACAACCCTTTTAGCAAAGGACAGAAACACGCTGACGGCTTTGCAGCCTACTCTTTACGAAAGTCAGCAATGGTTCTTTTACATGCCTCTCACCATAGACAGTGAGAGACATGGCCCGCCTTTGATAATTTTATATATCAGTTATACAGCGTGTTATCATCGTGTTAAGACTTCGTCTCTGTGTTTTTTGTGTTTATTTTTGTGTTTACACTGTTTTGCGGACCTTTGTAACCCTAAGCAAATATGGTTGGTCAGAAGCGTAAGCCTACTAGCATGGATACAAGTCTCATACAAAGATGAATTAACTATCAGCTTGGATCGGCACAATCTACCATGCATACTCAGTTAAGCAAAGAGAGTTGTAAAATGAATGAAAACCCGAATTCACAAAAGAAAGAACTTTCCGCTCTGCTGGTGATTCACATCAGTGCAGGCTGTGTTCTAAATGAGTTCAATGGCACTCTTGCACACTTGAAAGACCGGAAGTCCATATAACCCACAGCAAGTACACTACTTCTGGTTTTGAGCGCCTCACATATTGGAAGCGTTGAATGGCTGTTTTAAGCTTCATGTAAAGTGACTCGGTATAAATAAGTGACTTATTTGAAATTAATGTTGATATTATTTGATATATTCGATATTATTTTACAATGTTATGTTTATAATAATTGATTTAGGTGTGTTTTATGAGATATAGTAATGGTATTTATGGATGTATCGTACAGTATGAGCATCATACATCATACGTCACTGTAACAACTTACGTTCACTTTCAACTTACATTCGGCCTTCCGCAACCAATTAAAAAAGTCGGGGAGCGTCTGCATTAGTTATTCTGTTAAGAAAGGCCATTTCATTTATCTTAGAGCCAGATGCAGTCATCAAAAGAGCCACGTCTGGCTCGCAAGCCATAGGTTCCCTACCCCTGAACAGGCTCGCGGGCGACTTGTGTTGTCCTTGTGGGCGACCTGGTGCCGGTGGGCACCATGTTTGTGAACCCTGCTGTAGATGTTGTGTGTATGAATGAGAGGAGTAGTTGTTGTACAAAGCAATTTAAATTCTCTGATATAAATTGGCCCTGTGTGTGAGTGTTAATAATTGTGTGTCTATATTGGGCCTGTGATAGCCTGACAACTTTTCAGGATGTACTCCACTTTTTCCCATCACACTAATAAAGGTTGAAATAGTTCAAAAAGTGAGATGAGATAATATAATGCATGTGAAAGGAGGCAGAGCTACATTTTATTAAACTAATTTTTCATACTCTTCCTAATGTTCTCCACTTACAAGTATGACAATTGCCTTCCTTGGTACTTTGACAAAAATAATCCACCTGTATGTGCAGTGGCTAGAGATTAGCTATGTACAGCATCCTCAACTGCAGTTCATTTCTTACTAAGCTCGTTACATGCTTCCTAAAACCCTATTTCCTAATAGCTAATACCAAAAAAACAAAATAGCTAAAAGCATTGTTTTGAAACCTAACTGACTCGAATGTATAAAGTTCAGAGAAAACCTATTCCCTAGTTTGCTGAATTTGAACACAGCTCATGTTTTCATTTTAAGTCAGGGTTGCCAGTTATGTTAATGTAATCAGTGTTGTTGTTTTTTTTCTATGATTTGTTGCACCATCTGTTTAGGTTGAAACAAGGAAGCTGTGCAATAAGGGGAAAAATTGATTTGATAATTCTCCCCAAGTGCATGAAAAAATAAAGTAAATGATGAATCCAAACCTAAAGTAAAAAGTCAAGTATGAAATGTAAAGCAATAGGAATAGCATATCCGAAAAATATGAAATAAATACTCAAATAAAATGCAGCTAGCTGAAAACAGTTATGTACAGTAATAAAACATTTGTTCTCTACTGCTTCCCTTCTGTGTTTTTATGTAGATGATTTAAGTCCGATTGAATTCCAATGAGTCAGAAAGGATTTGTTATCATTTAAACCTTCATCTGTAAAGGTAAAACTGTGACGGTCTTGTAAAACACAAATCCTGACTATTGTTTAACAAGGAAGTGCGTTCAAAGCAAGCTGTGCTGTGTATTTCAGAAAATTTAATCCCTCTACAACTAGAGCTGTAATATTTTGATGTCATCAGTGAAAGGTACTGCTGAATACTGTTAATTAAATAAATTAAGAAAACCATGCTGTTCTGTGATATTTAATTGTAAATAATTTGTAAGTTATGGTATTTTTAATACAGCTCATAACATTTTAAAATATAATTTTTACTACTTAGTATCACAGTTTGTAGTTTGGATCAACACCATCAGAAAGACTGAAATATTATATAGATCAGTAAAGCTTATTAATGATCAAATAATGGCAGCCCCCAGTAAGCCAGTGCTGTGAAAACCTTACAGTTCCCATATGATTTGCAAGTAAATACATTAATATACAGTTGAAGCATGATACTGAGTCCATGTTACACAGCTAAAAATAAGGAAGTAAAAATTCTCAGTCGACTACCATATCAATTCATCTGTTCATGTACTTCAATTGATTTATCCTGGACATAGTCAATGTGGTTTTAGTGCACACAGGGAGCAGGGTGTGAGAATGCCACTACATCACACAACACCTGTGGGAGGTGGAAAAAAACGAGAGAACCCAGGGAGAGAACGTTTCTTTCATGATTTTAACTTTCAGATTGTTTTCATTGTCACACACCTTTTCATTTTTGATCACTGTTTTAGGATTGTGACAGGCAACATGATACGCACTGTTTTTAACTCACTTAGGAATACTAGCTCTACACTATTTAACAATTATATGATGGAAGAAAGATGGATGTCACTGAACAGTCCCTGAGAAGGGGCGAGTATTCAGTTGTTTGACATCCACCAAGCCTGAGTTGCATAATTGCTTCAGTATATACTCCATTGAAATATTAGTACAAAAAATACACTAAAATTGATTTATGTGGTTTATTGTTTATATTTCTATCAAGACAGATACATTCAAGCTCCCAGTGCAGAGAGGTGGAGAACCAAAAGGTTGTGGTACGGTGCTTCTTTAAATCATTTTCAGACTTTTGTTAGCACAATGTAGAAACACAATGAAACCGCAGCTAAAATGAGATTTTTTTTTGTTTGTTCACATTCACATATTTTAACCATGACAGAGACTGGCTAGGTGAGCTGTGTACTTAAAGCCAAACTATTAAGTGCATTGAGTTTAGTCATGTAGACTAAAAGTGAGTTTGTACACGAATTCAAAAAAATTAACACTGTACATTACAAGGAAATGCAAACTAGAAAGAGCTTTTTATGGTTAATTTATCAATTTTAATGCGTGCCAATGGTAATGACAAACTGTCACATGTGGATTATTTTGCTGAGACATGTGATTTTGAGGGTGTTGTTCTGTGAAGTTTGTACTGGTATGCTCTCTAGGTACTCCAGTCTCACTCACAGAAGACGTTCACATTTGGTTAAATTAGTGCTTCTCAATTAGTTTCTGTAGCGCCCCCTCGAGGAAGAAAAAACATTTCAAACAACCACCCACCCCCCACCGCCTCGCGAGCGACTATAAATAGTATTGTCTATAAAATTGTTATTAGTACACCTCTGTATAACACTGTTTTTTATTAACAGTAAAAGCAAAAAGAAAGAAAACTTCATTATCATTGTTTTTTAATAAGATTTTAAGTGCACCAATGCGCCTGAAATTAAAAAAAAAAACAAAAACACATACTTATTTTTAAACTCATTTGACTTACTACAGTATATCTTAATATTTCAGTCTCTCACCATCTTTCACTTCGATCCTGTTCGTAAAATTTCCGTGTTGTTTCCTGAGGCCTTGTTTACTGCAACGTCATATCGTTTGTTCGTGCGAAAAACCGCTACATCATCGCGCGACAAATGAGAGCGCCACTGCCAACTAGTGGAGTGGAGGTGCACTATTCCAGAAAAGCATGTCCACCAGGGTCATACGGGCTTCACCGGTATCACCCCCCCCCCACACACACACACACACACACACACACAAAACACCCTCCCCGGCATCATGCCCTACTATTTGAGAAGCACTGGGCTAAATGGATGTTTCGAGTTGCTTCTAGATGTAAGTGTGAGTGGTTGTCCATCTGTTGAACCTGCAGTGCTGTTCGGGATGTACCCTACCTTTGTCCAAAGCCACCCAAGATACGCAAATGAATGAATAATGATTTTTAAATCTCGAAACAGGTAAACAATCATATTGTGCTGTTCTTGTGTAGTATACTAATATTATTTGTACACCAAAAGCAAACAAATTATGCGTACACTGACTTTTCATGTCATGCAAAAAAAAATATGTGTAACCTCCAAAGTACAGCCAACATTGATGGGTGTTAAAATTATATTAGGTACAATTAAATTTCTGGTCAATTCTTGTAAATTATAACATATACATTTTTTTTTAATATTAAAAAGAATCATGCATAATTTATGGTGCAGTTCATGAGTAATCGTAGGAGGCATGCAGTTAATAATTTTATGTAACCATGGCATTTTATTAATGTGTGAAAATCTCAAAAGGATCATTCGGTACTGTTTCCTTGACCCAATCGCTAAACAAATCATTACTTAGACTGTAAAAACACAGGTGAATAAAATCAAGTATCACATGTTAAAGTAGTTAATCTGGCACATTTTGTACATATCTCATTCACTTTTTAGGAGTACTGGCCACGTGATCATAAAAATCATCAGATATAAACAGCATCTGTCACGACATGAATTTTGCAGTGGAACAGAATTTCTCTTATCATTGGAAACTTTTGGAGGTGAAATGTATTGAACTTTCAGAATACAGCTATACAAAACAACTTTAAAAATAACTATCAATATTCAAGGTGGCCGTGGCATTACAAAGATGTTTCTATTCATGCACAGTCAGGATTTAAAGCTTTAGCGGCAATCCCAGAGTGAATCTTCTTATTTTGGGAGGAAACCATGTTCAGTAAGCCCCCCCTTGACATGTACATTTGAATTATGTTTCATGTCTTCCTCCGTTACATAGGGCACACTTTGTTTTCTGGAATGGGCAGCTGGCTGCAGGAGAAAGAATTGCTGTGCTGTTCATTAGGTTTTAGTGGAGTGGTGCTAGCAGCAGAAATTCGAGCAGCTATGGCTGACATCTCTCCAGTGTTGCTCTCACCAGTCATGCCTGCTCGTTCTGTGGATTGGTTGACCTCTACTGTGGTGTTTCCTTTGCAGCTGAGCAGCTGAATCAGACATTTCCTAAACTGAAGGATAATAAGAAGGCAACTATCAGAGCAACTTCATGATCAGGCATCTCAGCTTTATAATCTCAACTGGAAAAACACATGTACTGCTGCCAAACAAAGTTTACAAAGGGCTGAAGTAGACTGAGCTTACAAAATAATACAGAAAATATATTCCATCCACACACTAAATATGTAAATATAAAAGAAGCATTGACAACTGATAGTGATATTAGAGGGAGGATTATCTATCCAATATGTGTGTGTGTGTGTGTGTGTGTGTGTGATCAATGGCCCATGATTTATATGCTTTCCAAAAAATGATATCTGTAAATACTTATTAAACCCAACAGCTTTTTCAGAGGTAGTTTCAGAATAAATCAAAACATTTTAGGGGCTAAATCATTATCTTGGATTGAAAGAGGAGCAGCACTAAGGCAAAAATCCCATCAAACAGAATGTTGCAAGGTTAATATTTTCAAATCAAAATTTAAACATCATGAGGGTCTTTCATATTTTCACATTTATATTTGTCTTCGGGAAAACTAGTGTTTTGAAATCATTTGTGTGTGTGTGTGTGTACAGTCTTGATAATACAGTTATAAAATAAAAATTCATATCAAGGAATAGGGTGCCCAAAGTCCTAAATAAATAACAACATGTGGGCTATGTCTGCAAAGAAGGCTTGGACAAATTGGAAAAACGGGCACTTTGACTTTTGGTTTGATCGATTTGTATCATGAAATGGTATATTATATCAGGAAAGTCGAGAAAAAGCAAATATAAGGGAGCATATAACAACTGAGAATTGCACTTTACTGAAGTACAACAGTATATTAAAAGCTTTTTTTTTTTGCCTTTTTTTAATTACGGGGTAAAATTGCTGGTGATATTTTAAAAAATACACAGCCTTAGATTGCAGTTAATGTAAATTATTTGGGATATTACTTGTGTTCATCTAATTTTTTTCTCTTTTTTTTGACAATATATCAAAGCATAAAAGCACCCACAGATATACTCATACTCAGGTCATTCAGGATTACACTTGTATATTATCTAGGTTCACTGTTTGTTACCTTAAAACTATACAACACCAAATCAGAAGACTTCTGGACAGATTTTAAAATTAAAGTTTTTATTTTTATTCTTTAAAATGAGATGAAAATGTTGAGGTTCTCTTTGGGAGTAACGAGGATGGATTGGATCAGGAATGAGCACATCAGAGGGACAGCACCTGATAGAGGTTTTGGAGACAAAGTCAGAGAGGCTAGATTGAGATGGTTTGGACATGTATAGAGGAGGGATAGTGAGTATATTGGTAGTAGGATGCTGAGGTTGGCACTACCAGGCAAAAGGTGCAGAGGAAGACCAAAGAGAAGATTTATGGATGTGGTGAAGGAGGACACGAAGGTAGTTGGTGTAAGAGAAGAAGATGCAGAGGATAGGGTGAGATGGAGGCAGATGATTCGCTGTGGCGACCCGTGAAGTGAACAGCCGAAAGGAAAAGACGAAAGAAGAAGATTCTTTAAAATAACCTCGAATCAGCACTGTACTCAAAATAATACAGCGACACACCTTTTATAGATACTTTATCTGTTACTCTACTGAATTCCCTTGAATGCAACCAGGTAATTAGGTTCTGGAATTAACCCATCTGCATGGTGGTGCAGTAGTTAGCACATCTGCCTGACAACATGAGGGTTCTGGGTTTAAGCCCTGAGCTCAGCCCAGGAATTTTTGTGTGGAGTTTGCGATTTTTCGCTCTGTTCGTGTGGATTTCCTCCAGGTATTTCTGATTTCCTCCCACACTCCCAAAAACATGTACATCAGGCTAATTGGCTCTACCAAATTTTTCCGAGGTGTGAGTACGATTGGTTTTGTGTGTGTGTGTGTGTTTTGGCACTGCGATAGTATGGCAATCTGTTAAGGGTTTACCGTGTCTTCGCTCAGAGTTGGCTGAAATAGGCTCAGTTGGCTGAAAAAAGTTACTCGGTGAGGCAAACAGTACCCCTGGCTTATGGCAGAGTGCGTTTGTGAGTCCACAGATTGTTGCACAACCTACAATCTTCTTTGTTGTTATTTCTTTTACAATCACCTTATCAAAATGGAAGATTACATTTCCTAGCTGAGAAAATTCACAAAGGTGGACTTTCAATCAAAACAAGAGGTTATAACTAAAGGAAGACCAACGCAGCTGGAATAAATTTTAACCTCAAATGAAATATGCATCACATGTTTGTGTAAAGAATTCTGATATGAGATACAAAACACAACACATGGTCTCTTTTGAGTTCACTTGTATAAAATATTGTCTAAAATAGAGTCAGTGCTTCACCAGCTGTCAAACTCACCACACATCACTGAAACGTAATGGTACTGTATATGCTCAAACTGTTCTTTTTTTGCTAATACTGTACTTACCTGTGGTTTATAGATAGGTAAAGCTAGTTAATTAATGAATTATTAAAAAACAATAAATCAAACAAGTTAAACTAATGAAAAGTAAAAGAAGTCAAAGATTGCATTTCCTTAGAAATTATATTGAAATGCTCTGGGATCCTCAATAAAAGTCCAAAGCATTTGTATTTTCTCGATTGGTGCTGATTTAAAAGTGTATCCCTGTCATTCAATCTGCATTAATGCCACGACAGGAGCTCCTGATTCTTTCCTGAAACAAAATATGGCAATAAATAAGTCACATGAAAAGATTCACTGTAAACTCGGGGGGGATATGTCTATTCTTTTTAGAGTACGGATAAGAAAACGAATCACAGTGCAGGTAAACTTTCACTTCCTGAGGTTCACACAGTGAACTGTATCCCTCACCATACAACATCAGGAATATGACTTACTGTGGTTTTTAATTGTATTTTAAAACCTGTTTCTCCTCAAGAAAAAAAAAACATTGACTAAAGAACTTCTTCTTCTTCTTCTTCTTTTCCTTTCGGCTGTTTCCTTCAGGGGTCGCCACAGCAAATCATCCGCCTCCATCTCACCCTGTCCTCTGCATCTTCTTCTCTGACTCCAACGACCTTCATGTCTTCCTTCACCACATCCATAAATCTCTTCTTTGGTTATAAATCTCATTTTCCACAAACTGCAAGTGGAGTCAGGAAGCGGCGTGTTGTTTGTATGAGCACGTGAGCACGGTTGTGATAACTCAATTGGCCTCATGAATTAGATCATTATGGAGATGCACTATGATTTGATTTGGACTTTTTTTAATTGAACCAAAGAGAACATACAAAGTACACACTAAAGCCCCGGCTCAGCGTGGTGACAAAAAGCAACTCATTTCCTGCTGATAACAGAAAGATAACACTGAATACATTATAGCATTCATCCTATTATGCAGGAACATGAAGCAAAGAGTACATTAAATTTTTATAATCTAGGCATGATTTTCCTTTCAAAAGCAAAGAGGAACAATTTAATTAGTCGTGCTAATTGGCATTGACTTAGCAAGACTTTTAATTTAAGGTTACCTTCCCAGGATATTTTACTGGTACCCATTTATACTGCTGGGTGAACAGAGGCACACTTGTGGTTGAGACCTTGCCCAGGGGTCTTAGCACAGTGAGGGTCTCAGTGGGATTCGAACTCACAACCTCCCGATCATGAGCGCAGCACCCTAACCACTACACCACCGGCCCCACTAATTGGGATTAAGCTATTCATAAAATGAATGAATGAATAAAGCAGGATAATGTTTCTGTACAAGAATCTTTTAGTCTATTCTTTTCCTCAGAAGAAGAAAAAATGCTACTCGTTTCAAAAGCAAACCTTGTTTTACAATATTTTATGGCCATCTTTCTCTTTTGGGTTTATATCCTGTTTCTGTCTCCTACTGACAGCTGCTTTATGTTTAAACAGGCTGCAGCCTGTGACCATTTATTTTGGTGGAGCAAGATGATATTATGAATGGCTAAATGAAGTTATGTTTCTGATTTAATTGTATGATGTTTAACAGTTATTCTATCTTCACTTAGCGGATCTGAACTAATAATCTGCAAGGTATAAAAGCCTGTTCCTTGGACCAGGACTGTAAAGTCATATTTCAAAGGGGAAAAAAGTTGAAAGCTTGATAATAAAAAAAAACATACTTCAAGCTAAGGCAGAACAGTTATGATGTTCTCTTCTCCGGTCACCAGCAGTAGGTGATACTGAGCACTTGAGGCCTCTTCCTCACAGCAGGTTAATAAAGTGAAGTGTGGCAGGGATACACATCAAATGATTGTGGAAAAAAAGGTTTTACCGTCAAATACTCTGATGGCATTGTTTTCTACGATTTATGGATTACACCTAGCATGAATGAAAAAGCTGGGTATCTAGTATTAGTGATTAGATGAACATAAGTTCCACTTCCAGTTTTTTCAAGTAATGACATACCTGCTGATGGTATTTGAGGTGATTTCCTAATAATCAATTAGTCAATCAGAATAGCTAGTTGCTCATATCCAGTGGATTCGGACCAAGGATATTTGCCTATGAGGAATTTTTAGAGCAATCCTATAAAAGGAAGTCATCCAGACATCCAGCCTGCAAATTAGCAGCTCACTGTATTTCATTTTATTTTAAAATTCTCAGAACCAAACATATAGAAAGATGAAGAAATCACTTAAATATCAACTTGTGTGTTTGGTGCTTTTAAAGATTAAATTGGTGTTTTCACACACACACACACACACACACACACACACACACATACTAGTATATCTTCTTTTCCTTTCGGCTGTTCCCTTCAGGGGCCTCCATCTCACCCTATCCTCTGCATCTTCTCGTACAC
>CM045736.1:36153895-36273895 GCA_024760905.1 Plotosus lineatus
CGATCCAGCGCCCTATACCACTATAATGTAAATGCTAGTGGGTTAGGGGCATAAATTTCTCAAATATCATAACTTTGTATATTGATTCTAATGAGGTTATGGTTTCATATTATTATTGTTGTAGGTACAATCTAGTGGCAATTTTAAACAAATATTAATTAAATTAGCAAGAAGCTTCTGAATGTTGTACATCAGCATGAAAAATTTGGATCAGAAGTAAATCCTATAAAATGATGTGATGGAATTACAAACTATTTTATCAGGCTTAGATTTGATTCGATTTGACCAAGCTAGATAATCAGCTGCTTGTTAAGTTAATGTCATGTATTAACATACTGCTGAACATCAAGTAACAAGAAAGAATCCCTGACACAGAGGTGCTTTTCCATGCAAAAATGCCCAGTGTTCACACCCAACTGAAAAAGGCAAAAGCAAGGTGGGCAGGGCAGATAGTATGCATGGAAGACACTTGCATCCCTAAGGTTCTTCGCTATGGTGGGCAGGCAGTAGAAAAACATCAAGCAGGTAGACCAAAACTTTGCTTCAAAGACTGCCTCAAAGCCACACTCAAGAGCCTGCAAATCCCTGGTGAGACCTGGGAAACCCTTGCTGCAGACCAGAGCAAAGCAGCTGCTGATCAAAAGGCAGCAGCGCAGAAAGAATGAGGGGCCAGCTCATCTTCTCTGCTGCCCAAAGGTCCAAAGTGTGACGCGGGTGGCAGACTAGGATTTGTGCTAGAATTCACCTCATCAGCCACTTCAGACAGCATCTCGCCAACAAATATCTGAGATTATGGTCATCATCGAACACGATGAACGAACATCATCCTCATCATGTATTAATATACTCCAACTCTGCAACCTATTTTCTGGAGTTATGTTTGATTTTATGATTTACTTCATCTTGTAAAGGTTCGACGCAAGTTCTTCAATATGATAAAATCTTGATTGTTTTTATTTTCTACACTTTAAAAAATTTAGGTGACATAAGATGGCCGTATATTTAGAAACATTCAGTTTTGTTTTATTTTTTCTAAAGAAAATTTTGCTTTGCAAAATGTCTTTGCAGGTGCTTAAAGCTGCAGTTGGTAATTTTTTAATTATTGTACAGACGCTCCCCGACTTACGTTTTTAATTGGTTCCGGATGGCCCAGCGCAAGTTGAAAGTGAACGTAAGTTGTAAAAGTGACGTATGGCGCTCATACTGTACTATACATCCATAAATACCATTACCGTATCTCATAAAACACCCCTAAATCAATTATTATAAACATAACATTGTGAAATAATATCAAATATATTAAATAATATCAACATTAATTTCAAATAAGTCACTTATTTATACAGAGTCACTTTACATGAAGCTTAAAACAGCCAATCGACGCTTACAATATATGAGCCGCTCAATACCGAAAGTAGTGTCCTTGCGAAAGTAGTGTACTTGCTGTGGGTTATACAGACTTCCGGTCTTTCAAGTGCACAAGGGTGCCGTTGAACTCTTTTAGAACACAGCCTGCACTGATGTGAATCCCAGCAAAGTGGAGAGTTCTTTCTTTTGTGTAAACTTTATTCAAGAGATGCATACAAAGAACAAGTACAAATCCTAATGAATATTAATATAAAAATAAGTATACACTCTTAGGATTCTGCTAAAAGATAATAAATATCTGTAATTGTTCTGTAATTTGTGGATTCGGGTTTTGATTCATTTTACAACTCTTTGCTTAACTGAGTATGCATTAGATTGTGCCGATCTGAGCAGATAGTTAATTCATTTCTGTGATATTTATATATAGACTCAGTCTGTAGTTTGTAAACAATGAATGCAGCATCATTGCTTCAGCGTACTACGTAGGTACAGTAGGCCCTCGACATTCGCGGGGGTTTGGTTCCGAGCCGACGCCTCATGCTCTCTGTGTAATGGAAACAACTGCTCCCTGAATCACATCCTCTCAGCATGTCCAAAGGCTCTGGGAGAGGGGAGGTACCGATGGAGGCATGACACTGTCTTAAGAGAGATTGCCATAGTGGTGGATCAGCGCAGAGTAGAAGTCAACCAAAGTATCCAGGATACAGGAAAACCCATCCAGTTCCTGAAAGAAGGAGAGATGAAGATCAAGCCTAGCAAGCCTGCAACTAGAGACTCAGTCCTGTCTTCAGCCTCCGACTGGCAGCTTCTTGTGGATGTGCAGAGGAAGTTTAAATTTCCAGAAGATATAGCAGTCACTCAGATGCACCCAGATATGCTGCTACTATCCCGAGAAATGAAAGCCAGCCACATAATAGAGCTTACAGTTCCCTGGGAGGATAGACTTGACATCTCACACGAGCTGAAAGCGGCAAAATACCGGGACTTGGTAGATGAAGCTTGTATTAAAGGGTGGAAAGCAAGCCTACTGCCAATAGAGGTTGGATGCAGGGGTTTTGTTGCAACATCTACAAGAAACTTCCTGCACAAGATAGGTCTTACCCCTACCACCACAAAGAAGGCGATAAAGACCATAGCTGCTTCAGTAGAGACATGCTCAAGGTGGCTGTGGATCAAGAGGAGAGAGAGTTGGACCACAGTCAATTACAAGCCAGGAGAGTAGTGTGTAGATGCACGTTAGAAGACCTCAACAATCAACCAGAAGCCAGCCTGCAGGTGAAGACAGTCTTTTGTCTTTGCTGCCCCACTCAGGTGAAGCGTACAGGTTTCGGGGCGAAACGCTAAAGACCCTGAGATACCTGCTGATGATGCAGACTAGGCACGAAGAAACTACAACAACCACCAGCTGCAGATTATAAAGACGCTAATCAAGCTTTGAGTAGCGTAGCATCATTGATCGATGTTTAAAAACCCGTAAAGCACTCATTTTAAAGTCTTTTTCAATTATTATTCCAGTACAGTACCTAAGTTAATTCTTAGAATGTTTGTGCGTGAGATTTTAGGTTCTGTAGCATGTTTAACAAATGATACCAAAAGCATAAAATTTATTACGCTTCATGTCCTTTTACATTGAGCTTGGAGTGACGTCTCCAAGATGACGCTGCCTAGAGGGCAACGTCGCGGAGTTCTCAGAGTCAAATTGTTTCTTTGTTGGTTTTAATTTGTTTTATTTATTTGTTCATGTTTTGCACTATGCTCGTCTATGATCGGTCGAGCCTACTAAAGCTATGAGCAGCTTCAGGCAAATAAGCACGCAACAACTTCTAGCGTGAGCTTATATGCTATGGCAGCTAAATGCTAGCGGTTAGCTAGTGGTTACCGGCTAAGCCCAGGCGGAGTTCTCAGAGGCTTGGTTAGCACTTCCAGCCATACTACTTGAAAATGTTCAGTCCCTGCGAAACAAGATGGACGAGCTTCATGCTCAGATTGCAGCACAGAGGGATCTACAGGACTGTGTTTCTGTGAAGCATGGCTCGAGGAGAGTACATAGAGCTTCACTGGTAATTAAAACACACACAAAAAAGAGGCTCATTGACAACTTGTGCGCAAATGAGAAAAAAAGGGCGGGACATGAGCTCAACCAATCAGGAGAAAGGAGGACAGCCATTGGCTGAATTTGAATCATGTGCCGGTTGCTCGGCAGTCAGCGAATACTCAAACCATGGGTGCAAAACCGTGAATAGTCAAGGGCCTACTGTACGTCTAAACTAAAAAACAAAAAAACGTAAAATAGAAAAAAAACGTAAAACTGATGAACGTAAGTCGGGGAGCGTCTGTATATGCCTGAAATGGTCTTTACACCTGAACAGCATTAAAAAATGTATTAGAGCTCAAAAAAATCCAAGCAAACCTGTCTTCTGTGGCCACTGTAATCCAATTAAAACACCAACCAATCACAGTTCTGCACTCACCTTTGACATTTGTACATAAAATACAGTACTGTACATTAGTATTTTTTTCTATGTGTCTTCATGGTTGTGCATGTCCCTCCCATGCATAAATGTGCAGTCAAAGCATGTGTGCAGGGGTGTGTCTTTGCAATTACCTAAAAAAAAAAAAACGTCAGGGTGGGGGCGCTATTAGCTGGATCACAGAAGAAAAACCACATTCAAATTTTGCTAGCTTTCCAGACTACCAACCTCAAGTTTATGACTTGTACAATAAGATAGTAAATGTCATTTCTGACAGACGAAATATCAAGCAATTGATAGGGTATAATATATATATATATATTGTTTTACAATTTGAAAATATTGATAGGACAGTACTAAAGTTTCTTCCTCTAAGCATTTTAGTACAATGATTATTATACATTTTTTAATAAGTACCAGTTTAAAAGAACTTAACTGTCACAGAAGCACTGAATCTTTTCCTTTGTGATTCTCTTGCAAATGAGAATGGGGTACTACCTTCTCTAATGACATGTGTGCATATACGATCAAACTGGGCAATCAAACATTAAATTCATGTTATCATGTTGAACTTGAATGTTTATTCTGCGGGGAAAAAATTAGAGTGCAACCAAGGAATACGAGTGTTATCTAACGGATTGAATTTTTAAAAATATCTTGTACAGTAGTATTTTCATTCACTGCCTATATCCTATTTAGAAAGGAGCCAGTATCTAAGTGTCTGCAAAAGAAGAAAAAAAAAACTTAATTATTAATAAAAATATATTTAGTTCTATATAGAATTTGATCTCACATCAGCGTGGTGTGATGTTTTCCGTCCTGCTGTCAGACAGATGGAAGGCTGTACAGTTATTCCAAGTACACCCCACTAGTGCACCGTTGATATCGGATTTAAGAATTCATCCGTGCCCTGGCATTATATTAATAATACATGTCATATCCATTCATAATCACACCTTCATTCTATTCAGAAAACTTTGTAAAAGGTTAAAATATTTAATTTCTAACATACCTGTTTATTCATAAATACATAGATGACAGGGTTGTAGACTGCAGCAGTTTTTGCAAAGAAGGCAGGAACAGCAGCCAGTAGAGGGTCTAAGTAGATGGTGGGGTAAACAGTAACAATTAAAGAAAACAATGCATATGGTGTCCAGGCCACCAAAAAGGCGACAATCATTACCACCACCATACGAGACACTTGTCTGTCAGGCTTTCGGGCATTCACCAGCCTGCCATGAGAGTTGGACACCTGCACAGAGACAATGGTACGTGGAATTCAAAGCAAATACACTAATAATTTAATGGTAACTCAAAAAACAAAGTCTTTCACCAAACTTAGCAATTTAGTATCCTTTACTTTTTTAACCTAATGCAGTGACATCACAGTATCTTCAGACCATCAAATAGTCGCCACCGAAACACACAACCATTCACACCTGGGCAATAAAGAATATCAATTCAACCTATTGTGCATAACTTTGGACTGCAGGATGAAACTGGAGCATGCAGAGAAAACCTACAAAATAAGAGGAAGAACATGCAAAACCCACACAGAAATGCCCTCACTGGGCAGAAGCTTGAACCCAGAACTTTCTTGCTATGAGAAAGAGGCACTACACTTATGACCACACCACCATGCCACACAGTTCAGCAATTAGCAGGGCTTATTTCCAAAACCTGATTATTTCTAAAGTTCACAAGGATAAAAATATTTAGCATATTTCGAAATGGTGGTGGGGAGTGGTGAATGCTCTGGGTTAATGATACAAAGGTCAGTGGTTCAAGACACAGTACCACCAAGACGTCACTGTTGGCCTTTCAGCAAGGCTTTTTACCCTCAATTGCCCAGTTATATAAAAATGTACGAGAAATTATTGCCTCTGCATGTAACCCATCCAAAGTGAGCACACACAAACAGTGAGCACACACACACACACGGGCAGTGGGCTGCCGCACACATTGGGAGCACCCGGCGAGCAGTTGGGGGTTAGGTGCCTTGCTCAAGAGCACTTCAGCCATGAATGCAGATGAAGAGAAGGTTCAGCTCCCCCACTGCTACATATTTTTCATGCAGGTTTGGGAATCAGTTCCAAAGCTGCTTCTCTAACAATTAGACTATAGCCCCCGTATCTCACAAAAATATGTTAAATGAGTTATGACATGCTCTTTGATACAAGACCATGCGTCTGACACTACACGTTTTTTCTAGTAGATGCACAACACTAACCTTTCTCAACTTTCGCAGCAACTTGCTGTAACACACAATGATGATAGACAGGGGCAGAATAAAACAGGTGAGAAAGAAGGTGATGATGAACGTGTGGTCATGAGGGTCACCAGAATACCTGTTGAGACACCAAACCAATAATCTATTAAAGGATAGGGAGTGGTAAGGCAAGAATTTGTTTGTGCTGTTGTTGTTATTGTTCTTCGTGAGAAATTATTTGTTGCAGCATAATGGACTGGTAAGTGAGACACATTCCTAAACTCAACTAGTTTAACTAGTTCAACAAGCACATTTTACCCATTTTTGCCAAACCCTATGCAACATCAATAGAATTTCAATAAAAAAAAAATCATTGCTAAGAAAGAGTGCTCTTTACAACTATAGGATGTTCCTTTGGAATACAGTAGTTGAATGTGAATGTCAGCTTTGGACTTTATCTCTACTTTCTAGCACTAATGACACAGAAATACAGAGTATGTGCTCTGACACATTTCTGAGAAATAAAGCAAGATATTTCACTAAAGTACTTCTACCATACAGTCCTACTGTCGAGGTCAAGAGTGATTCAATTGATATAAAAAATTGCTAGATGTGTCCTAGCAAGCATTAGTCTACTGATGGCACATTCTGCATCATAACATTTCAGGGGTAGACAAATTGTAAATCCATCAACCAGACCCTACACAAATAAAATCCACCGTCCTGTCCCATGATTGGCTTATAAACCTAAATGTTTTTATCAATTAACAGTTATTCACAGAGGACGAAGTGGATGTAATTGAATTGTCCCTCATGCAGAATTGGACTTCCATTCATTTGAGGCTGAGCTTGAGACAACTGACTGTGTCATCACAGATGGGAACATAAGCAAAATTTATACTGTTTTAATACAGTATAATATTTTTAGCACAGCTTTTCAGAGGAGCCCCATAGGCACTGATTTCACTGTCTTTGTACAAGCCTTCCATGACTTTTTTTGGGTCAGGAGATTTTTACAGATGGCTCTATTTTCCCCAGATTTGCTTAATACTTTCAAGAATGAGCTTGGTACTTTACTGTCTTCAAAGTATGAGAATTAATAAATTAATAAATGAATAGTATAATGTAAAATTGTTTAAAACTACTCAGCTTATGCTCTCATTTCACTCATTGCTTCTTAAAATATATAGCATTTCAGTATGTCATTGGTACAACTCAGCAGGAATAGAGTATACTCTCACCAGTTTGGTTCACAGGTGGTGCCGATCTTGCTGACAGTGTAGCTGCTCCAACCCAGTACTGGTTGGATGGTCCAGATAAAGGAGAAGGTCCACACAAACAGCAGTCCCAATGCTGCATGTTTAACTCGCAGACGGACATTTCCCAGAGGACGACAAATAACAAAATACCTTTCAAATGCAAGGGTAGCCAAGGACCACATAGCTACTATACCTGGAGTAAAAGAAAGGACCAAGAATTAAGAGAAAAGAAAAATGCTGTTAAATGGATTTATATCCTCCTCGGTGCTTTAAACTTTAACTCCAGGCACAGCTCATCTGCTTCTGTCACGGTTACTAATACAATATTTAAAAATAAACTACAAAAATCTTGATTTAGTTTGACATACAGTTGAGCATCAATTAAATATTTTAGAGCCCTCCCTTTTTTGATTTTATGAAAATGTAAGATATTGAAGTCCTATTGATTTTGAAATTACCTAAAAATAAGCAAAGATGAGCATGGAAGAAAAGAACAAGATAGTATGCTTCAAATAGTAAGAGAGTGCTCAATACTTTTTCGTAGAGCAAATATAAGTGAAAATAAAAGGACAGGACAAAGCCTTTCTCTTGAAACTTCATTTTTCACGACAGATCTGTTTTGAGGAGTGGTGAAACCATCCTCTCTCTTCAGGTGATTACAGAAGAATATATATATATGAAGGGGCTGTTGGTGTAGTGGTTTGAGTGCAAGGCTCATGACTGGGAGGTTGGGAGTTCAAATCCCAGTTATCCCCCCACTGTGCTAAGACCTTGCCCTTCATTTTTCAGCACGACCTGACACCTGCTCACAGTGCCAAAACCACTGCTAAATGGTTTACTGACCATGGTATTACTGTGCTCAATTGGCCTGCCAACTCTCCTGACCTGAACCCCATAGAGAATCTGTGGGATATTATGAAGAGAAAGTTGAGACACCAGACCCAACACTGTGGATGAGCTTAAGGCCGCTATCGAAGCATCCTGGGCCTCCGTAACACCTCAGCAGTGCCACAGGCTGATTGCCTCCATGCCACGCCGCATTGAAGCAGTCATTTCTGCAAAAGGATTCCCGACCAAGTATTGAGTGCATAACTGAACATAATTATTTGAAGGTTGACTTTTTTGTCTTAAAAACACTTTTTTTTTTATTGGTTGGATGAAATATGCTAATTTCTTTAGATGGGAATTTTGGGTTTTCATGAGCTGTAAGCCAAAATCATCAGTATTCAAACAATAAAAGACCTGAAATATTTCAGTTGGGGTGCAATGAATCTAAAATATATGAAAGTTTAATTTTTATCAGTACATTACAGAAAATAATGAACTTTATCACAATATGCTAATTTTTTGAGAAGGACTAGTGTGTGTGTGTGTATATATATATATATATATAAATAAAATATTCACTAGTCCTTCTCAATTTTTTTTTGTTATGATACATCTCTAGGATGCTCCTGAACACATCATCAGTGATGTAACCTGAGGTCCTCGGATGTTTCGGGTCTTTCAACATCAGACACCCTCGCCCAGGCGACCCAGCCATGGTTGATCAGACCCGACATGATATTTAACTTTAGTAGCGTTTGAAAATATATACGTACAGTATAAATTATGTTCTACCAGCTCTCATCTCATCAACATTGGAATGGTGATCCTATGACTGATCTCTTGAAAGTCACCCTCAATACGTATTAAGTGATGCAGACAGGACAAGATGCCAATATGCTGACATCTCATAGTGTTAAATATGCTGTTTCACAGGACTGAAGACATAATGAATTTCAGGATGCAGGATGCAGAGTATGGTGTACTTGAAAAGTATTAACAAAAGGTTTATACCACTGTCTGTACCTCATCTGGACTCCACAGCTCTCTGTCAAGCCAGTTTATGAACAGTCGGTTTAGTACAGTCCATTCTTATAATGCAAATACTAATGTGATTTGAAGTTGTGAAACTTATCCTGTCTGCCGAAGTTGCTCGTGGAACATTGGCATACTATAAATAAACAACCATAGTCAGGTGGATTGGCTACGTGGCACCTTGAAATCACTGCAGCCTGGAACACACGCTTCATTTTAATTACCGTGTGTTCCTTTTTCAAGAAGATTAATTATGTGGAAGCAACAACATTAGACCAGATTCTGATGACATTGTTTCAAGGATATAGGATTCATCTTTTACCATACGTCCCCCTCTTGGGGCTTTGCACCTCATTAATTTATTTGCTCCAAAAATAAAATTCCATTCTGTACACCAGTACAATCAAAACATAAGGTTTTACTCGACATTCTTTATAGTTCAGTAAAAGATTAGTAGTTTTCATCCATCTACTAGTATATGTCTGAGGGCTGAACTAATTTCTTTAAGCCTCACCATTACAAGTGGTTCAAGCCTCACCATTACAAGCCTCACCATTACGGGTTCACATATAATTAATTTCATTGGCGCCATTTTACATACTCTTTATTCAGTTCATACAATGCTTATTGGTACGGAGTAAAGTTTCTCTGTCTACCCTTTTGGAAGATTATAATCCTATTAAGGGTTAAAGTACAATCTGTTGAAGTCTCTAAACCTAGAGTCAAACATGCAACACAGTCACATGCTTGATCAGCAAGCAGCCTTATACAACAGCCTTCATGAAGAAACTGTTTTATTATTGCTCACCTTTCCCTGTGGAACTCTCGAGAAAAGCATTAACTACTATTAGCCTCACTCAACATGTATATACAAAATACAGTGTAGTATTACTAGTATGCTACGATTGCACATTTAATCCAAGGAAACCAGATTGATCTCATGCATCACTGTCCCAACTAATTCCAGACAGAATATTCTTGTCTGTATTTTTCTCATAATAATAACAATAATTTTTATTATTATTTTTTTTTTTTAGAATTTTACAATGTTAGTGCTATTTTTCATGAAAGGTGTAACTAAAGAATTGAGTCTTATCCTAAAATTGTAAAGCAGTTTGCTCAAATTGACAAGTAATAGCTAGAACAGTAATTAATGCCATTTAAAAACCTCCAATGCTGCAATCACATGGATTTTGTTGATAATGAATGATTAACTTTTTAAAGTTTATTCATTAATGCAGGTATTCATTGTTTAGCTCTCTGGTAGGAAAACTGTTCATTTTATGTAACCATTTAATCCAAATTAGGGTCATGGGGAGGCTGGCGCCCATCCCAGCCGACTCCAGGCAAGCAAGGGCAGCGTACACCCTGGACAGCTCACCAGGCCATTGCAGGGTGGAAACACGCTGACAGCTTTGCAGCTCCTCTTGTCGAAAGTCAGCAATGGTTCTTTTAAAGCCTCACGCCATAGACAGCGCGAGACATGGCTGGCCTTTGATAACCCAGTTAGCTGCACTGGGTGGGACAGTAACAACCTTGTTGAGAGTGGGGTTTGAACCCCCAACCTTAGGATCAGTGATCCAGCACCTTTATCACCAGGCCACCACTGTCAGGTAGGAAAATCCTCAATCAAAATTGGATTTACAACACAAGAGCATGTGTGTACTTCCAGGTGCACTTTTGAATCCTCCCTCAGAACTACACTGGTGTTATTTATGTGCAGCTTTTGACTCGCAGTAATAGTACAAACTGATATAAAACAAAAGGAGGAATACATCTGTACTATTATATCCCTGAGGGAGGTGGAAAGGTGTCGTAGGGATTAGCAGGTCTGCCTCACAGCAAGAAGGTATTGGGTTCGATTCCCAGGCTTGGGAAAGTTCTGCTTTGAGGATATATGTTCTCCCTGTGTTTGAGTGGGTTTTCTGCTGGTATTCAGGTTTCCCAAAATCATGCACATGGGCTGATTAGCAGCTTCAAATTGCCCTTAGGAGTGAATGTGAGTGTGTTGGCCCTGTAATGGCCTGGCAAGCTGTTCAGCTGCATTCTGCCTTCGTCCAGAGTTGGCTGAGATAGGCACCAGCTTCCCAGCGACACAAATTAGAATTAAGTGGCGAAGAAAATGGATGAATAAACCTTAAGGGTCCTTCCACGACTCCAGAAGGTTGCAAGAGAAAAGTGGCCAAGCATGTCCTGCCTATTAGTTACTCAGTTATTAGTTGGTGGACCCTGGTGCCTCCTTTGAGAATGGACCAAAAATAAAAAAAAAAAAAAACAGAAGCCACCTATTAGCCGGATCACAATAGATAATGTGTTATAAACTCTCGCCTATTTAGAATAATAATCATGGAGGTGTTGGATGCACCGCAGTTAGGAATGTGTGACTTTTACTCACCGAAAAAAGTGACCGCAAACCCCTCGAGCACGCACGCCCAGGCGCCCAGGTAGAAATAGCCACGGGAATTTGTGACAACACTGATAGTCCCACCGATCAGTGACATGAAAAAGTCTGCCACCGACAAGTTAACGATGACAAAGTTTAATGGTTGTCTAAGTTGGTTAAACTTGCAGGTAACCAACATGACCAAGAAGTTCTCACAGAGTGACAGTGACGTGATCACGACCATCCACGCTGCCAGCACTTTAAAGTTCCACGGCGCGATGGACTTCACAGGTCCGGAAAAGGGATCATCTGGTTTTGGATCAACAGCTACTTCTGTGTAGTTCACAGTACTCGGTGTCGTGCCAAACGAGCCCATGTTCTCAGTCCAGGTAATCGGAGGACATGTGATCCTGTCCACTGCGTAATTGCGTAATTATTCTACTGAGCCATGAATGCGCTGCGCATTGTGTCTTGACTCATCCGCATCCATTCATAAGCTGATTGTTCCTCCAAAACTGAACCCACTTGATGGATTTTTTTTGAGACAAAGTTCATATCAGAACCAGAACACGCTGATTATCCATTGTGCGCACAGTTTCCGTCAGGTCCGCGCTTCATTTGGAAATAAACCACTGCTGGGAAGTGAATGTTCCATAAACTTCTCCAGAGCGTGCAAAACTTTCGCAGTGATCTTGCGTCATGTCTCCAGGTGGTATGATTACCGTTTGGCGTCTCTGGTGTTTTTATCCAAAGCTTTTAACGTCCTGCCCTGCAACGGCGTGCATCACTCCAACATTCACCGAATAACAGCGGCGCGTCGTCTCCCTGCCAGCTGCTGCGCTCCAGGCTTGATGGGCGGCATTGCGCACAGAGCGCGTGCGTAACTGAGCTGCGCAAATAACATCTGTGTACTAACAGGAGAACGCGACGGGGAACCGACTTTTAATCGCGACTTTGTAGCCGTGTTCCTCAAGGTGCATTACAGAAATCCGGTATGAATTCCGTTTTGATCATTGGCGTGAGGATTTTGGCAGAAGTTTGACGCCGGATGCCCTTCCTGTCGCAACCCTCTGCATTTATCCGGGTTTGGGACCGGCGTGAGGGACAGACGCTGGTCTGTGCCCCGCTCTCACGGCTGCATTATTACAGAAGTTAAAAGGTTTCCCGTAAATTCCACAGTTTTCCATCAGTTTGAATGGAGCCCGAGACGCTGCTTTAATCTGGTTTACCCGCATTTCACTGCAGTTGGTCCAACTTTACCTTTGACATCATTCACTTTATTATATCTCCGGAACCGGTTTATCCTTTATTACAGTTGCATGGAAGCGGCATTCCTGTCCCAGCGGGGTACAACCTGAACAGCTCGTCAAACCATCACAGGACAAACACACACACACGCACAACAACAACAACAACAAAACACTCACATACACACACCCTATTCACACTGACACACGTGTGCTATTTGGATTGTAGACTGTGTAAAATTACAGCTCCCAGAATAAATCCAGCCAAGCACAGATATATATATACACAGTATATATACAGTGTGTATGTATATATATATATATATATATATATATATAATGTGTGTATGTAAAGAGTAGGCTGCAAAGTCGTCAGCGTGTTTCTGTCCATTGCTAAAAGGGTTGTGACAGGAAGGGCATCCGACGTAAAAACCTCTGCCAAATCAAGTGCGAATCAAATTATTCACTGTGGCGACTCCCGAGTAAAAGGGAAAAAGCCGAAAGGAAGACATATATATATATATATATATATATATATATATATATATATATATATATATATATATATATATATATATATATATATATATATATATATATATACACAGTATTCTTATAAAAGTGAACTATAAATCTACTGAATAATAAGGGCTTATTGATGGAACTGGTGTCCCCGATCTGTCAGACAGAATCCATGTAGTGAAGGACACAGCTTGAGCTTCATCCAAGGATAATGTATGAGCTGAAGGTATCAATATTCTCAGAAATAAGCTATTATCTGAAAAATACTACAGACCAGATAAAATGTAACCTATCACACTAATGTGTATCTCAGAAGGAGAAACAGGTTCTAATAAAGTTTTGGCCACTTGTCTCAGTCTGTCAGGTGGCTCTATTTTGAGCTGCTGTGACGGAGATGATATTGCACTTGGTGTGCTCTATCATCTTGTACTCTTAACCAAGGTAATGTGATGGGTGGTCAGGTTCTTTCACATTTCGGAAATAAGCTGACGGTTTTGCAGCCGAATCTTGTCGAAAGTCAGAAATGGTTCTTTTACATGCCTCACATCATAGACAGTGAGAGACATGGCCGGCCTTTAATAACCCAGTTAGCTGCACTGGGGAGGGACAGTGACAACTTTTGTGAAGAGTGGGACTCGAACCCCCAACCTTTGGATCAGTGATCCAGCGCCCTAATACCACGAGGCCCCCACTGCCCCTGTCTAAATTAGTAAAATCAGTGAACACATACAGTAATGGCTTCTTTGCAGCAAAACGTTGTCTGCAATATGACTGCATGTACAGACACTCCCCGACTAACTTACATCCAGTTTACGTTTTTACCTTTTTTTTTCCAAAAAAAAGTCAAATTTTGAGTTTAGATGTACCAATGTAGTACGCTGACAAATGACTCGATGATGCTGCGTCCATTGTTTACAAACGTGCCCCTCCTTCTTCCCAGTTCAGTTATTATATATATATATATATATATATATATATATAAATAATATATATTTTGTGTATATATATATATATATATATATATATATATATAAATAAAATATAATTTGTGTATATATATATATATATATATATATATATATATATATATATATATATATATGCATGCATGCACACACACACATATATACACAGAGATGAATTAACTATCTGCTCAGATCTGCACAATCTACCATACATACTCAGTTAAGCAAAGAGTTGTAAAATGAATGAAAACCCAAGAGAACTCTCTGCTCTGCTGATTCACATTAGTGCAGGTTGAGTACTAAACGAGTTCAACGGCGCCCTTGCGCACTTAAAAGACAGCTTTGTTTCCAGCAAGTAAACTACTTTCAGCAAGTGCACTACTTTCGTTATCGAGTTCCTCACATATTGTAAGTGTTGATTGGCTGTTTTAAGCTTCATGTGAAGTGAGTTGGCTCAGCTTCATGTCTTGTGACCGGCGACCATCGGAACCATTTACAAGCAGAACGATCACATCATAGAGAATGTTAAAGGTTATATTTGATACTGTATTTGATATTTGAATAGTGAATTTGATTAAAATTTATCAATTTGAAATTATTTTGCTTGAATATAATTTATTTGAAATTAATGTTAATATTATTTGATATATTTGATATTATTTTACAATGTTATGTTTATAGTAATAAACCACTAACCAGTGTCTCTCCCCCTTATGCTGGTCCCAAGCCCGGATAAATGCAGAGGGTTGTGACAGGAAGGGCATCCGGCGTAAAACTTCTGCCAAAAAAAAAAAAAAAATGCAAATGATCAATACAGAATTCATACCGGATCGGTCGAGGCCCGGGTTAACAACGACCGCCATCAGTGCTGTCAACCAACAGGGTGCTGATGGAAATTGGACTGCTGTTGGTCGAAGACGTCGAAGAAGGAGAGGCGGAAGGCGTGTCCGTAGGCAGAGAGAGAAGAGGAAATGCGTGAGCCTCGGCCTGAGAGTAGGGACTTTGAATGTTGGAACTATGCAAGGAAAAGATAGGGAGCTGGCTGACATGATGCAGAGGAGGAAGGTGGACATACTGTGTGTTCAGGAGACAAGGTGGAAAGGTAGAAAGGCTAAAAGCTTAGGAGCAGGGTTTAAACTGTTTTATAATAGTGTGGATGGGAAGAGAAATGGAGTAGGAGTCATCTTGAAGGAGGGGTTTGTCAGGAATGTTCTAGAAGTGAAAAGAGTGTCAGACAGAGTGATGAGTCTCAAGTTAGAAATTGAAGGTGTGATCGTCAATGTTGTTAGTGCTTATGCCCCACAGGCAGGATGTAAGCTAGAAGAGAAGGAGAGATTCTGGAGTGAGTTAGATGAAGTGATGCAGAGTACCCCCAGAGGTGAAAGAGTGGTCATTGGAGCAGACTTCAATGGACATGTTGGTGCAGGCAACAGAGGGGACGAGGAAGTGATGGGCAGGTTTGGTATCCAGGACAGGAACACAGAAGGACAGATGTTGATCGATTTTGCAAAAAGGATGGAAATGGCTGTGGTGAATACTTTCTTCAAAAAGAAACAGAAGCATAGGGTGACTTATGAAAGCGGAGGTAAGAGCACACAGGTAGACTACATCTTGTGTAGGCGATGTAATTTGAAGGAAGTCAGTGACTGCAAAGTAGTAGTGGGTGAGAGTGTTGCCAAACAGCATAGGATGGTGGTGTGCAGGATGACACTGATGGTGAGAAAGGTGAAAAAGGCAAAGGTAGAGCAGACGACAAAGTGGTGGAAGCTGAAAAAGGAAGAGTGTCGTGTTGTCTTCAAGGAGGAGTTGAAACAGGCTTTGGGTAGTCAGGAAGTGCTTCCAGAGGACTGGACAACCACAGCCAATGTGATCAAGGAGACCGGTAGGAGAGTACTTGGTGTGTCCTCTGGAAGGAAAGTAGATAAGGAAACTTGGTGGTGGAATGAGGAAGTGCAGGAGTGTGTACAAAAGAAGAGGTTAGCCAAAAAGAAGTGGGACATTGAGAGGACCGAAGAGAGTAAACAGGAGTACAGGGAGACACAGCGTAAGGCGAAGGTAGCAGTGTCAAAGGCCAAACAGAGGGCGTATGATGACTTGTATGATAGGTTGAACAGTAAGGAGGGAGAAAATGATCTATACAGGTTAGCACAGCAGAGAAATAGAGATGGGAAAGACGTGCAGCAAGTTAGAGTGATAAAGGACAGAGAGGGAAATGTATTGACTGATGACAGAAGTGTGCTGGGAAGATGGAAAGAGTACTTTGAAGAGCTGATGAATGAGGAAAATGAGAGAGAAAAAAGAGTAGAAGGGGTGACCGTTGAGGAGCAGGAAGTAGCAAAGATTAGTAAGGGAGAAGTGAGGAGGGCATTGAAGAGGATGAAGAGTGGAAAGGCAGTTGGCCCTGATGACATACCAGTTGAGGTATGGAAGTGTCTAGGGGAGGTAGCAGTAGATTTTCTGACAAGAATATTCAACAAGGTCTTAGAAAGTGAGCAGATGCCAGAGGAATGGAGGAGAAGTGTGCTTGTGCCCATTTTAAAGAACAAGGGCGGTGTACAGAGTTGTGGCAACTACAGAGGGATAAAGTTGATGAGCCATACAATGAAGCTATGGGAAAGAATAGTGGAAGCAAGACTAAGGGCAGAGGTCAGCATTTGTGAACAACAGTTTGGTTTCATGCCAAGAAAGAGCACCACAGATGCAGTGTTTGCTTTGAGGATGTTAATAGAGAAGTACAGAGAAGGTCAGAAGGAGCTGCATTGTGCCTTTGTGGATCTGGAGAAAGCATATGACAGGGTGCCGAGAGAAGAACTGTGGTATTGTATGAGGAAGTCTGGAGTGAGAGAGAAGTATGTTAGAGTGGTGCAGGACATGTATGAGAGTTGTAAGACAGTGGTGAGGTGTGCTGTTGGTGTGACAGAAGAGTTCAAGGTGGAGGTGGGACTGCATCAAGGGTCAGCTCTCAGCCCCTTCTTGTTTGCTATGGTGATGGACAGGCTAACAGATGAGGTTAGACAAGAATCTCCATGGACTATGATGTTTGCAGATGACATAGTGATCTGTAGTGAGAGCAGAGACCAAGTGGAGGAAAATCTAGAGAGGTGGAGGTATGCCCTGGAAAGGAGGGGATTGAAGGTTAGTCTTAGTAAGACAGAATACATGTGTGTGAACGACAAGGACCCAAGAGGAACTTTGAGGTTACAGGGGCAGAGATAAAGAAGATGGAGGATTTTAAGTACTTAGGCTCAACAATCCAGAGCAATGGAGAGTGTGGAAAAGAGGTGAAGAAGCGCGTGCAGGCAGGTTGGAATGGATGGAGAAAAGTGTCCGTGTGATGTGTGATAGGAGAGTATCGGCAAGAATGAAGGGAAAAGTGTACAAGACGGTGATGAGGCCAGCAATGTTGTATGGTTTAGAGACAGTGGCCCTGGGGAAAAGACAGGAGTCAGAGTTGGAGGTAGCAGAGATGAAAATGTTGAGGTTCTCTTTGGGAGTAACGAGGATGGATAGGATCAGAAATGAGTACATCAGAGGGACAGCACATGTTAGATGTTTTGGAGACAAAGTCAGAGAGGCTAGATTGAGATGGTTTGGACATGTACAGAGGAGGGATAGTGAGTATATTGGTCGTAGGATGCTGAGGTTGGAACTACCAGGCAAAAGGCCCAGAGGAAGACCAAAGAGAAGATTTATGGATGCAGTGAAGGCGGACATGAAGGTCGTTGGAGTAAGAGTAGAAGATGCAGAGGATAGGGAGAGATGGAGGCAGATCATTTGCTGTGGCGACCCCTGAAGGGAACAGCCGAAAGGAAAAGAAGAAGTACAGTATGAGCGTCATACGTCACACGTCACACGTCACTAACAACTTACGTTCACTTTCAACTTGCATTCAACCGTCCGGAACGGGGCATCTACCAAATCTTAAAATCATAGTTACCATAACAATAATCATAAATATTAAATAAAACGCAAACAAGATTGAATTTAAAGCTAACAACTGTGAAAAAGAGGCAACATCAAATCCATCCATACATCTATCTACCAATAGTTTAATCCTACTAGGGTGGCCCAGAGGCTGAAGCCTATTTCATGGCTGGCCATGTGTCTCACTGTCTATGGAGAGGTTCATGTAAAAGAACCATTGCTGACTTTCGTAAAAGAGTAGCTGCAAAGCCGTCAGCGTGTTTCTGTCCCTTGCTAAAGGGTTGTGTCAGGAATGGCATCCGACGTAAAAACCTATGCCAAATCAAATATGCGAATCATTCGCTGTGGTGACCCCTGATGAAGGGAAACAGCCGAAAGGAAATCTCATCTCATCTCAATGTTCTGATCAAGAGCAGGGTGGCACGGGGCATCATCATCATCTGGGCGAAGGTGAGTCACACCATGAACAGTCCATTAGTCCATCACACACACACGCACCACAGACACACACCACAGACACACACACACCAATTCACATTCACAACAAAGAGCAATTTGGAACAGTTAATTAGGCTCACGTGCATGTCTTTCCACTGTGGAGGAGAAACCGGTATCTTTGGAGAAAACTTACACAAGCATGAGGAAAACATAAAAATTCCACACAGACACACCATCGGCAAGGGCTGGCCAGGACTCGAATCCAGTACTTTTTTCTGTTCGGCAGATATGCTAACCACAACAACACTGTGCTGCCCCCAACCAACAAATCAACTACGGTCACTTTATTTTAACTACTGTATATGTATACTGTATATGTATGATTATAAATAATATGGGCAATTACTGCTAACTTTAAAGGTGAAAAGACACAGAGTGAACAAAACTTTTTCTGCACATTTCTTTGTGTTTGGTCCTGATTCATTGCTATACTTTAGTACTGGTTTGCACAAATGAGGATTTATTGTTTCTGATAGCCCTGTGTTCCAGACAGACTAATTTACTCAATATAACTTAAAAAAGTTTTCTGTTCTCTGAACTCTGGTACTGCACACAACACCACCGGTGCCACACCCCCCCCCCCCCCATAAGTACTCAAAGTTTAGAAGAGGTGAACATTTAACGATTTCATTCTCATTTGATGAACACAATATACTTTAACACTGTGTTTAACACTGAGCATCAAGCACTCTGTATTTACAGACACCATGTACAGTCCAAAGTTCATCATTTTCTGTAACCACTTAATCCTAATTATGGCCACGGGGAGGCTGACGCCCATCCCAGCCGACTCTGGGTGAGGGCAGAGTGCACCTTGGACAGCCATCGCAGGGCAAAAACACGCTGATGGCTTTGCAGCTACTCTTGTCAAAAGTCAGCAATGGTTCTTCTGCATGCTTCACACCATAGACAGTGAGACACATGGCCGGTCTTTGATAACCCAGTTAGCTGCACTGGGGACATTCCAAAGTAAGTACACAATTCATAGTATATTCACAAAGAAACATCATGTCAGTTGTTGTTATTGGTCCACAAACCAACCCAAACCACTCATGTACTTTCATTACAAGTGACTTGAGCTGCTGGTCAATGTTTTGTATTGATCCTGTGCAACTAATTGCTCTTTGTCAAAGTTGCATACAATGGGTGTTTAGAAACTCATATTGCAGTATTGATTAAGAATATTAAAAATGAAGGATTTATACTAATTACTATGATTTTTTTGTCATTATTCTTACACTTGGTGAAAGGTATGCAATTTTGTTTTTGTGTTTTATAATAATTTCTATGCACTCTTGGGGGAGGAGGCAAATAATTCTTCACTTTGTACCTTAAATAATCAATGTAGGACACTACAATAGGGCTTACTTAGAGAAGGTTCCCTGTAAAACATTTTAGGAAGCAATACCTATTCAAAGTACACTTTAAAAGCCGTTTTTGGAATTGGATGCAAGTTCTCTAAAATACAAGTGCAACCGGAGTAGAGTTTCTCAGACATGTTACTTTGCTTAGAAATAAGAATAAACTAGAACCCACATAGGGCTAATTATTTCTAAGGCAAGAGAAAATAGTTTTTAAATATTCCTGTTGAACAAATCCTGTCCACTTACAATTCAGATTCCTACATTGCTCACTATGAACATTATTACAGCTCTATGGAAATTAGGCAACAGATATTCCACAGTAAAGAAATCAAGCAAAGAAAATGTGGTACTGTCACAGAGCACTTTCAGACCAGCATAAAGTTTAGCATCTACCATCATGTCAAAGTCTGCCACAGCTTCATTAATATATATGCCATGTACAGTACATCCATGTTCCCATAAATACCAGCTGATGAGCAGTACTAATGGCTTTGACATTCATTAATTCCACTGTTCTTCTGTATTATCTTTTTTTCCATTGTATGAGGATGTAAAACAGACACTTGTGTTCTATATTAAGGTTAATACGGAACTGCTGTTGATATCACTGTGGAGCAAAGTCGTGAGCTGTGAAACTGACTCGGTCCTTTCTTAAGTACATTCATTGCCTTTAGACTGTGATGAACCTCGAATGGGTTTTGGTATCAGGGTTCAGAACCTCCCTGTACGATTCACAGACACAAGTCTGAAAGATGGACTTTTCCATGAGTTTAAGAAGTTTCAAGGTACAGTTGTACCTTGACTTACAAAATTAATCCGTTCTGAGAGCAAGCTCGTAAGTCAAAATGTTTGCTCGATAAAACAAAAATCCCCATAGGAAATCATAGAAAGCCAATTAATCCATTCGAACCCCCACCCAAACTCAAATTATGAATAATAATAATAATAATAATAACGGGGCAGTGGTGGTCTAGTGGTATAAGGCGCCGGATCGCTGATCCAAAGGTTGGGGGTTCGAGTCCCACTCTCCACAAGGTTGTCACTGTCCCCCCCAGTGCAGCTAACTGGGTTATCAAAGGCCGGCCATGTCTCTCACTGTCTGTGGTGTGAGGCATGTAAAAGAACCATTGCTGACTTTCGACAGGAGTAGGCTGCAAAGCCGCCGGCGTGTTTCCGCCCTGCGATGGCCTGGCGAGCTGTCCAGGGTGTGCTCTGACCTCGCCCTGAGTTGGCTGGGATGGGCGTCAGCCTCCCCGTGACCCTAATTAGGATGAAGCAGTTACAGAAAATGAACTGTTGAACTGAATAATAATAATAATACATTAAAATTGATCATAATTGATAATAAATAATAAAACAAGAATAAAGAATAAGTCAACTAACCCTTGTGATCATCAACTGTGGAAAAGATGTCACATGGGCGCGAAGATGTCACATGGGCAGACATGAGGTGGTGCGTAACAGAGAAGGAGGAGGAGGGGAAGGAGAATTTTATGCAAGTGTACGCTACGAATGTCTGTGAGGAAAGAGTTGTGGTGATCTCCCACAAGGCCAGTGCTTCTCAAATAGTGGGGTGTGCCCCCCTTTGGGGGATGCAGTGTGATACCAGAGGGCGCATCTGACCCTGCAGAATATGCTTTTTTTGCCATAATGTACTAGAATTAAGTGTAATTATGCATCCTCTACAGTAGGTGGCAGTGGCGCTCTCACGGTGTCCCCTATGGTGTAGGGAAAAAGCACTGAGGAAACGATACAATGTGCAGTAAACACAGTCGCATGCGGGGCGCTGGGGAGGCGTGAAATGTTTTTTTTCTTCCAATAGGAGGCATCAAGGCGTTCTCAGAGCACAGAGAAATACACGCTGAAAAATACAAGGCTAATCGGCCCAGAAAAGCCATTTCCCCAGCAAAGCTTGTAAATCAAAAATTTGCTTGTTGGATGGGGCAGATTAATGGTGGGATTGAAGCTCCTATCATGGAAAATTCATTATAAAAGACACTCGTAAGTCAAGGTACCACTGTATCTGAGACAGAATTATTTATCACATGAGTAAAATACAAGATAAGCATTATTTTCATCAATTCATTCATTTATGAACCACTTAATTCTAATTATGGTCATGGGGAGGATGGCGCCCATCTCAGCCGACTATGGGCAAGGATGTAGTACACCCTGGACAGCTCACCAGGCATCGCAGGGCATAAGCATTATTTTAGCTAAGGGTATTAAAAATATGAGCTTAAGTGCTTTTGAGTGTTTGATTATTTGTAAGTTGCTTAATGGAAAATAGTCCGATGCAAATTGTAACAAAATTGTTTACGAAATTGTGTTAGTGTCTTTAAAATACATATGTAAACTAGTTCATCAGTTACAAAGTGAGCTATAGTCTTAAATAAGGTATTTTCATCACTACAGGACTACTAAATCTAGCTTATCACCGTCTTTAAGTGCAAGTATATCACATACATTTTTCTATCCAGTGAGTCCTATGTTTCCCACATGACCATTAACTCATGAAAAGAAGCTGCTTGGGTGCTCAGTGCAACTTGCCTTAAAGTGTACTGGCATGTATTCATTCATTCATTTTCTGAACCACTTAACTCTAATTAGAGTTGCAGAGGCTGGTGACCATCTCAGCCAACTCTGGGCCAGGGCAGAGTACACCCTTTACTCGCAAGGATTAGGATTCCTTCGTCAAATAGAATGAGTAAAAATCAGCAGCAGCTTAATGTCACAAGATCAAGGAACTGATTATGGATTTTAGGAGACCCAAAAGACAAGTGAACCCTGTTTCCACTTAGGACCACAGGCTACAAGAAGGGCCAGTGCCATCTCTATTTTTTGAGGAGGTTAAGGTCATTTAACATCTCTCAGACACTACTCAGAATGTTTTGAGTCTGTTATGGCCAGCACTATTCTCTTTTGCTGTTGCATGCTGGGGCAGCAGGCTGAGGGTCCAGATGCTAACAGACTGAACAAACTGATCCACAAGGAGAGTAATGTTGTAGGGATGAAACTGGGCTCACTGACGAGAGGAAAATGATGTCCAAAATAAAAAAATATTGAACAATACCTTCCACCTGTTTCACACAATTTACTGATCAGTCACAGGAGCAGGTTCAGTGAGAGACTGATACCACCTAAATGCACCATTAAACGACACAGGAAAGCATTCCCACTGGTTTCCATTAAACTGTACAAAACTCCTCCATATAGCAACAACATCCATGACACCATTCATTCTCAATCTGTTATAGATATTAGTTTTAGTTTCCATACATACATATTTATACTGCTATAAATATATATCTTCTTTCTTCTTTTCCTTTCGGCTATTCCCTTCAGGGGTCGACACAGCGAATCATCTGCTTCCATCTCACCCTGTCCTCTGCATCTTCTTTTACGCCAACGACCTTCATGTCTTCCTCACCACATCCATAAATCTCTTTGGTCTTCCTCTAGACCAGGGGTCGGCAACCTTTAACACTCAAAGAGCCATTTCGACCCGGTTTCCACGGAAAAGACAACACTGGGAGCCGCAAACACTTTTTGACATCTGAAATGAATATGTTCGCATATATATAAATATATCTCTCATGCGTTCAAACTCCAACACCCATATATCTCTGTCAGCTATGTCAGCCAGCTCCAGCTCAAGATCAGGTTGACTTACACCTGCAAATGCAGACACATTTAACAGGGATAGGTCGATGGTCAGGGAGCGACGGGAAGGATAATGTAGCTTTTTCCTCTCTGAACTCTTGGAATCGTTTTCCAAACGATGCTTGCATTGTAGCGATTGCAGACTGCAAATACTCTGAATTTATCACCTTGTTCGCTTGTTTGAACTCCCTTAAGGAGGAAGTGAGACAGTGTTCCTCTCTCTAAATCTCTCACAAACACTGTCAGCTTGCGCTCAAACGCCAACACCTCTTCCAGCATGTGTAGCGCTGTGCCTCCTCTCCCCTGAAGAGTTGTATTCAGCGCTTTCAGGTTCGCCGTCATGTCCACCATGACATACAGCTTTTCCAGCCACTCTTGCCGTTCCAGCTCAGGAAAGGTGAGTCCTTTGCTGCTCATGAAAGTCTTCACCTCTCCCAGACATGCAGCAAAGCGTTTCAGCACTTCTCCTCTGGACAGCCACCGCACTCTGTTATGCATCAGATCAGAGTACGTGCGCTCCACCTCATCCAGTAATGAACGAAACTGAAGGTGATTTGAACCTTTTGCAAATGAATCTGCCCATGCATCATTAAATGCTCTGTTTTCTTCAAATATTTTTCTTTTCTTAGATTTATCCATCCGTGGCCTACCTAGGGTTGAAAGTCTCGATAAATGTACGGCGTTTTGGCGGGCTGTCGGAGAGTGTGACGCATATTTTAAGCGATGAAAAATAATACAATCTATATACATTATTTTATTTTAATATTTACAGATCACAATAATCATACAATTTACAGCTACAATTAAACAAACGAACAGACACAAATAAAATACTTTAAGATATTGTGCAGTTTTGGTGTTGCTGGGCTTTCCGCACATGCCGGCTGTCAAATCTGCCTGCTGACACGTCAAGTGCTGTCGACGTTGTGTTGAACATGTCACAATAAAAGTAGCTGTCAGTTGTCCATTGCACAGCAGACAGAAGCAGTGTATTAATTGTTCTACTCAGCTCCCTACAATATACTTAAAATCGGATACTTGCAATTTATTTTCCCGAGCCATGCAGAGCCGCAGCATAAGGATGAAAGAGCCGCATGCGGCTCCGGAGCCGCGGGTTGCCGACCCCTGCTCTAGACCTTCTGCCTGGTAATTCCAACCTCAGCATCCTACTACCAATATATTCAATATCCCTCCTCTGTACATGTCCAAACCATCTCAATCGAGCCTCCCTGGCTTTGTCTCCAAAACATCTTACATGTGCTGTCCCTCTGATGTACTAATTTCTGATCCTGTCCATCCTCGTTACTCCCAGAGAGAACCTCAACATTTTCATCTCCGCTACCTCCAGCTCTGCCTCCTGTCTTTTCCTCAGTGCCACTGTTTCTAAACCATACAACATTGCTGACCTCATCACTGTCTTGTACACTTTTCCTTTCATTCTTGCTGATACTCTCCTATCACACATCACACCAGACACTTTTCTCCAACCATTTCCAACCTGCCTGCACACGCTTCTTCACGTCTTTTCCACACTTTCCATTGCTCTGGATTGTTGAGCCAAAGTACTTAAAATCCTCCACCTTCCTTATCTCTGCTCCCTGTAACCTCACCGTTCCTCTTGGGTCCTTCTCATTCACACACATGTATTCTGACTTACTGAGGCTAACCTTCATTCCTCTGCTTTCCAGGGCATACCCCCACCTCTCTAGATTTTCCTGCACTTGTTCTCTGCTCTCACGACAGATCACAATGTCATCTGCAAACATCATAGTCCATGGAGATTCTTGTCGAACCTCGTCTGTCAGCCTGTCCATCACCATAGCAAACAAGAAGGGGCTCAGAGCTGACCCTTGATGCAGTCCCACCTCCACCTTGAATTCTTCGGTCACGCCAACAGAACACTTCATCACTGTCTTACATCTCTCATACATGTCCTGCACCACTCTAACATACTTCTCTGCCACTCCAGACTTCCTCAAGCAATACCACAGTTCTTCTCTTGGCACCCCGTCATATGCTTTCTCCAGATCCACAAAGGCGCAATGCAGCTCCCTCTGACCTTCTCTGTACTTCTCTATTAGCATCCTCAAAGCAAGGGCAGTGGTGGTCTAGTGGTTAGGGCGCAGGATCACTGATCCTAAGGTTGGGGGTTCGAGTCCCCACAGGGTTGTCACTGCCCCCCCCCCCCCCCCAGTGCAGCTAACTGGGTTATCAAAGGCAGGCCGTCTATGGTGAGAGGCATGTAAAAGAACCATTGTTGACCTTCGTAAAGAGTAGGCTGCAAAGCCGTCAGCGTGTTTCTATGGGACAAGTAGCAAGCGGTCCTGCGTCCCGGTTAATCTTCTCTGGAAGAGTCAAATTGCTACACTATCTACAATGATGAATGCACATCAACATCTTCCCCCAGTAGCTCATCAACAACAACAACAAAAATCCTCAAAGCAAACACTGCATCTGTGGTGCTCTTTCTTGGCATGAAACCAAACTGTTGTTGACAAATGCTGCCCTCTGCCCTTACTCTAGCTTCCACTATTCTTTCCCATTACTTCATCGTATGGTTCATCAACTTTATCCCTCTGTAGTTGCCACAACTTTGCACGTCTCCCTTGTTCTTAAAAATGGGCACCAGCACACTTCTCCTCTATTCCTCCGACATCTGCTCACTCTCTAAGACCTTGTTGAATGTTCTTGTCAGAAAATCTACTGCTACCTCTCCTAGACACTTCCATACCTCCATACGTATATCATCAGGACCAACTGCCTTTCCACTCTTCATCCTCTTCAATGCCCTCATCACTTCACCCTTACGAATCTTTGCTACATCCTGCTCCTCAACGGTCACCTCTTCTACTCTTTTTTTTCTCTCACATTTTCCTCATTCATCAGCTCTTCAAAGTACTGTACTCTTTCCATCTTCCCAGCAGACTTATGTCATCAGTCAATACATTTCCCTCTCTGTCCTTTATCACTCTAACTTGCTGCACATCCTTCCCATCTCTATTTCTCTGCTGTGCCAACCTGTATAAATCATTTTCTCCCTCCTTACTGTCCAACCTAGCATACAAGTCATCATACGCCCTTTGTTTGACCTTTGACACCGCTACCTTCGCCTTACGCTGCGTCTCCCTATACTTCTGTTTACTCTCTTCGGTCCTCTCAATTGTTCCACTTCTTCTTAGCTAACCTCTTCCTTTGGACACACTCCTGCACTTCCTCATTCCACCACCAAGTCTCCTTATCTACTTTCCTTCCAGAGGATACACCAAGTACTCTCCTACCTGTCTTCCTGATCACATCTGCTGTGGCTTTCCAGTCATCTGGAAGGACTTCCTGACCACCAAAAGCCTGGTTCAACGCCTCCTTGAAGACAACACAACACTCTTCGTTTTTTAGCTTCCACCACTTTGTCTTCTGCTCTGCCTTTGCCTTCTTCACCTTCCTCACCATCAGCGTCATCCCACACACCATCCTATGCTGTTTGGTAACACGCTCACCCACTACTACTTTGCAGTCACTGACTTCCTTCAAACTGCATCGTCTACACAAGATGTAGTCTACCTGTGTGCTCCTACCTCCTACCTCCGCAACTGTGTGCACACAATTTCCTCCGGGATCAATAAAGTATTCTGATTCTGATCCTAATATTCTAGTATTTTTTTTTAGAAACACGCTGATGGCTATGCAGCTACTCTTGATGGAAGTCAGCAATGGTTCTTTCACATGCCTCTCATCATAGAGGTTTGATAACCAAGTCAGCTGCACTGGGGGAACAGCAGTGACAGACAGCCTTTTGATAGTGGGGCTTGAACCTCTAATCTTGAGTCAGCTGAGATGGGTGCTAGCCTCCCTGCGACCCTAATTAGGATTCAGCAGTTCAGAAAATAAATGAATGTTTGTTATGTTGAAAATGAATGAAATGTTTGAGATTTAAGTAACCCTGTATGGATTACATAGAAAGTAACATGTAAAAATAAACTAAAACAAACATAAGCTCTTGCTCTGAAATTTAACTCTCAACTACATATTTGTGCTGGAGTAACATACTAAAGTAGCCGACCTTTTCATTACAAAAGCTGTGCTGTCCATTTAATTAAAAAAAATTAACATTCATATTTCCTGCATTATTAAAAAGGTTACACTGCCTTTTTATCATCATATCCCACAAGTCCCGGCAGACCTATCAGAATAATTAGAATAATTATGTGAATACAAGTGGACCATCTGATGTAGATAACGAGCATTTGAATGTCACCTACAGTATATCTCACCTTTGAGATGATTTCAATGTGCATAGATATTTCAAGTCCTGCTTTATTAATTAAGGTCCTGAAAGAATATTGAGACTTGAAGTTTCTCACTATCACATGTTACACCTAAAATGACATTAGAAAGCAAAAATATCTTCATACTTACACAGGCAACATATACCAGGAGATACTATAGATTTTCACTCTGTTACCTTACCAAGGTCAGGTATGCTAGGAGACAATTCATAAAATCCAAAATAATCTTTAAAATTAGAATAAGAATATTTTACTTGGCTCTTAAATAGAAAAATATTGCATGTTTAAGGGGTAAAAATAACAGTTAAATGTGTTGACTATTTTTAACAATTATCATAATCATCTTTTTCATCTGCTTAGCCCGGGGTCGGATCACAGGGGCAGCAATCTAAGCAATGAGGTCCAGATGTCCTTCCACCCAGGTGGTGGGTTCATGGTAGGGAGGTCCCATGTCTCCGTTTCAGGCTGGGCCTGGCTGGGCTCCACAGACCTGATCACCAGGCACTTGCCTTCGAAGCCCTCCTCCAGGCCATTCTCCAGCGGGGGGGGGACCCCGGGGACCCATGTCCGGGCAAGAGAAACCATGTCCTTTTAAGTTTGTCTGTAGGGGTCCTTGAACTGCGCTTCATCTGGACTTTCACCTAGAACCTGTTTGCCTTAGGTGACCCGACCAGGGGCATAATGCCCTCGACAACACAGCTCCTAGGATCATTACGACACGCAAACCCTTCACCACAATAAGGTGGCGATTCAAGGGGGTGGAATGCACCCTCCGGGTCAGGAAGGAGGTCCTGCCCCAAGTGAAGGATTTCAAGTATCTCAGGGTTTTGTTCATGAGTGAAAGAAGGATGGAGCGGGAGATCGACTGGTAGATTGCTGCAGCCTCTGCTGTAAAGTCTGTCCGTTGTGGTGAAGAGTGAGCTGAAAGCTTTTAATTTACCATTCGATCTATGTTCCAACCCTCACCTATGGTCACGTGCTTTGTGTAGTAACTGAAAGAACAAGATTGTGGATACAAGTGGCTGAAATGAACTTACTTCGCCGAGTAGTGGGGCTCTCCCTTAGCAATAGGGTGAGAAGCGCGGCCATCTGGGAGGAGCCTTGAGTAGAACCGCTACTCCTCCGCATTAAGAGGAACCAGTTGAGGTGTCTCAGGCATCTGGTTAGAATGCCTCCCAAAGGCTTCCCTGGTGTGGTGTTTCGGGCATGTTCTACCGGGAAGAGACCCTAGGGTTGACCTAGAACACGCTGAAGAGATTATGTCTCTCAGCTGGTTTGGGAATGCCTCAGTGTCCTCCCAGAAGTGCTGGAGGAAGTGGCTGGGGAGAGGGACGTCTGGACCTCATTGCTTAGGCTACTGCCCTCACAACCTGACCTGACCCCGGATTAAGCGGAGGACGAGATGCTAAAAAAAATAAAAAGACCATCTTTTAGTATGAAGTGAAAAAGTGGCCATCTGGGATTTGCTAAAAATGATAAGACTTGGACTTTTTCCGATGAGGCTAAATGTCGACTTTTATTTATTTAAGTATACTGCATATTTTTTAACATATCACTTGGTTTTCTAACCATTAGAAAGAGACCTGAAGCGGCATACCAGCCACAGTGACTTTCTAAATGGCAATATTTTTATATGCAATCATTCAGTATTACATATCTGTGAGCAGAAAAAGTTTTTGAACCTCTAGGAAGTAGCAGGTAATTTAAAAGGTGAAATTAAAGTCAGATGTTTTCAATCATTGGAATGACAATCCGGTGTAAGTGTGCTCCCTGTTTGATTTAAAGAACACAGATCTATCAAAATGTCAACTCATGTTTGTAGAAGCATAATATAAGAAGAACAAAGGAGATTGTCGACAATCTCAGAAAAATTGTTGTTGAGGCTCATCAAGCTGGAAAAGGTAGCAAAATCATCTTGACTTCACCAATCCACAGTAAGACAGATTGTTTAAAAATAGAGAAAATTTAAGACCATTGTTACTCCCCAGGAGTGGTCAACCAACTAAGATATACTCCACCTGCAAGGTGTGTAATAGTTGGCAAGGTCACAAAGGACCCCAGGGTAAGATCTAAGCAACTGAAGCCCTTTCTTGCATTGGCTAATGTTAATGTTCATGACTCCACCTTCAGGAGCCACTGCTCTTAAACATTGCTACTTGTCTGCAGTTTGATAAAGATCACATGGACAAACCAGAAAGCTATTGGAAGATGTATTGTGGACAGATGAGACCAAAATATTACTTTTTGTTGGTGGTGGTGTTGTTGCTTGTGGTGATGTTGATGTTATATTTGTAGCAAGGAAAACACTGATAAACCAGCATAAGAACCTTATCCCCTACGTGAAATATGGTGGCGGAAGCAATGTGTTTTGGACTTATTTTGCTGCTTCTGGGCCAAGACAAAATCATTGATGGAACAATGAATTCTGAATTATACAAGCAAATGTAAAAACTAAATATCAGTAAATCTGTCCATGACCTGAATCTCAAGAGAAATTGTGTCATGTATCATTACAATGATCCTAAGCACACAAGTTTGTTGAACTGGGTTCTCTTTATCTACTTTTTTGACTGCTTATATGATGTTTTAAACTATATTTTTACAGACATAAAAAAGTGTATTGGGCTCACAGATTTTAATACACCAGTGTGGAGAGATTACAACTTGAATTATTTTTTCATTAAATATATGTATTTATATCTATACTGTATAGATTTATAAGATATGTAACATTTTATTAGACAAAGGAATACTGAAATATTTTCATCCATATGAATAAGGCAGAGAGCAAGAGATACTAAATATTTTACAAGGACATGGATGCTTCTCTAGTGGACCTCTGCAAGCCAGCCAGACCACATATCAATCATTGTCACAGCACTAACTATACTGACAGATCACTGAACTGTAGAATGTGACATAGCGATATAGAGAGCAATATAATATGCAGTGTATATGGGGTATATGTATTTATTGTCTTTTTTGCCTTAAAGCAGTAGAGTCGATAATGAAGCATGGACAATGAAAAATCATGAAAACTTCCAGCTTTCACCTCTTAATTTCCTCATGGTCAAAGCAGCAGAGATAAAGTTCCCCAGCAAATAAAAATATAATTAAAAAAAAAATCTTAGTATAGTATAGTCATCACTCATTCATTTGCTGAGCTTCTTACTCTTACTAGTGTCACAGGGTGGCTAGAACCCATCTCAGTCAACACTTGGTGAAGGTGGGATATACCCTGAACAGTTCACAACATGGGACAACAACACACAATTGTTCTCACACTCACTTACACCTAGGGGCAACTTGGAACAGCCAGTTGACCTAATATGCATGTCATTGGACTCTGGAAGGAAACTGGAGTACACGGGAACCCGCACAAACAAGGGAAGAACATGCAAACTTCACATCAAAATCTTATGAGGGGAAAGGGCTAAGCCCAACACCACTGTGCCACCCAAACATAAATATGTACAGTTAAAATTAACTACTACTGTTTAGGAAGTAATACTATGCTAAGTATGTCTCTCTCTCTCTCTCTAATATATTATATAAATATATATATAAATAATATATATAAATAATATGTATGTATGTATGTATGTCTATATATATATATATATATATATATATATATATATATATGTTTTTTAAGCTACATGTTGCTGCCTGATAAGATGTTGTGGGTTCTAACTCATTGTGTCTTCTCTATTGTGATTCATCCTGATGCACAGAGTAGAAATTACTCGTTGTTGCATCAGATGACCCCACATGGATAGGGTGAAGAAAGCCATGAAAATTGCATTGAATGCTACCAAATGAATACTCTGAAGATGTTTGTAGATGGTCTCATTTGTACAGTATAACGATTGCATTTTGTCACAACACTAAGAATTAGAGACTTGGACCTTGTTTTAATGAGACGTAGCACAGACAAAGCAATGCTACACTCGAGCAGCAGCAGCATGCACCCCATCACCACCCCCTCCAGATTTTGAAGCAATGCTATTAGTGTATACTGTGTATACAGAGACAAAAAGGCACATTGAAGTATTATGTACATGGGTCTGATCACGAAACTGGCACTGAAATGTGACACTGACCTTTTACATTTTCTGCAGATTAAGAAAAAAATTGTTTTTCCCATTTTTTAAAACATATTAGGCCAGTATACATTAAAACTTGGTAAATTCAAGATAATATTCCTTGGGAAGCAGCATCATCAAATTATCATTAGGACGACTCAGTAAGTCAGTTTGTAGCATGGACAGAATGAATAGCCTTTTATTCATTAATAGTAGCTTTCGCTAACAATTACGTAATTAGTTACGCTCTGCCAATTGATTGTGCTGGGCTTGTTCAGCTTTTCTTTATTATCTATAAATCATTCAATGCAGATGCATCAGTGATCGGTGAGAGGACAAGATACATGTAACATGGACAGGGAAAGTTATGCATACTGTGTCATTGATCCCATTTTAAGTCTTGTGCTTATTTACAAATTTTGCCATGCACATGCAAATTCCGTTGTTCGTTATGGACCTGTTCTCTGATTCACGTGGTTATTGGCCCTGGGACTACTATGCAAAATAATAATAGTGTTTCAGTTTAAATAACAAATTGTTGTTGTATAACATTAAGTTACCTGAATTACGTGATTAGGCTAAAACTACAAACAGCATTTCTACAGTCATGACAGTAACTAACATGACATCCGTGGAAGAATTTAAATTTCAAATGTATGTCTTCAAGTCTTAGTACACATGGATGCTCTGTCTAACCTGAAGATGAAGGTGAACTGCTAATTACACTGTCCTCTATAATTATTGGCACCTCTGGTAAGATGTGTTAAAAGACTTAAAATGAATTCAGTTTTTATTGCTGAAGGTACTCTCCGACTGAAAATTGTAGGAAAATGTAACCTTCAACTCAAGTGAATTTTTGGGGGGGTTCCTGACTAAGAAATAATTATTTTTCATAAAATTACCTGACCTGTTCCATAATTATTGACAGCCCTAACCATTCCTAAGAAATAAATATAATTGAAGTATTTGTCATTTCTACAATAGTTTAAAAAGTTGATCAGAGTATCTAGGAATATATTTACTTCGTAATTATCACTTCCTGTTTCACTAGGGAATAAATGTGATGTGACACAGAGGCCATGTCTCTAATCCACTCTTTAACATGAGACAGAGAAAGGAACACACCATTCAAGTAAGGCAGATAGATGTGTGTCGACCTTCACAAGTCAGGCAATGGCTCAAAGAAAATTGCCACTCGTCTGCACCTGCCCATATCTACTCTCAGAGGAATCATTAAGAAGTTTAAAGATGGGGCAGCTGTAGCCTAATGGTTATAGAAGCGGCTTTGGGATCAATAGATCACTGGTTTGATTCCCGAGTGTGGTGGCGATGAAGGAGTAAGCAGCACCTTCCTTTCCTCCACATAAATGGCTGATGTGCCCTTGAGCAAGGCACCAAACTGCCAGGTGCTCTCCGGGCACCCCAATGTGTGTGGCAGCCCACCACTCTGTGTGTGTGTGTGTGTGTGTGTGTGTGTGTGTGTGTGTGCTCACCTTGGAATGGTTAAATGTAGAGAAAATAATTTCCCTTATGGGATTAATACAGTACATCAAAATAAAAAAAAAAACCCAACAGGAACAGTGGTAAACAAGCCTGGATGAAGATGTAAAGCTATTCTGACACCACGTACAGTGAGGATGGTAAGAGAAATAAACAGCTCTCCAAAGCTCCCTGTTAAAGAATTGGAACGAATGGTAGCATGTAGGGGTCACAAAGTGTTCAAAACAATCATGAGATGCTATTTAAATGCCAACACGCTGTTTGGTAAGCATGCAAGGAAAAACCTGTCTGGAACACT
Source organism: Plotosus lineatus (assembly GCA_024760905.1). Lineage (NCBI taxonomy): Eukaryota > Metazoa > Chordata > Actinopteri > Siluriformes > Plotosidae > Plotosus > Plotosus lineatus. Next base: position 36,187,795 of record CM045736.1, read on the forward strand.
AAGCAGTACTGGGACCTTGTGCTTTGGTCAGATGAGACCAAGATAGAGCTTTTTGGCAACAAAGACTAAGTGGGTGTGGTGGTACACAAAACATGAGTATGCAGACAAGCACCTCATGCTCACTGGAAGTATATGTACATACCGGGGATTTAGTTCAGTTGGTAGAGCGTCCGCTTTATCCTCCGGAAGGTCGGAGTTCGAATCCACATCATACCATAAGACGTTAAAATTTGGGAGCTGTTGCTTCCTGCTTGGCGCTCAGCATCAAAAGGATAAAACAGCGCAATAACCAGCACCGCACGGTGGCAACGAGCGCATTGAGCATATGCGTGTATGAAGTATGCACTATACAAGCATCCATAATAATAATGTGTATATAATATCAATAAATACATATTCAACTCTGTAAATGCTTATAATAAAAATTAAACATTCATAAATAATGCATAAGATGTAAATAAAATATAAATAGTCACAAGGTTTGGTTCTGGACCCTTCCGCGAATGAAGATAATCCGTGAGTTCTGTACCCGGAAGTAAAACCCTATATATTACATGCGCGAATGAGCAACCGGAAGTAAAATACTATGTGTCTATTACATGTGCTAAAATATGCTTCTTAAACACATTCTATAGACAGTATTACTTATTAATACAGTATTAATATAGTAAAATGTAGTACTGATTAAGAAAAACTTAATTTTTTACTGTGATATTTTTGAGAAAATATAAACATTATACAGCATATACTAGTGTATATATAAAGAACACTAATTGAGTATACTGTAATCCAGGGTTTCCCAAAGTTTTTCCTGCAAGGGCCACATATCTTTTCCCTTCTCTGATGGGGGGGGGGCCGAGGTCAGTTTGTAACAGAAAAAGTATGATCACAGGGCTGCCGAAACGTAAACATTTATTGTTTTCCAGTAAGCCACACATAACCAAATACAGTACTGTATTAGTAACCCTTTCTGGGACCTTCACAGAAAAAGTCAGGAAATGGGGGGGGCACTACTTACTATCAGTTGAGCAACCCGAAAACTATCTGAAAGCTGCCTGAACAGATGACTGGTTCAGCCAAGCCTGGTGAACAAATGTATTCTCCTGAGCTAACAATCCACTTTTTAGCTTTGAGAGTTTGTCTACTTGCATTTGGCATTGCAAGTGATCATACTCGTCTTTGTGAGGGGATTCAGAGTGTAGGCTCAGATTGTATTCTTTGATTATAGCCACTGCCTCTTGACAGACGATACAAACAACATTTTCTTTGGATTGAACAAAAAATAACCGTTTGTCTACTGCAGGTTAAATACCCTGCATTCTGAATCAATTTTTCTCTTCCATAACCTTTTCACCATTATTCCGTTCTATTTGACATGGGAGAGTCTAGGATTTTTGTTTCCGAGGTGGGGGTTGGGGGGTCAGATAGGGGAACAGACAGCAGAAGGGTGGAATAGAATGTCATGTTCTAGGTGTGTATTAGTCTTGATTGCATGGCTAGACTTTTCTTCTTTTCCTTTCGGCTTTTCCCTTCAGGGGTTGCCACAGCGAATCATCTGCCTCCATTTCACCCTATCCTTTGCATCTTCTCTTACACCAACTACCTTCATGTCCTCCTTCACCACATCTATGAATCGTCTCTTTGGCCTTCCTCTGGGCCACCTGCCTGGTAATTCCAACCTCAGCATCCTACTACCAATATACTCACTATCCCGCCTCTGTACATGTCCAAGCCATCTCAATCTAGCCTCTCTGACTTTTTCCCCAAAACATCTTACATGTGCTGTCCCTCTGATGTGCTCATTCCTGATCCTATCCATCCTCGTTACTCCCAAAGAGAACCTCAATATTTTCGTCTCTGCTACCTCCAGCTCTGCCTCCTGTCTTTTCCCCAGGGCCACTGTTTCTAAACCATACAACATCGCTGGCCTCAACACCGTCTTGTACACTTTTCCTTTCATTCTTGCCCATACCCTCCAATCACACATCACACCGGACACTTTTCTCCAACCATTCCAACCTGTCTGCACACGCTTCTTCGCCTCTCTTCCACACTCTACATTGCTCTGGATTGTTGAGCCTAAGTACTTAAAATCCTCCACCTTCCTTATCTCTGCTCCCTGTAACCTCACCGTTCCTCTTGGGTCCTTCTCATTCATACACATGTATTCTGTCTTACTGAGCCTAACCTTCATTCCCCTCCTTTCCAGGACATACCGCCACCTCTCTAGGTTTTCCTGCACTTGTTCTCTGCTCTCACGACAGATCACAATGTCATCTGCAAACATCATAGTCCATGGGGAATCTTGTCTACCCTCGTCTGTCAGCCTGTCCATCACCATAGCAAACAAGAAGGGGCTCAGAGCTGACCCTTGATGCAGTCCCACCTCCACCTTGAACTCTTCTGTCACACCGACAGCACACCTCACCACGGTCTTACATCTCTCATACATGTCCTGCACCACTCTAACATACTTCTCTGCCACTCCAGACCTCATGTAATACCACAGTTCCTCTCTCGGCACACTGTCATATGCTTTCTTCAGATCCACAAAGGCACAATGCAGCTCCTTTTGACCTTCTCTGTACTTCTCTATTAACATCCTCAAGGCAAACACTGCATCTGTGGTGCTCTTTCTTGGCATGAAACCAAACTGTTGTTCACAAATGCTGACTTCTGCCCTTAGTCTAGCTTCCACTATTCTTTCACATAACTTCATTGTATGGCTCATCAACTTTATCCATTTATAGTTGCCACAACTCTGTATGTCTCCCTTATTCTTAAAAATGGGCACCATCACACTTTTTCTCCATTCCTCTGGCATCCTCTCAATCTCTAAGACCTTGTTAGATGTTCTTGTGAGGAAATCTACTGTTACCTCTCCTAGACACTTTCATACCTCCACCGGTATGTCATCAGGACCAACTGCCTTTCCATTCTTCATCCTCTTCAATGCCCTCCTCACCTCACCCTTACTAATTAATCTTTGCTACTTCCTGGTCCTCGAGGGTCACCTCTTCTACTCTTTTTTTTTTCTCTCTCATTTTCCTCATTCATCAACTCTTCAAAGTACTCTTTCCCTCTTCCCAGCACACTTCTGTCATCAGTCAATACATTTCCCTCTCTGTCCTTAATTACTCTAACTTGCTGCACATCCTTCCCATCTCTATTTCTCTGCTGTTCCAACCTGTATAAATCATTTTTCTCCCTTTTTACTTTCCAATCGAGCATACAAGTCATCATACGCCCTCTGTTTGGCCTTTGACACTGCTACCTTCGCCTTACGCTGTGTCTCCCTGTACTCCTGTTTACTCTCTTCGGTCCTCTCAATGTCCCACTTCTTCTTAGCTAACCTCTTCCTTTGTATACACTCCTGCACTTCTTCATTCCACCAGCAAGTCTCCTTATCTCCTCTCCTTCCAGATGACACACCAAGTATTGTCCAACCTCTCCCCCGATAACATTAGATGTAGTTGTGCAGTCATCTGGAAGCATTTCCTGACCACCCAAAGCCTGTTTCAACTCCTTCTTGAAGACAGCACGACATTCTTCCTTTTTCAGCTTCCACCACTTTGTCTTCTGCTATTCCTTTGCCTTCTTCACCTTCCTCACCATCAGCGTCATCCTGCACACCACCATTCTATGCTGTTTGGCAACACTCTCACCCACTACTACTTTGCAGTCACTGACTTCCTTCAAATTACATCGCCTGCACAAGATGTAGTCGACTTGTGTGATCCTATCTCTGCTTTTATAAGTCACCCTATGCTCCTGTTTCTTCTAGAAGAAAGTATTCACCACAGCCATTTCCATCCTTTTTGCAAAATCAACCAACATCTGTCCTTCTGCATTCCTGTCCTGGATACCAAACCTGCCCATCACTTCCTCGTCCCCTCTGTTTCCTGCACCAACACGTCCATTGAAGTCTGCCCCAGTGACCACTCTTTCACCTCTGGGGATACTCTGCATCACTTCATCTAACTCACTCCAGAATCTCTCCTTCTCGTCTAGCTCACATCCTGCCTGTGGGGCATAAGTACGACCAACATTGACATCATACCTTCAATTTCTAACTTGAGACTCAATCTGTCTGACAAACTCCTCCTTTAAGATGACCCCTATTCCATTTCTCTTTCCATCCACCCCATGAAAAAAACAGCTTAAACCTGCTCCTAAGATTCTAGCCTTGCTACCTTTCCACCTCGTCTCCTGAACACACAGTATGTCCACCTTCCTCCTCTGCATCATGTCAGCCAGCTCTCTACCTCTTCCTGCCATAGTTCCAACATTCAAACTCCCTACTCTCAGTCCTAGACTCATGCCTTTCCTCTTCTCTCTCTGCCTACGGGCACGCCTCCCGCCTCTCCTTCTTCGACGTCTTCGACCAACAGTAGTCCAATTTCCACCAGCACCCTGTTGGTTAACAGCACTGATGTTTCGTACAATATTCTCCTTAGCAATTCTGCAGCAAAATGTTTTCCTTCCTAAATCATATCAAGCAGTTCTACGTTTTCATGCAGCGTCATTACCTTTTTCTGGCGCTTCGGCACCTTACCAGAAACCTGGGAAGGTGCACAGTGTTTGGGTGGCATGACAGAGCTTAACTGTAACTAAAAACACACACACACTAAAAAAGCACAGGCACAAAGTGTGCACAAATGAGGATAAAGGGGCGTTACATCATCTCAACCAATCAGCAGGAGGGAGAACAGCCATTTGCTGAATTTAAATCCCGTGACAGTTGCTCGGCAATCCGCGAATATGTGAAGCCGCGAGTGCAAAACTGCAAATAGTCAAGGGCCTACTGTACACACATATACAGGTGTGTGCACGCACACTCACAGATGCATGCGCACACACGCAGATGTGCACCTCACATAAAAATGTAAGTAGTTTTGTTGGGGGGTTGTTTTTGTTTGTTTGGTTGGGGGTTTTTTTCATAATTTGTGGCATTTTGCTTAATGTTTTCCATATTTTTCCTTAATTTCCTTATTCATTTGTTTTTCGATAAATATTTTTGAAAAACTTACAATGCACTGAAGCCGCAGAAACTGAAGCAGGAAGTAGCGAGGGATCACTCCACACACACACACACACACACACACACACACACACACACACACGCACACACGATTTCCTGCAAAGCGAAAATCAGTGCATCACAGTACCTTCTGCATAGCACCCACAAAAAGATAATAATAAAAATAAATTGGTTCATATCAATTTTCATGTACTATATTATGATTTAATTCTAAATCCATAAACAGGTTTAAGATGTTTTCTTATTATTTTATTTTGAGAGTACTGGCAGGCATTCGTACTGATGTATGTACCGTACTATAATCGTAAAGCACCTGGTCTATGTGCAATAATAATTGCAAATCAAATGCCTCTTCTGAAGCTATCAATCCTGTAAAGGGCATTTAATCTCTGTTAGAACTAACCCACACTGCACATTACCTCGAAATTCTACCCACTTGTTTATCAGTATTAGAGAGCAAATGAACCATGTGAACTGTGCAGTGAGGCATTCAGGTGGGAATGAATGGGATGTGGTGCTTGTTGCTGCCAAAATATAGCAAATGCTGCAAGGACTGTCTTTCCATTATTACTAAAACTTTTTTTTACCTACCATTATTACTTTTTTAATGTACTTTATTTTTAAATTCAATTATCACATTATTATTATTAACTGTAACTTCTTTGGAAGCGTCACTTCAGCAATAATTAAAAACCTCACACTGGACATTTGGTCCTGTAAAATTATTAACTGCATGTTGATTAAAGTGGATGGTTGGCTAGTTTGATCCAGGTACAGTATTTTTGTGGCTTCACTAGCCTCAGTTGTTTGCAAGTTAGCTGCATCAAGTTTATTTGTTACATGTGCCTGGCCACATAATTTGCTATCTAACTAAGAATATTCTCATTGTAATACAAACCTGATGTCACTGCAACTTACACAGTTACCCATAATTCAACATGTTTATAACTATGTGACCATTTTTAATTCCTCATATATAGAATCCTAATGGATTGAACTTAATTTTTAGACATTATCTTGTAGTTATGGTCTGTAACTGATGGATTTTTATTAATATCACACAAACAATGATATGTTTAATGTCTTGATTGAGTGCACAGATTAAACATTTCAAGGTGCAGGTGGAAAAAGTAAGCTGGAGTTTATATCCCTGCCACCCCAAAAAGTAGATTTTCCTTTCTCACTTTCTATATATATATATATAATCAACCTTGTCATGATTTCAGCTTATGGACAGCTACCCTTTTTAATCCTTTAGAATAGGTTTTATACACTTGGGAATTCATTTCTTTCGTCTTATAGCAAGCTAGACACACCCTGAGACAACAAAGCAGCAACAAATCAGGATGTTTTTTTTTTTTTTGCTTCCTCAGTGGTATGCACCCATGGATACCCTGCGTTTTGCATATGGTAGAAACATGAACAGAGATATTAGCTAGTTCAGTGCTTCCTTTAAGGCTGTAGCTGTTACTCTGCGTTAATCCTATTCCACACTGAGCCTTTGGAGTTATCTTGTATGAGCGCTCATTTCTAAGGAGACTAGTCACAGTAATCAGTTATCTTATTTGTTGAACTGTGAACTGAGGAATATTGAAAACTCTAAGATTTTTGTTACTCTTTCTGTCTTTACGCAGATCACAAGGTCTTGAGCTTCCACCACATGGTGGAACCTCCACAAGGTCTTCTGAGATCTTTTTTGTGAGGTGTTTGTAGAATCCATTATGAGGACTTTATGCACTTGTTCAAAAAACTGCCAATGTTTAAATTTATGTAGTCAATAGAGTCAAGAACAAGTCAATAATTTGTGTGTTAACTTAAAACAGAACGTGTTCTTTCATGAATATTATTTATATAAAGATTGTGCAATAATTTTAAATAGATCTGAAAATATAAATGGAGTTTACAAGAAATATTTAGAGAAACTAGAGAAGTGTTTATCACGATCTACTGGAACAGATTATTGTCACAGGCATTAAGGTTCTCTGAAACTATACTGGGAAATTGTCAACATTCTTACAAAAGGTATTTTTCGTGCTGATACTGTATGTGTGTGTTTGAAACTAAAGCTTGCAAACAATAGTAAAGCCCACATGTTGAGTCACAGAAAGTCTTCCATCCCTCTTAGTGCATACACTAGTCTTCACTATTCACACATTTACATGGCACAGTATTAAGCTTGCCGAGTGCTTAATAGGTCATTCATGGACTACTGAGATTATGGTTTGAAGTATCCTTAAAGCATTTAATTGGCATAAACAGAACTACTATTTATTCTCCAGCTAAGTGCATAGGGAGTTATCGAACATAATACAAGCATTTATGTAATTTAAAAGGACTACCACTTGACTACCAGTGGCTTTCTTGTTTTTATTTCTTTCAATGTATTCATTCATTTATCTTCATATGTTTATTCCGGGGTTGGGTCGTAGGGATGCACCTAGAAATTCTGTCTATAAAAATTAACAGAATTGGTGACAAAGGACAGCCTTGGTGGACTCCAACTCCAGAAACAAATTCAATCTGTTGTTACCAATGCGGACCAAACTCTGTCTCTGATGATCCAGCAACCGAATGGCCCGTATCGACGAGTCTGGAACACCGTACTCCCGGAGCACGCTCCACAACATAGCCCAAGGGACATGGTCGAAAGCCTTCTCAAAATCCACAAATCACATGTGAACAGATTGGGCAAACTTCCGTACCCCTTCAGGATCCTGTAAAATATCTAGAATTGATCGACAGTGCTGTGGCCAGGACGAAAACCACAATGTTCCTCCTGAAGCCGAGGTTCAACAGTCAGTCGTATCCTCCTCTCCAGCACCCCTGCATGGACTTTCTCAGGTAGGCCGAGTGTGATTCCACTATAACTGGAACACACCCTCTGGTCCCGCTTTTTAAAAACTGGGACTACCACCCCGGTTTGCCAATCTAGAGGTATGGCCCCAGTTCGTTTCAACCAAGACAGTCCTACAACATCCAGAGGCCTGAGATAATGTTTTCTAAAATCCATTATTATTTCTTTCGTCTTATCTATGTTTACATTGAGATTGTTGTCCTCTCCATAGATAAGAATGTTGTTCAGCAGACTCCTATAGCCCGATTCATCTCCGCCCTTAACAAGGCCCAGGATGGTGATGTCATCAGCATACTTTATGACGGTGGTATTTTCCTGGGTGGCGACACAGTTGTGTGTGTACTGGGTGAGGAGTTTCGAACTGAGGCAGGAGCCCTGTGGTGATCCTGTGCTGACTGTGCGCTTCGCTGACACCCTCCTTCCCATCCTCACCACCTGTTGTCTGTCAGTCAGGAAATCCAGAATCCAGGTGCAGGTGGGGGTCGGGACACCGAGGTCTGTCAGCGTCCCAGTCAGCCTGCCCGGTAGTATGGTCTTGAAAGCAGAGCTATAGTCCAGGAAAAGTGTCCTGACGTATGCTCCTCTGCTGTCCAGATGTTGTAGGATGTGATGCATCGAAATGGCAACTGCATCATCCACCAAGCGGTTGGGGCGGTAGGCAAACTGAAGGGGGTCTGATGTAAGTACCACTGGACTGAAGTCATTCAGGAGAGATGGGGTCCGCTTCTTTGGAACTGGTACGATAATAGAGGACTTAAAGACACGGGGAACTATGGCTTGGTGTAGAGACAGATTGAAGATGTCTGCATACACACTAGTAAGCTGTTCCGCACAGACCTTCAGAACTCTGGGAAGTACACCGTCTGGTCCTCCAGCCTTGTGGGGGTTAACTCGCCTCACTGTTCAGGTGTCGCCTGAAAGAAATTTTCTGTGGAGTTGCAGGGGGCTTTTGAGTGAGTGTCTGTATTCAGTCTGTCGAACCTGGTGTAGAAGGTCTTTAGGCTGTCAGAGAGGGAGACATCCTGAGGGTCTGTGGTTGGTGCTGTCGTCTTGTGATTCATGACTGCTTGGATTCCCCGCCACATACTGCGTGTGTTATTACTTAAGTAGTAGCCTTCAAGTTTTTGGGAATAACACCTCTTTGCAGTTCTGATAGACTTCTGCAACTCGTGCCGAGCTTTCTTATATTCCCCTTGATCTCCAGACTTGAAAGCTACTTGACGTTTTTTTTTTTATTTTATTCTGAATGTGTCTATTGCACCAGGGTTTCTGGTTTGGAAATACCCGCACAGTTCTGGGGGGGGACCACATATAGATGTGCACCAGCTGATGTAATCACTCACAGCTTCCGTGTACACATGGATATCATTCGTGGCCATTTTGAAGGTGTTCCAGTCTGTGGCCTAGAAACAACCCTACGGACTAGCCTGGGCGTTGTCAGACCAGGTGTTGACCGTTTTTGTTCTGACTGGCTGTGCTTTAAGCCTCTTGGTGTAAGTGGGCTTGAGCCGAATTGCCAGGTGATCAGATCTACCAAAGTGGGGTTTTGGTTCGGCCATGTAGGCGTTTTTAATGTTGCTGTAGCGGTGATCCAGTGTTTTATTGTTCCTGGTTGGAAAAGTAACAGACTGATACAGTTTGGGCAGATCTTTCCTGAGGTTGCAGTGATTAAAATCCCCCAGAATAATAAATGCTGCTTCAGGATGTTTGTTTTCATGCTCATTGATCATATCATGTAGCTCCCCCAGTGCAGCTTCCTCTTTAGCGGTGGTGGGGATGTACGCAACACTCACAATGATGCACTGAAGTTCTCTGGGTAAATCAAATGGCTGCAACTTCAAAGTTATATATTCTACATTCACGGAGCAAGATTTAGAGATAATCTTACAGTCAGTACACCAGGTTTGTTTAACAAAGACCGCTGTTCCTCCGCCACGGGTCTTGCCGCGATCCACTGCCCTCCGGTCCTCTCTGAAGGCCGTGTAGCCGGTTGCTGTAATCGCCGGTGTACTCTCCTCGGACCATGTTTCACAGAAACACAGAAAGCATGGAGCAGACCTGTAGATCTCTCTGCGTTGCAATCCGTGCATGAAGCTCGTCCATCTTATTTCGCAATAATTGAACATTCGCCAATAGTATGACCGGCAGTGCTCGCTTACCACTGCTAATCAAGTGCCAGAGTCGTCGTTCAGGCCCCTCCCCGCCTGCCGCATCTCCACCTGGGCTTGTTGTTTTCCTGGGTGCGGGCTAGCATCGAGCAGCCGTAGCGTATTCGCTCAGGATAGGAGCCGAGCATGCTCGGATCTAAATGACTGAAAATACTGCACTCTTTTAGCCATAATAGGGTCGTCCAATCATAGTGCAAAAAATAAATAACCAAAACAGCAAATAGAACAGATCAAGACAAACAAAGAAGTAAATTGACTCAGAGCTCCGCAGCTTCGCCCTCCAAGGAGCACCTGCCATTCTTTTTATTATATATAGTATATAGTCTATAGTCAATCATCAAACTGCGGCCTTGGGGGTCCTGGTGCCAAGTGCACTTATGGTGACCCTGATGTTCGAATGTGGCTTTCATGATGGACAAACCGTGACGAGCACAGAAGTCCAACAACGAAACACCATCCAGGTTCAGACTGGAGAGGCCGTAGCTACCGATCACACCCTTCCAGATCACACTATCATTGCCCCCAATGGCGTTGAAGTTTCCCAGGACACAGAGGTGAGTCTCCCAAGGGAGCGTTCTCCAACACACACCCTAAAGACTTCATGAAGGGTGGGTACTCTGAACTGTCATTTGATGCATAAGCACAAACAACAGCCAGGAGCTGCCCAGCACCCAAAGGCTCAGGGAAGCTACCCTTTCATTAACCAGGGAGAACCGCAACGTGTGGGCACCGAGACAGGGGGCAACAAGGACGCTTACACTGGCTCGCTGCCTCTCTCCATGAGCAACTCCATAATAGAATAAGGTCCAGCCTCTCTAGAAGTGTTTCCAGAGCCCAAGTTATTTGTTGAGGTGAGTACGACTATATCTAGTCAGTATCTCTCTACCTCATGCACCAGCTCAGGCTACTTTCCTGCCAGAGAGGTGACATTCCATGTCCAAAGAGTCAAAGTCAGTATCCGAGGATCGGTCCGACAAACCCTATTCCTCTGGTTGCCACCCATCTCACACTGCACTCAACTGATATAGCACTTCCCACATGTGGTGGGTTCATGGGAGGGCAGACCCATGTCTCCTCTTCGGGCTGGGTCTGGCCGGGCTCCATGGACAGAAGCCCAATCACCGGGGGCAGGGCTTGAAGGCACCGGGCAAGGGAAATTGTGTCCTTGTGATCCCTTCAGAAGTGAGCGTGGTTATGCAATCACTTGGGATTTTTTCCAAAATAATTTTCCTAATTTAAGTTTGATTCTGCTTTTGGCTCCATAACACGTTTCTTCTTTTTTATGCTTGAATAGTTCACATCAAGGTACAAAACTTTCCAGTACCGTATATCTTTTTACAAAAACCACCAATATTTATCGGGCTGTCTGGCCTTTGTATTCATTTGACTTATTCTCTGGTGACATTAATTTTGCATAGATAAGAGTGAATGTTTTGATTTAGGCTGGTTGTAAAATATTGTGCTTCCTTGAACATTGTTCTCAGACCAACAAGGCACAATGTTAAATTCTTCAGAAATGTACTGTATAGTGTTTGCTGCCATCAAGTGGTTGATATTGTTACAACAACAAAAAAAGAAAAGGAAAAAAAAGCTCCTAGGTTTTATTTGAAGAAATATCTTTATTGCATCCTGAGGTATTAGTTAAAATTATAATTGGGAATTGGGTTAATCTCAGATTTGTTTATTATTCAGTCATAACTGCATTTGTGTGGCACAACCAAAGAGTAATATGTTTATCTCTTAGGTCTGAGCACTGGGTGGCACTATAACCCAACTAAGCGTCGGGCTGCTCATTAATTGGTAAATCTGGAGATCCCAAACTGTTTGAAGTTAAAGATCCATTTAAAATTCTTGGTATCATATATTTAGATGTAATAAATTGAACTCTGGGAAGTGCAGCTTTGGTGTTTGTAGTTGCATCAAAATAAATTCAACCTTATAGAGGGCCCTCAATGCCTATTTGGATACACAGTATATAAGACTTCACTGAATACAGACTAGGCATATTCTTCTTTTCCTTTTGGTTTTTTTTCCCTTTTTCAGGGGTCACCACACACATCTGATGCGCACATTTGATTTGGCAGAGGTTTTTAGGTCGGATGCCCTTCCTGACACAACCCTTTAGCAAGGGACAGAAACATGATAGCTTTGCAGCTCCTCTTTATGAAAGTCAGCAATGGTTCTTTTGCATGAACCTCTCACCAAAGACAGTGAGAGACATGGCAGGCCTTTGATAACCCAGTGAGCTGCACTTCATGCACATGAGCAGCAGGTCATAAAAAGATGGTGAGGGAGAGGGCATGTGCATGCTCACCATCCCCCTGCCTGCTGCTGGTTGTAATATGTGATAGGAAGGCCTCACAAAAGCCAAAAACTGAAAGGAACAACAACCTTGAAGATCTGAATAATGGCGAGTGTTTTGGGTTGTCCTCATCACTTATACATGAGACAGCCTTTGGCCCCAGTGGATCACATGCCCTCGATTGAGTAATTCCCCATATCATAGGTGGACTCATTTACCTTGTGAGTTCAGGATAAAGTTGAACTATTCTGACTTTGTCAACTGTTGGCAACATGGACAGTTTCTGTGTACAAGATGTGCTTAACTTGTCTACCATTTAGCAAACTCTATACTATACTTTAAATGATCATGTATTTACATAGAGCTTTATAATTATGATGTTTACTTTAAATAAGCTTTGTTTCACTTAAACAACAAAATAATTTAGGTTGAATAATTGGAGCCGAACGTGTAAATTGGTCTCGGGGTGGGCCTGTGCTAACTTTCGTTTTGGCAAACACCAACAGCACATTTTACTATTCGGAGGTAAATATATTCTGCAGGGTTAAAACAGCTGGATTCATCGTTGCCTTTGTACTAAAAGAATCATTCGGTAGTCTTACCACTGGGGGGCAGTAAAAGCCTGCATATTACATTTGCTCCAGTTAGTCCAGGTCGCTGCCGTATAAGTGGTACAAAGTGCCCGCATTTTATTTATTTATTTATTTATTTTTGTTGTTCCCAGTTTGAATGGTTGTAAATTGTTTAAATTAATTGAAAATTTTAAATATAAAGGGCAGTGGTGGCCTGGTGGTAAAGTGCTGGATTATCGATCCTAAGGTTGTGGGCTCAAGTCCCACGCTCAACGGGTTATCATTGTCCTCCCCCAGTGCAGCAAACTGGGTTATCAAAGGCCGGCCATGTCTCTCACGGTCTATGGTGAGAGGCTGTAAAAGAACCATTGCTGACTTTCGACAAGGGTAGCTGCGTGTTTCTGCCCTGCGATGGCCTGGTGGGCGATCCAGGGTGTACGGGTGTACTCTGCCCTCGCCCAGAGTCGGCTGAGATGGGCACCAGCTTCCCCGCGACCCTAATTAAGCGGTTCAGAGAATAAATGGGTGAACATTTTTAATGATTATTTATCCAATGTATACAATATATGTACAGTATATGGAAATCTATTATCATCATTATTATCATCATCATCATCATCATTATTATCATTATTATTATTAGCAGTGTAGGTATTAGGAACAGCAGCAGCAGCAGAGCACCACTGCTCACTCTGCTCCCAGTATCTCAGTGATAATGTTAGTGAAGTCCTACAGATGTGATTTGCTGGAGTGTAATTAAAAAGGAAACCCCTGAGTTGTAAACCTGCAGAATCATGCAGCATTCACCAGGAGGACCAGCTTTAGAAAAACTCTTTCGGGTATTCGGTGTATCCTTCATTTTCGAACAATTTAGTGCCATAATAATTTGGTTATTACTTGTCGGATTAATTGATGTTATTGAAGTTAAATGTTTTGTTTTATTGTGATTTTTAAATGCGTATGAATTGTGCAGATGAGGGATGCAGATCGTCCTGAGAAGGGCCAGTTTGAGATCACAAGCCTGATGCGAAGCAGCCAGACAGGAGGCTACTGTCTGTCAACCAAATCAATAACTGTCAGGGTTATTCAGCCTGGTTTTAAGACCCAGGAGTTCATCACTCGTGGATGACGCTAAAAATGTGTGTGTGTGTGTGTGTGTGTGTGTGTGTCTGTGTGTGTGTGTGTGTGTGTGTGTGTGTGGAGGGTGTGTGTGCGTGTGTGTGGGGGGGGTATTAAATGGTTTAACTAATACGTTTGTGTATAGACCAATATATTTATTATTTTTACTATAAGATATTTTATAGGGTTTTTATTTCGGCACCCATCATTATTTAATGTTACCCAAATAATTAAATAAAAATGTATTGCAACATTTGGACTATTTATTTTTAAATAATAAGAACAATAAAAGGTCAGTTGTGGGGACATATATAGCAAAGTTACTGAGATTAAACATAAATTAAACGTATAAATCAGACAGATATACAGACAGAATTCAAACTACAAACTTCAGTTCTGTCCAGAAAAATATACAACTATATCACTTTATATCAAATTCTGAATTTCAAAGTTTGTTATTTTGTTTGGAGAAAACTTGTTGTTGTTGTTTCATTCTTTTCTGAACCGTTCATCCGTTCATTTTCTGCAACCGCTTAATGCTAATTAGGGTCACGGGGAGGCTGACGCCCATCTCAGCCGACTCTGAACGAGGGCTACGTACATCCTGGACAGCTCGCCAGGCCATCGCAGGGCAGAAATATGCTGTCGGCTATGCAGCTCCTCTTGTCGAAAGTCAGCAATGCTTCTTTTACATGAATCTCACTCCATAGACAGTGAAAGACATGGCCGGCCTTTGATAACCCAGTTAGTGGCACTGGGGGGGACAGAGACAACCTGTTGAGAGTGGAGCTTGAACCCCCAGCCTTAAGATCAGCAATCCAGCCCCTTACAATCCAATGCCCTATTATCATCATCATCATCATCATCATCATTATTCATTTGTTATGATTATTATCATAATTATTATCATCGTCATCATTTATTTATTATTATTATTATTATTATTATTATTATTATTATTATTATTATATAGTTTAGAGTATAAACAGTATTTAAGAGTATCTTTGACAGGCAGTGAGCTGATCACTCCGACATGCCTTTTAAATTCTATACATGCCGAACTGCTCGTCTTTATTTAAGCAACGTATACATACACTTGTGTGTATGTGTATGTGTGTGTGTGTGTGTGTGTGTGTGTGTGTGTGTGTGTGTGTGTGAGAGAGAGAGAGAGAGATGGATGGATGGAATGGTAGCAGTAGGTGTGTTTTCATGGGGATTTCCTCGTCCCGTTTGTCTCGGTTGATTGATTGTTCTATTTTGTCTGAAACGCGGCGCTCCGCGAGCTGCAGGATCTTTAAATGTCTGAACAATTCGAAGAGTGCGCTCACATCGAAAGCGCTGCTGCTGCTGCTGCTGCTGCTGCTGCACGTAACTGTGCCGATGCTGCATCCTTATCGTTTGCTCAATAAATTGGCACGAAATATAAATTAAAAATACTGTATGCCTTATTAGTTGTTCTTTTATATCACTCTCCTGTTTATGTGATCAGTAACTCTTACTTTATAAAGCACTGGGTTAGGAAATTAATTCATATTTCAGTTATAAATAGAAATAACTACATTTCGCATCGTTTTAAATTATACTGTATATAATTTTTCCTCCTGGCCTAAATGTCTTATGTTTGTGCACCTTTATAAATGTCCATTTTCCCACAGTGTTATTCATAATCAATATTTATGATAGACATTACTATGTAAATCCCCCTACTCTATTAAAAATATAATAATAATAATAATTATTATTATATGATCATTATTATAATTATTATTTGTTATTATTATTGTTGTTGTTCTTCCATTTTTGATACCCAGCTAGTGTAGCCTGTTTGATGACCTGATGGTGGTCAGATTATTATTATTATTATTATTATTATTATTATTATTATTATTATTAACCCATAAAAGCCCCAAATACTAAGTCCCCTAAAACAAATGTTGCATGAGTTGAAACTAATGACTTGAAGTTTTTAATCGAGCTCAGTGGCATATAGTGCATGGTTAGTAGGATTGAATACATGTTTCGATTTGAAAAGAGAAAAACACGATCCGTGCCAATGATCTTCACTTCATCAAGGACATGGTCCGGAAAGCCCTCAGTAGCTGCAACCATCATCTGGAAATCAGTTCTTATCCCGACATGCTGAGAAGCTTCAGTCAGACAGTTTGACTTGAACCAGGCCGATAAAAAAAAAAAAAGTGCAAATCATTTACTTGTTTATTTGTGTTCTGTAATTCCATTGTGTTTTTGTTTTAAGCGTTTGTTAACCGCAATGAGAGCGGAAACCCCCAGCAGATTAAAGGAAGAGCCTCGCCGCGGTGACAGTGCGCTCAGTCTCCGGACTGATTCATGAGTTCGAGTGAAACGCTCTCAGAACATCCGGACCGAGCTTAATGTTCTTACACTGTCAGCTGAGATGGGTCAGAGACTAAATGTGTCTGTTTGTCAGATCTGTAAACAATGCTTTTCTACAGTATGATGCGTCACTAATCGCGCTACAATAAGCGCGCTTGATAGAGTGCGGCATTGTTCGAGTGACGCGCACGCGGAGCGTCCCGCTGCCTTCCGTCCAATCACAGCGCGCCCTCACTCACCCCCCCTCCTATCCAATGGGAAATACGCGCGTGCAGGTGGCGGCGCGGTTATCAGCGGCTCCGGCTCCACGAGCATCATAACACTGAGTGAATTTAGCTAAAGTGAGCTAATGCGCGCTTTCACACGCACTGAAATATATTACACCCGAGACCTCCGACTTCCGGATTGTGGACCGCGACGGGGTGAGCGCTCAGATAGCGCTCCGAACCGGAACTCGCCCGAGACTCGGGTGCACATTTCCGTTGTTTTTGTTTGTTTGTTTGTTTTGCTTATTAAAAAAACTTTTGTTTTGTTTGTAGTCTGACTGAAACGACAGCGCTTCGAACTTGGATAAACTTACCCAACTTGAGTTGCACTGTGGGCGGTCCCAGCCGTCCCGCCGGCACGTCGTTTAGTGTCGTTAAGGTTGTGTTTGGTGTTTCCACGCGCTTCCTCTCAGCTTCACGCACACAAATGTTAGCGGTGGGGCAAATGGATGCTAACAGGCAGAGTGCTTTCGTGTTGGGTAGCACGCCGCTGGCTGCGCTTCACAACATGACCGAGATGAAGAACTCTCTGTTCCCGTACACGCTGCAGAACCCCGCGGGCTTCAAGGCGCCCTCGTTCACCAACCTCAGCTCCCAGCTGCCCCTGGGCACGCCGCACGGAATTAGCGACATCCTGGGAAGACCCATCACCACGGCAGGACAACTGCTCTCCACCTTCCCGCGGATAAACGGCCTGGCCACCTCCGCCGGGATGTACTTTAACCCCGCCGCCGTGTCGCGCTACCCGAAGCCGCTGGCCGAGCTCCCGGGCCGGGCGCCGATCTTCTGGCCGGGGATGGTGCAGAGCTCCCCGTGGAGAGAGCCTCGGCTGCACTGTCAGGGTGAGACCACCAACCCAACTCTGCCTTTTAAACCTTTTACACTACATTCTTAGAAAGTCGAATCTGATGATGTATAATTATACCATCTGGAAGAGATGACCAGGATTTAGATGAAGGAAAAAAAAATATTTTTTTTTTGGTGTTCTTACTTTTATTTTGATAAATAGAAATGCAACACGTCACTTCTTAATTCATAAATCCACAAAAACAAATTATTTTCAGAGCAAATTCATGACAGCTGTTTTAATTAGTGGATTATTCCACGAAAATTGACCACATGTGGAGCTGGACCTGTTCATTCCACAGTTGGTGATTGTATTATTATTATTATTATTATTATTATTATTATTATAAATGAAAATGGTACGTAATAAATTGGAGCTCGAACATTATTAAACATTATAATAAAAGAGTCGTGATTGTTATTGATTTTATTTATAAATATCTGATTATTTCAGCCCGTTCTGTACTGACTGGAATCAAGGCCTCTGAATTTACAAATCTTTAAAGACACAACTAACTTCAGACAAAAATATTTATATTTCAGCACAAACGAATATCATGCTGGATAAAGATGGGAAGAAAAAACACTCCAGACCAACTTTTTCGGGACAGCAAATTTTTGCTCTGGAAAAAACCTTCGAGCAGACCAAGTACCTGGCTGGGCCGGAAAGAGCGCGTCTCGCCTACTCCCTGGGAATGACTGAGAGTCAGGTCAAGGTGCGTGCTTCACAATTCACCCGAACATTATTGAGAAAAATGTAAAATAAATAATGCATGCGAATATGATTCAGCTTATTGAGAGAGAGAGAGAGAGAGAGGCCTGCGCATGAAATGTAGCATATTAGAATAACTACCAAAATCTTCCCAAATGTATTAATAATAATAATAATAATAATAATAATAATAATAATACACAATAATACACAATAATAATACACAATAATAATAATATTATTATTATTGTTGTTGGTATTATTGATGATAAAAATAATAATGTGATGATGATGATGATGAATGTATGCGTAATGCAGGCAAATAAAGATTCATCATTTCCTACGAATTAAAATTGGGCTTTCATGCTCTGATATTTCTCCCAGTGTGTCATGTGTTCGTCTCTGTCCACCAACAGGTCTGGTTTCAGAACCGGAGAACCAAGTGGCGCAAGAAGCACGCAGCGGAAATGGCCACCGCCAAAAAGAAACACGACTCGGAAACCGAGAAGATGAAGGAAAGCTCGGACAACGAGGACGAGGACGAGTACAACAAGCCGCTGGACCCAAACTCAGACGACGAAAAAATCACGAGACTGCTGAAAAAGCACAAGTCGGCGAGTCTGTCTCTTCTGAGCCCGAGCAGCAGCAGCTCGGACACGTTGTGATGTTGAGAGCGAACTGTTCTCCTCCATCACGTGAGGAACTGAAACCGAACCCGAAGCAGCGGAACCAGGGGACCACAGGGTGTGTGTGTGTGGGGGGGGGGACTGCCGCCGCAAGCCCAACTCAGATGTATATATTTTGTACCGAGTAAATTATCTTATTGAGCCCCAAAAGGACCGGGCTACTGTGCACCCTTCCTCTCCTGTGGCAGAATAAACACGCCTGTAGCACGAGGCCACTTCTCTAAGTTTCAGGACTTGAGTCTGATCCGCCGCCGAAGAGCACCGGCTGTAAATGATGGTGTAAATAGAATTTGTTCTAACAGTTTAACAGTGTCCTCTCCGGCCAGCTCCTTTCATTTAAAAGGACTGAAAACATTTAGGGCTACCTCTGTAAAAAATTAAAAATTAAAAAGGATCCAGATGGAGAGTTAAATGCTGAATTAAGAGAATATTATTGCTTCCATGCTGAAGTAAGAAAACCTTTGTATTATCAATAAATTATTTAACAAGCTTATGTTTTAAACATGTTTCACTACAATTCATTTTTTTTTAATTTTCAGATGTTCATGAATATGCTACTTTCCCTCATTTAGATTGTTAGCCCAAACACAAAGCAACAGTTCTAAGACTCAAAACCTGTGTGGTGTCTCTTGCTTTGGTATTTACTACAAATTAAATGCTTCAATGGAACTGAAAATAATTGAGGAGAAATTGTTTCTTCCTCATACATCACTTGTGTAGTTAAATTTGGATGTATTTTAATGACATGGACTTCATCTCCAGAAATAGTATTATAATTAAATCAGATATCAAAGTGTTATTATTATTATTATTACCGACCTAAATTTATTATAATTAATTTATTGAAAGAAACATCATGCAAAGCTGGAGCTTGATAGTTTTAGGAGACAGCAACAGAGATCATTGCAGTGTCTGAACTTCAGTGTAGAATTTGGGATTTGATCTATTTGTGTAATCGCCGTATATCCAGTGCAGCCCATTAGCCCAGATGTCATATTCCCCGGATGCTTTTACATCATATTACCCTAAATGCACCGTAAATCCAAAACGCAACTAATGTCCACAACTTCCACACAACGAGGCAGGTTGTTGCAGCTGGATGTCTGATGCAGCTGCCTTTGTTAACAACAACAACAAAAGCCAACAGATGTTCAGTGCAGAGAATCACCTGAATTATCTGGTTGTTTGTTGTGGTCTCAGACTGCAGGTTAATTTGACTTGTTTTGACTTGATTATGAAACAGGAAGTCGTGATGAAGTGTTCCGGAACACCAATAAAAGTACAAAAACTCGAAATTCAATCTGGTCTCCATTTGGGACTCAATATTACTGCAATTATGCAAGAATGTATAGATTAGTTTAAAAAGTCCGTCTATATCACAATAAGTGCTTGTCAAGTGACTTTTAATTTGAAAACAAGTTAGGTTATTTGTATAAATTTGCATGTAAAATAAATTAATGCAAAAATAAATCAGAAAAACAAGGCCTGCTGTTTGGATAATGCTGAAATGAAAATTAAAAAGGTACTCTCAATTAAATACTTTACTGAGCATAACAGATGATTAAAAAAAAAAAACCCAAAAACTTGTTTTTAATAATTTAACCGGGGTAGGTTTTATATACAGTGCTACCCTTAGTATAAAACACACAGTGAAAAAATATTAAAATAATTCAGAAGCGATGAAGACTATTGAGAAACTTGAGTTTTAATACACTTATTTTTTTTTTCGTGCATTTCGTTATCAAGCATTAAATAAACAGAGAGGTGTATTATACTGAGCGTACAGCAACACTTTCAGGGATTTCAACTTAATGATCAATAACTGGGCGGAGCTTATAAGCCGCCATTAAAGTCACTATTTTAGATAACGTAATAATTAATATTTAAAATTTTTAATATTTCTACCCCCCCCCAAATATGGATAATAATAATAATAATAATAATAATAATAATAATTTAAAAATACAACTTGTATATACATATGCATACACGTGTGTGTGTGAAGGGACCAAAATACTTTTCTAGGCATTTTTAGTGTCTTATTATTAACATTTTTATTAAATAATAATAATAATAATAATAATAATAATAAGAATAATAAAATACAATTACAATATAAAATGTTTGGCAGTAATGACAAACACACTTTTTGAGTTCTAATGGTTTTATTGCTTGAAAAGGCCAGGCCACCCATGGAGCTCAATCTCTATGTGCTATTACAGAGGGAACACACCGCATCACGTGACCGGTGGGAAAGGGGAAAGGTTACTGAGCAGTGTCCAAAATGGCGTATACTACGGTACGGACAACACTCAACAAAATGTCCAAACTTTTATATTTGGCTAACAAAATACATTCTTGTCGTCTAAATAACGCATTATTCTCACACCAAGCCTCAGAGCAGAGTCATGTAAGAAATTGTCCAGCAATGTAAAAGTAGTCGGTTTTATTTCACATTGTGTTCTGGTTAGCACTCTGCTTCACACTATTTAGTAAAGTATGCCAGTTTGGAGAACAGCTCCAAAGACGACGTGTATTTTGCTGCAAATTTATTCTCACTTCAGGGTGATTTAAATGAGGAAAAATAAAGAAATCAATATATAAACTACCTGCTTCACACGGCCTGTGAACTTATGTAGTGTACTAAAGTCAAATCGATCTGAGGAAACGTCGGCCGGCTGCTCATTGCCATTTTAAAGCTTTAATGAGTGGCGGGCAGATTAATGGTGAAAACAACGGAACAATTTGGGCCGCGTCCCAACAGCACACTAGAACACTAGAAGTAAGTGGACAGCGACACCATGGCACACTACTCACTCCTATGGCGAGCAGTTTGTAGCGTGGCCGTGAAAAGCGACCGGTTTCCTCCAACCAACTGAACAAATTCTTAACGTACACTTGTCTGCTGTGTACAATACTTGGCACCACGGACGCAAGTAACAAAACAACAAACAAATCAGAAAAACAATCAAAAATAAAAACAAAGAAAACAAACAAACAAACAAACAAAAAAAAAAATACAATTTAAATATACCCAAGCCTATCTAAAATATCACACTGAGAACCATATTATTATTATTATTATTATTATTATTATTATTATACAGAAATAATTTAGAATAAGAATAATAATGAAATAACCAAAGTGAGACTTCTATATGAAACTCTTATATAGCTACTTGCATGGCCTATGGCACTGGAGAGAACAGCGCAGGTAGGCTACAGGAAAGTTATTTTACTTGGAAAAAAAAGTGCACTTCAGATGATGTGCATTCTAATATAGGCTATAACTAAATATTCAAAAGCAAGCGGCAGGCTTCTATCCATACCTCAATGCAATCATTTTGGTAAGAATAATAAATTATCATCTCTTTAAAAAGTACAGCATATAAAATGAGACTTGGTGGATGTCATACACTGCTGTGTGTGCTGGGCACATGTGTCAGCAATGACAAATCAAACGACCATAAAGAAAGACATGGCAGGAAATAATGCACATAATATTAATTGAAATGAACTAAATAATAGTTCAAACAGAGGGAGACCACACAGCTCACACACAAAAAAAAAAGCAAATAGCACTAAAAAAACCCATCGACATCACTACATAATAATCCAATGTACAAATAAACCTAACACTATAAATATATACATCGTTTTTTGTTTGTTTGTTTTTATGTTTTGCA
The DNA here is from genome assembly GCA_024760905.1 of Plotosus lineatus. Lineage (NCBI taxonomy): Eukaryota > Metazoa > Chordata > Actinopteri > Siluriformes > Plotosidae > Plotosus > Plotosus lineatus. Next base: position 36,210,399 of record CM045736.1, read on the forward strand.
TTGCACTTCTTAAAACATCTTACACAAGATATGGAAGTATATTCTATAATGTAGAGGCATATCTAAAAATGGCAAATATTGTCTTTAAAATATGTAGTACTTCTGATTTTCTATTAGAGTTTTAACAACAAGGCTGTGTCATACAAGAACAGGTGTCCATTATGTTGTTTGCCTCGGTCTTGGTGTTCAGGGAAAAGGTCACAGGAAAAGTGTTGAAGGAGAGAAGAGAGTTTCATGAGCTATGTTGTTTTGCCTGTGTGTGTGTGTGTGTGTGTGTGTGTGTGTGTGTGTGCTTGAAGTTCAGTGTGTGTTCCTGAATCTTAAATCACTCTTGGGCACATGCTGCCATTTCTATTGTCGTGATAACTTGCACTTGTTTTCACTATGACTGGTCAGTCCTGCTGAAAAGTCTTATCAGTTTTTTCTGTGAGTAAGTGAGTGTGTGTGTGTGTGTGTGTGTGTGTGTGTGTGTGTGTGTGTGTGTGTGTGTCCAGCTGTTTCGGCATTTCTCACAGGGTAGCTTGTGCTGAAATCCCCTCCATTCTTTGACAGCATATATCTAGCCAATTAAAACACACACACACACACACACACAGTGAGAGAGAGAGAGAGAGAGAGAGAGAGAGAGAGAGAGAGAGAGAGAACAAGTTAAACATGGTCATTAAAAACTGAATAAACTATTGTATCATGATGTGATTTAAAAATAAAAAACGAGAAAACAAAATATAATGAAAGAAAAAATATTTACCACATCACTGCATGACACAACACTTGTGCTTATTTGCATTAGGTTTACCTGCCCCTGTGGTTAATCGAAAGGACAGGAAAACAGGCTGCGACACATACAGACACAAAAAAGAAGACGGAGAGAAAAAAAATAAATCAGGAACAATGCACTCAAATTTATTTCTTCCAAGTTTGCACATGGGATACTTTTAGCTTCTCCCTACATCTAAAGCAGAAGTGACTGTGCTGCTGATGGCTGCGTGAGGCTCATGCAAAAAGTTCTCATAGCAACCGAACTGTATTTCTCAGACACGTCCAGAACACAGAGAACTTGTGGTCTCCGTGCACAGTTTGGCCTGATACGTAAGAACCGACTACCTACACATCACACACACGACTTCCAATAAATATTCACATTCTCCTGTTTTAAAGGTTTCTGTGTGCAAAGTTATGTCAGCATGGAGAAAGAAAACTTCTGAAGCTTTAGGTTGATAAGGTAAAAATGGTTGATGTTTAGGAGGCGAGTGTATTTGAGGCTCGAACGTCAGGATGATGTAATGAGGTTAATCAAGCAGAGATGGAGAGGAATCTTTTCTGTAAACTGTTTCTGCTTACCATTTGTTTTCCAATCTTTCTTTTTTAGGAAGCAAAAGTGTTAAACTTAACTAACAAACTCAATGTAAAATTATATATGACAAAATATAATTCAGCCAGATTCATGGTTAACACACTAACACAGACTTCTGGGTACTCAGACACACAACTGCACATTTATTACCGTGTAATAACACACTCGTAACCCCGTCACAGTCAGGAAGACAGACCTTCTTCCAGTCAGACACAGTTTCTCAGTCAGACTTTCACACTCTCCCAGTCAGACTCGCACACGCCTCCCTGTCGGACACGCACGCACGCAAGCACACACACACACACACACACACACACACACACGCACACACACACACACACACACAAGCATTCCCTCCCCTTAAAGCACACACTCTCTCTCCCAGTCAGACTCATACATGCCTCCCGGTCGAACACACACGCACGCACGCACGCACACACACACGCACGCACACACACACACACACACACACACACACACACACACACACACGCATTCCCTCCCATTACAAACACTCTGACCGAGTCAGACTCACTCCAACGCCACAGTCAGACTTGCTTATGCCCAACCCGTCAGACATGCACACCTACCTGCCCAGATACACAAACTACTTAAACTACTTTTCTATCAATTCCACATTTCCTATGAGACAGACTCACACACTCCCTCCTAGTCAGACTCAGACACACACACACACACACACACACACACACACACACACACACACACACACACTCCCTTTTAGTCAGACTCACTCGTAGTCAGACACACAATCTCCCTACTGCTCAGACACACACACTTCCAGTCAGACTAGCACAGAGTCAGACACACAGACTCCCTCCCAGTCACACACAGTCTCCCTCGCAATCATACACACATATCCTTCCTCAGTCTTGCATACACAATCTCAGTCAGGTATACTGGCTGTTGTAGACTTATTTCAAATAGTAAGCCAGACACGTGTTTATAACCATAAAGCACAGACTCACAGTCAGACTCTCACACAGATGAATAAAAGATAGAGTGACATACCTTGTGGTCCCCCATGCATACATTGGGTCCTATATTGTCATATGTTATTGACTTCTCCTCAGCCTCTGGCTGTGAAAAATAAGTAACAGAACAAAAAATAAGTACAAACAGTGCATATGAGCACAACCTTCTTAGTATTTGAGCACAAATACGTTGTACATATTGAGCCAAATGAATTTCATATTTGCTTTGAGTTGAAAAAGATAACAGGTAAAGGGGTACACAAAATACAAACACAAATAGATGTTGGCGTATATCCACCAATATAAAATATTTTTACTTTCTGAGCTGCTTTTCTGCTCACCACATTTGTACTAAATTCTTATTTGATATACTGCAATTTTGTATATTTTAAATAAGAATCAAATATGACATCGGGTTAATTAAATACATTGGTATGACACTTAGGCTCTCTCTGACAGTTTTATACAACAAAGCCTGTATAGTGCATCCTTCCTGACCGGAAAGCTTTTTAACTGCACACACTACAAACTCAGAATGGACCTGTCGAGAAATACTCATGTGTACTCAAACCATCATTCATTCTACTTGGGTCATGCGGTGACTGGTGCCCATCTCAGCTGACACGGGGCAAGGGCATGGTACACCCTGAAAAACTCACCAGACTGTTGCAGGGCAAACACTCACACTACAGACGCTCCCCGACTTACGTTTTAGTTCGGTTCCGGACAACCGAACATAAAGGTGAAAAAAAAAGTAAGTTGTTACTGTAAGTTCCAGTGACGTATGACGTTCATACTGTACTATACATCCATAAATACCATTACCGTATCTCATAAAACACCCATAAATCAATTATTATAAACATAACATTGTAAAATAATATCAAATATATCAAATAATATCAACATTAATTTCAAATAAATTAAATCCAAGCAAATTAATTTCAAATAGATAAATTTTAATCAAATTCACTCATCAAATATCAAATACAGTATCAAATATAACCTTTAATATTCTCTATGATGTGATCTTTCTGCTTGTAAATGGTTCCGATGGTCGACGGAGCCATCTGGAAGAAACGTGCAACAGTCACATGTTTTTCACCAGCATTAATTTTCTTGATAATAGCCATCTTCATTTCTAACGAGATGGCTTGCCGCTTTTTCTGATTACCACTATCACTCGTAGGCTTACGCTTCTGACCAACCATATATGCTTTGGGCTACAAAAGTCCGCAAAACAGTGTAAACACAAAGATCACAGAGACAACATCTTAACACAAGGGTAACACGCAGTGAACTGGGAAGAAGGAGGGGCACGTTCAGTCTGTCGTTTGTAAACAATGGACGCAGCATCATTAGGCCATTGCGTCATTACGTCAGCGTACTACGTAGGTATGTCTCGTACTACAGAGAGCACACTAAACTCAAAATTTGATATAAAAAAAAAACAACAAAAAAAAAACATAAAATCGAAAAATACGTAAAAATGAATGAACGCAAGTCAGGGAGCGTCTGTAGTTAGCTGCATGTCTTTGAACTGCAAAATGAAACTGAAGCATCCAGAGGAAACACATACATGCACAAGGAAAACATGCAAACTCCACACAAAGCACCCGAGACTGGGAATCAAACCCAGGACCTTCTTGTTGTGAGGTGAACATGCTCATTACTACACCACTGTGCTGCCTGTGCACAAATGATGATTAAAATACAGTAATAACAATAATAAAAATCTGAAGGCATTCGAAGCACAAAATTATTTCTGAATGGACTTCAATCTAAAAATACAGGAGCACACAGTTCATCCTTACACTGCAACGTGGTAACACAGCCACACAACCCATTCAAACACACAGTAATGCTACCTTTCCATCTCAGGTTATGCTTCAACATTCCAATTTGTGCAAGAGGGAGTTTTGCGACAAGAGGCGCAGATACATTCATCAAAAAGATACTTGATAATTTACAAAGGCAGCATAAAATTGTGGATTTTCGGCCTGCGTAATCTTTAGACAGATAAACAAATTATGGTAGGGGCTGGGGCTACGGTGGTGTGCACGCTTCAACGAGCCTTCATTACGGTGCAGAATGTGGAAGATCCTCAACCCACCGCTGCAGGCAAACCTTCAGCGTGTTAGGGCTCGGCAAGCAGAAAATAACACGGCACAGAACTAACGGAGCACGGCATGATCGATGATGCTGCGCACAGCTCTGTTTACAGGTCCATATCTCAACAATCTGTGCCATTTCTGCCTTGGAGAGAGGGAGTGGGAGAGAAATTCATAGGGAGTGGGTGTGAGTGAGAAAGAAAAAATGTGGAGGGTAAGAAACTGAGTGATGGAAAGGATGAAATTAAGGAGAAATTAAGAAGGGCAGGAAAAAAATTAAGTAAGAAAAAAAACAAGAAATATAAGAGAGAAAGAATCAAACCTACATAAGCTTCTGGAATCGAATGGAGGATATTTTAATTTGTGTTTGAGTTACGCAACGTGCATTAAGAAAACAAATCGTGATCTTAACTGGCTGTTGTTTTGCAGGTCTCTTGCTATAAGGTTGCCCATTTCATGCATGAAAAAAGCAACACCAGCCTTATACTGCCCGAGCCTGCAAAATTCTTTCCACTGCTCTTGATGTCCATCATTATCATAGTTGGGGGGGGTTTACACCTGAGCCTAGCGGCTTATCAGGCCGGTGCTTATCCCCGGTTTCCGTAGCGTGAAGCAACCAGGAGTACAACTCCTCCTGGATGGGACGCTAGTCCATCGCAGGTTACCTTCCCAGTATATTTTTACCAGTAACCATTTATACTGCTGGGTGAAAGGAGGCACACTTGTGGTTGAGACCTTGCCCAGGGGTCTTAGCACAGTGAGGGTCTCAGTGTGATTCGAACTCACAACCTCCCAATCATGAATGCAGCACCCTAACCACTACACAACTGGTCCCATTATCGTAGTTAAATGATCTGTAATGCTATGAAAGTAATATCACACAATACAGTTCTTTAACAAGAAGGGCACAATGAAACAGGTTTTAAACTGTATTTACACTCGTTTCAGATACTGTAAGGAATAAACACACGTTATCAGAATGAGTCGGATAAAATCATTAAAAGTTTTAATATAAGTATCTAAGAGGTATTATTTAAATTAAACTCAGAATTATATGAATAGGGCAATCATCATTTATTTATAATGGTGGTTTGTGTGCGTGTGTGTGTGTGCCAATTTGGAGCACAATGATTATCTGAAAATAGTTTAGAGTTAATTGTTTTATAGCTAATCTGTGATTGTAAGAGTTCATTTGTCCAAAGGAATTAATAGATTATAATTAAAACTACTGTACCACTAAAACAGCAGTGGTATACATTACTCTCTTTTCACATCAATTAGAAATGCTTGAGATTATGTTAAAGAAGTAAACCCAGTGAAAAATGAAATGAGAAACTCCATCCACACTTGGTAAGAGTATCTGGATCACCAGTAAGTTAGACCTGAATGGGGTCAGATGTGATCCGATCACCCAGACCACTTGTAAAGGTTGGGGACATGCACAAATCATCATTTGAAACAGTTGGCCTGCATTTCCTCCGTGGATTGATTTTCCTGTCTGAGACTTGGGGGTTACCCCACACCTGATTAAAACACACTACCGGCGATGAGATGCGACTCATTTTTATTTAGAACAATTATTAAATAATACTAGATAGGGGCAGTGGTGGTCTAGTGATATCGGGTGCTGGATCGCTGATTCATAGGTTGAGGGTTCGAGTCCCACTCTCCACAAGGTTGTCACTGTCCCTCCCACAGTGAAGCTAACTGGGTTATCAAAGGCGGGTCGTGTCTCTCACTGTCTATGATGTGAGGCATGTAAAAGAACCAATGCTGACTTTCGTAAAGAGTAGCTGCAAAGCCATCAGCGTGTTTCTGTCCCTTGCTAAAAAGGGTTGTGACAGGAAGGGCATCCGACGTAAAAACCTCTGCCAAATCAAACGTGCGAATCAGATGATTCGCTGTGGCGACTCCCGAGTAAAAGGGAAAAAGCCGAAAGGAAGACAGACAGACATTAAACAATACTAGATAAATCATAAAGCTTGGTACTGTATCTGAAAAAAATCTATTTAACTAATGTTCCAGACTGCTATATTCTTTATTAGGATCAAGGGGAGGTTGGAGCCCAGTCAAAGGCGAGGCACACCCTGAACAGCAGCATGTGCTTGGGTGGGTTTCCTTCTGGTACTCCAGTTTTCTCTCACAGTCCAAAGACATGCACATTAGGCTTGTTGGATAGTCTGAACTGTAGTAACCAGAAGGAAACCCACACAAGCACAGGGAAAGCATGCAAACTCCATGAAGAAACTCTCTCTCTGAACACTGGGCATGGACTCGGGATCTTCTTGATGTGAGACGGATGTGCTAACCTCTACACCACCGTGTCACCCTGGTGAAAGAGATGTTGAAAGAAGTCGCATGTCTCTATTACGACTTCATTAAGAAAAACTGTTACATTTACACTTTGCAACTTATTTTATGATTAATTTTCTTTGTTGCTTTAAAATCCTTGTACTTTCTCGGGTTGCAAAGGATTGTGTTTCGAATTTGAAGCTGCATATTCAGCTAAAAGACAGTATTTTTATTGAGACACTTCTCTTCTTCAGGCACCATAGCACATGCCTAGGGAGCCCCTTCAGGTTCGGGAGCAGCATAGAATAGACCAATTGTACGTCGGATCTCGTAAAAGTTGGCTAAAAGCCCTAGGTTCGGAAGCCCAGTAACAGTGCTACTCATCGATGTTAAACAAACTTCGAACAACATGACCAAAGATAAGAGCAGAACAAACACAAACAACATAAAAGGAATGTGTAGATCTTCAGATTTAATGCATCTTGTCCAGTAGGCAGGGTAGCAACGATAACTTTGACTGATTGTGGGGTCTCCTGACCGTCATCCCTCCACCACAATCAACAAATTTTCAACTAAAACCAAATAATCAACGAGGTGAAATATTTAGACATATAGTGTTCCACAGACAGCACGAGGACAGAGGTTTTAGTTAACAATCTGAGTGTCCAGCAGTTTAATTACCATGAACTGTTCAACTGCTAAATATGAAAAAATGATTTTCAGTAATCCCCCTTATTTCGCGATTAATGGGGACCCCCCCCAGCGAAATGTGAAAAACCACGAAATGACTTCTGCCACTTCTTAAGGACACACACTCACCTATGTATTATATAAAATTTATATAGAAGTTAAATTAAAAGTGTCCTATGCATGTTAATGTTATACAGGCAACGTGTATTAATATATAAATAAATTATACACCTTATAATGACAAATATATATATATATATATATATACTGTCTGTCTGTCTTCCTTTAGGCTTTTTCCCTTTTACTCGGGAGTCGCCACAGCGAATCATCTGATTCGCACGTTTTGATTTGGCAGAGGTTTTTACGTCGGATGCCCTTCCTGTCACAACCCTTTTTAGCAAGGGACAGAAACACGATGACGACTTTGCAGCTACTCTTTACGAAAGTCAGCAATGGTTCTTTTACATGCCTCTCACTATAGACAGTGAGAGACATGGTCCGCCTTTGATAACCCAGTTAGCTGTACTTGGGGGGGGGGGATGAGAGTGACAACCTTGTGGAGAGTGGCACTTGAACCCCCAACCTTTTGGATCAGCGATCCAGCGCCCTATACCACTAGACCACCACTGCCCCAAGAAATACTGTATAACAAACCTTATAAATAACAAATCCTTGGCCACGTCGAGAAGGAGAATCACTGGTGCCTACAGAGCCTTTGCTTTAGTACGTATCATGTTAGTGTCAAAACACATTATTTTTGCGACAGTCCGTAATCCACAACGATAAGGCATTTTCCATTTTCATAACTGTTATGGGATGTGCTAGTTGGTGGTTTTTAACTCACTCTCTCTCTTTCCTCATACACTGCATGCGCTGGTGAGGGGCGTGGCTGTTATCTGCAGGCGAAATCCAGAGAGCGCGCCTGAATTCACTCAGCCATCAGTGCGCTATAAATAGCTCCGTGCTCGACCAGTTTCCGTGTTGATACTCTCCCAGTGATTTTGGTTTTTGTTTGTCCCTCACCACTACGGTCAAAATTATTTTTCTCGCACCCCAGTGCTTCCCCTGAGCTCAATAAAAGTCATTGTTTCATGATGGAGGAAAGATGTGTTGGATGCTGGGAAATATAATCTCGACCAATAAGCTTGCTGGATTCACAGCCAATCAGAGAACACTCAAGTCAAGCAGGAGAATGCATGCTGGGTAGCATAGTTGAATGTACATGTAATGCTGCAGGGTGCGTGAATTTTGAAAAATCTTGAATTTGTAAATTTCCCGATGGGAAATCCCGCGATATTGTGGGGACGCGAAGTAGGAAACACGAAGGGGCAGGGGATTACTGTAATTGAGTGATATCAGTTTGCTTTTGGCAGATCTGGCAATCCTTTAAGTTATAAAGTGTTACAAGTGGTTCCTTAAGCGGAATTTGTGGTGCCTATTATTATTACTAATAACGGGCGTGGATGGCCTTCCATTTCAAAGTACACTTTTAAGAGATTACATGAAGCAGAGGTTAATACCAAATCTAAAGTGAGCTAGCAATAGGACAGAGGGGGGAAAAAAAGGAGTTGAATGTTCTGGTACATCTTGGAGCAGCTCTTGGCCTGGCTGGCTGCAGGTTGACTCAGACTGAACAGCCAGAGTAACAAAGATCTGCTCAGCGCGATGGAGACTTATGAAGCTTTATAAAGCAGACATTCGTGCCTGGCACTCTACGAGAGCAGGCCTGTATATTCTGCCAGTGTGGACAATGAGCTTTGCATGGCAGATGAAAGTTTACATATTCAGCACCCACTCCATCTGTGACCCTGGCAGAGCAAAACTACCGGAGAGAGGTGGAGACAACACAGATAGAAATGTGGAAAACTTCACAGATACCAAGCTAAAATGAGTAGAGACCAAGTCCAATAACTGCTACACTGAACCACTTGACTTAATCTGACTCAGAATAAAATAAATTATTGCATACTTTTTATGTTGAGCTTCATGCAATGGATTTATGTTTGTAATCTAACAATCTGAACTAATAATTCATTTTATTTCATGTTCTGTTGTTTACGCATAGTGTAACTGTGATTGAGAATTTTATTTAAGCTGCACTGACCTTTAAGACGAGGTCTTTGGCAGAGGAAGACATGAGGATACGGTCACACCAGGCAGGGCATCGTGTGTTCATGTACTGCTTCCCCTGACTGCTGTCCTCACTGTACGGGTAGCTACGGACACAAACCGGGATTAGATAAAGAATTGTGATTCCACAATGCACAGGTTATGTCTTGCATTTTAGACACCACATATCATTTTCAAATAAATAATTATATTAAAGTAATTAGTCCACATTGACCGTAGACAAACACACACCTGATACATGTACTTTTGTATCTATACATACACAAATAAACCTATACGTCTTATATTGTAATGCATGTATGATACAGATTATGCAACAAAAAAGTGTGCAGGGTAAATAAAAGCAGAAGAAAAATACAATAATAAACCAATGTTGTAAATATAGACATTACATGGCGTCTACATATTATCTGCTGAATCCTTTTATCATTTACACAGTACCGCATGACCAAAGTTTCTGTTATTATTACAAGGCATTAAATTGGCCAATACAGTGGTACCTCACCTTACCACCAAACGAAAAATTCAGGTGATGAAACGCATTTTCCTAAAATTTTTGTCTCAGGATACCAAACAAGTTCACATTATGAAAGCGCCATCTTAAAAATTCAAACATTAAAACGTGCCACTCAAACAAGGCACGAGCTGCTCTCCCATCAATGATGTTCAAACATCCCACCCCGCTGGCCTCCCATTGGCTAACAACTGAGTTGTCATTCATGTCGCCTTCACTCGAGGGCTATCTTGGACAGGTCCACCTGATGCCATCTTGGACAGGGATCCCATTGCCTATTATAGAGCTGAATCCACCATGATGCTTTTCGTGCAAAGAACAGTTACTGTTGTTTTATGCTTTATTTTTTGACTCAGGCTTTTAACCTTCCAGAAACATTTGGAAGATAATAACTCTGCTAATAAGACATGCGCGCGTGCGTGCGTGCGTGCGTGCGTGTGTGTGTGTGTGTGTGTGTGTGTGTGTGATTTCCGGTCCAAGTGAAAAGAAACGGGCTAGAGTGGTATCACAAAGGATTATGTGTATACACCTGCCTTCCAACGGTACAATATTGAAGCAGAAGGACGTCTTAAGAGGTATTCTTTTATAAATTTTCAAGGGTTTAGGGGGTAGTCAAGGGTTTGGGAGCCTTGGAACGAATCACACGTTTTACATGTAAAATGTGGTTCAACTTACGAAAAAAGCTCTGGAACGGATTAATTTCGTAAGGTGAGGTACCACTGTATATCAAAGCATATTCCCAAACTTATTTGTGTCAGATTCTTATATCAGTACATAAGTATTTCAAAAATACTCAAATACAATTCACATCAATGTATTTTCACTTTGAAGTAACTGCCACTGTATGCACATCATGCAATGTACATACAGTGTAAATTTTTAAATTTATTATATACTTAACTTATGTCAGCCTAATTGATGTCAGTGCAGTATGCAGTACAATAATAACCGTGTTTAAAAAAGTGAATAAAAAAATCCCTATAATAGCTTTTATTTCCATACACACAAATGCATTGGGAACACGAAATGTTCTCTTCCAAATCAAAACATGAGGAAAAATGTCTCCAATTTGTGTTATCCATTTAAAAAAATTGAAGAAAAGTGAATATTAGATTCAGTTAGAAAACAGCAGTGTCTGCATTTGTTCTTTACAAACTCAAGCGTTCATTATATAAACTGAAAAATATTGTAAGGTTTTTGCTTTCCTATGAATCACTGAATTAATACTCAGTTTTATAACCACTGTTTCTCAGAACATCTGCCGGATGGAGTCAACCAACTTCTGGCACCTGTGAACGGGTTTTCCAGCCCAGGATGATTGGACTACATTCCACAGTTCTTCTGTATTTATTGATTTTGCCTCAGACGCTGCATTTCTGATGTCAGCCCACAAGTTTTCTATTGGATTAAGATCCGGGATTGGGGCAGTCACCCTATAATGTCAATCTTGTCGGTTTGGAATGAGATGTTGTCCGTTTACTGGTGTGTTTGGGGTTGTTGTCTTGTTGGAATACCTGTTTCAAGGGCATCTCCTCTTCAGCATAAGGCAGCAGGACCTCTTCAAGTATTCTGATGTATTCAAACTGATCCATGACCCATGGATGTGATAAATAGGCCCGACACCATGGTATGAGAAACATTCCCATATCTTGCGCCACCATGTTTCACGGTCTTCACAGTGTACTGTGGCTTGAATTCAATGTTTGGGGGTTGTCTTACAAACGGTCTCTGGCCATTAGACCCAAAAAGTTAAAAAAAGGTAAAGTCCGTTGGGCTTTTTAAACCCGAGGCAGATAGGCTCATCAGGCCGATGCTTATCCCCGGTTTCCATAGCGTGAAGCAACTAGGAGTACAATTCCTCCTGGATGGGACGCTAGTCCATCGCAGGTTACCTTCACAGTATATTTTTACTGGTACCCATTTATACTGCTGGGTGAACAGAGGCACACTTGTGGTTAAGACCTTGCCCAGGGGTCTTAGCACAGTGAGGGTTTCACGGACATTTGAACACACAACCTCCCAATCACGAGCGCAGCACCCTAACCACTACACCACCGGCCCCACCATTGGACCCAAAAAGAGCAATCTTAATTTCATCTCTCGACAAAATGTTGTACCATTTTCTCTTTAAGTCAGTCAATGTGCTCTTTGGAAAATTCTAACCTCTTCAGCCCGAGTTTTTTTCAACAGTGGGACTTTGTGGGGGTTTCTTGCCATGACTCAGCTTCACATACGCGTTCATACGATTGTTTGCTGAGTCCTGGCCATTTTGGCTTTTCTTTGATCCAATCGAATGGTAGTTTTTCACTTTCTTCCACACACTTCAGATTTTGGTTGCCATTTTAAAGCATTTAAAGCAATACAATAGTTAATTTTAGCTGAGTAGTCTGTTATTTTCTGCAATTTTCTGTTTCCCCCTATCTCCAATCAACTTTCTAATCAAGGTTCATTGTTCAGAAGAACAATGAAGAGCATAAAAAACATTTGTTGTCTTCATTCCTTGAATAAAGACAATAATTGTCAACAGTTTTTCAAAGAATGTACGACCTCACTAATTGACCTCCACACTGCTATTATTTTGAAATGTTCAGTTAATGATTCAATTACACAGCAGCATGCATGTTGTAACTGTTGGATCTATTACTCTACTACACCTGATAGTAAATTATTTTCCATGCAGAAATATAATTTCTACTAAAAACAGTGATTGATCAGATTAGTGATTTCTGACTCGAATTATTTTGAACACAATTGTATATATACTATATGGAAAATTTTTATAAACTGATAGGTTTGCTGTCTAAGAATTAAAAAATGCTAAAAAAATCCCCTGTGGATTATGTTTTAATCAAAACAACAGACATGTACCATTTGTCATAGTTACCTGGAGCAGATGATGTCATCAGACTTAGAAATTTGAAAATAACCATAAAAATCCAATTTTAGTTTACTTTTCTTGTATTTCTATGTAGAATATACCCCATTTTACAGTTTACTTATATTTCTGTGTATTATATATCAAAAGCCTGGTAAGTTTCAAAAGGAAACCATTAGCTATAAAGCGCTTATCTCTGCGCTTATTATTCTAAAAATTCTTGATTTGATGAAAGTGGTTGGTGAAAATTATTTTCTAGCTAGAAATATTTGAAATCTCCATTTTAGAAACATTCTGATTTTTTCACTATTGTCTGGGGCTTAATTTTGTGTGTGTGTGTTTCTTTAACCATAACCCAGTGTACAGAGTGTATGAAAATGAGTGACCTGAATCAGAATCTCTCAATGCTCCAGCACTCCAGCTGCTTGGACGTGGTCACTTGCTTAGTCCAAATGACCAGAAAAAACACAATATCACACAGCCCGCTATGATGAATCCCCTCACTTAACTAAGGAGAATTGGCTCAGTAAACAGAGACCTGGCAACAGCTCATCCCATGTAGCCTGGGTCCGCCACAGCTGCCACTTTGCACTCCATCGCTCCGGACAGCTCCATGGTGATGGTAAACTCGAGAGGGTCAGGGGGCAGAGGCGGGCAGAGCTGCTTAACGCACATCCGGCTAACACACAGAACCTTTAACCGGGTGGCCAAACACTAGTCAGTTGGGGGGCTTTGCACAGGGCCTGGGTGCAATTAACATTAATGGTTCTTTAAACATGTGGAAATGAAGGAGTGTTTTGGTATGTTAAAACGGTTCTAAAGAGATTCCCTGGATGAAAGAGCTCAGGAAGAAAGACAGTGCATGATATAGGAGGCTAGAGAGAGGTAAAGAAGGATATAAAGGGATAGAGAGGCAGAGTGTGGGAATCTGGGCGGGTAGTGTGGTGCTGGGATCTTCAAAGTAAAAAGGAGTGTGGCCTTTCTTCAGGAAGGACCACACAACCGAAACAGGAAGTATCAGAAGCAATCATTGAGGCTGATCAAACAGCTAAAGAAACAAAAAGCATGATGCGAATGTTAGATTACAGCGGAGAGGTGCCTGGTAAATCAACAGATACGAAATATCTTCCCTACTACAAACAGACCTGAGAGTTCATCTGGTAATACTTTATTCGCGTTACCCAGCTTTATCAGAAAAAAAAAAAAAAAGTCGATTCAACCTTTTCAACAACTAGTTTGGCTCAAGTATTTTAAACAACAATCCACTCGTGTAAGAAGTCTTCTGTGTTCTCTCTCTCTCTCTCATACACACATATATACACACACACATGCATGCTCACTCAGATAGAGTTGATCTAGATTACACTGCTCTAATGCAACAGCAAACAGCAGTTCAGTGCAGTAGGGCGAGGTGATGGATGTGAATCATTAGCACACACAAACGTATCTGCCAGAGTCAATGGCCGGCCTGGGTGTGCAAACCAGAGACCGTCAGCCGCTATCAGGCCCTTATTGCCCATGGCAAGACTAATTAGGCTAATTAATGGGGCCTCCGGGATAAACTCAACAACCTACCACCTGCGTGTGTGTGAATGAGAGCGAGAGAGAGAGACGGAGAGAAAGCGAGAGCTGATGAGAGCAACAGGTTGCTAAGTTCAGTGACAGTGTCCGTAGGAACACTTAAACAATAGTGCAAACAATTGTCGGATAAGCTCCCATTACAGTTCCTTGAGGAGTAGGTAAAAGTCAGGAACGTATGGAGCTGGCGTCTGTGAGTGTACCAGGGGGATTTCACACACAGCTCTAAGGTTCATGCTCTAATGAGACCTCTTCTTCCCTCTGCTCCCCAAAGCACTTAGTGATTCCTCTCTGTCAGTGATTTTAATGTCTGACTGACTCCTGACATTATTGCTCTTAATGTCACTGTCTTAGCCCTGCATGTCTGAGCAGCATGGGGACAAGGAGGGAGGGGGAAAGAAAGTGAAAGAGAAAGAGAGAGAGAGAGAGAGAGAGAGAGAGCAAGAGAGAGATTGTGTGTGTGTGTTGGGATTTAAAAAAAAAAAAGAACTTCCATATCCTATCAGATCCATTATCTGGTTATCTTTTTATATATAATGACAAATAAGTGATAAGTCAAACAATTGTGTGTAATCAGGGCAATAATGAGAGTCGTGGCCGAGTGGTTAAGTCGATGGACTAGAAATCGATTGGGGCTTCCCCGCGCAGGTTCGAGTTCTGGCGATTCAGAGTATGCTTATTCTCTCTCCTTTTAAAAAGCAGCTTTGGGACCAAAAGGGCACTGGTTTGATTCTTGAACAAGCAGGTGAAAAAAAAAAGTGTGGCGAATGGGAAGTGACCTGCACCTTCTCCTCCCTTCCTCCACATTAGTACCTGAAGCCCACTGCTCTTAAGTGTGTGCATGTGTGTGTGTGCGTGCGTGCTCACTTTGGATGGGTTAAATGCAGAGGAAATAATTTACTTACAGGATTAGTACAGTACATAAAAATCAAAATTATACTGTATATATGTGTATATATACACACACACACACACACACACACACACACAGTGGTACCTCACTTTACGAAAGTCTCATCAAGTGAAAAATTCAGGTGATGAAACTCATTTTCCTAAAATTTTTGTCTCTGGATATGAAAAAAGTTCACGTTACGAAAGCGCCATCTTAAAAATTCAAGCGCGCCATTCAAACATGCCATTCAAATATTAAAACACTCCATTCAAGCAATGCACGAACTGCTCTCCCATCAATGACGTTCAAACATCCCGCCCCACTGGCCTCCCATTGGCTAGGAGGGATGACGCAGCTACCTCCCATTGCCTATCTCCCAACATCTCGCCCCGCTGGCCTACCATTGACGATGACGCAGCTCCCTCCCATTGACTATTATGGAACTGCATCTACCATAATGCTTTTCGTGTAAAGGACAGATTTACTATTGTTTCATGCTTTATTTCTTGACTCAGGCTTTTAAACTTCCATAAACATTTGTAAGATTATAACTCTGCTAAAAATACATGGTCAACACGTGCGCGTGTTATTTCCGGTGCGAGTGAGGAGAAGAAGAAATGAGCTCATAGCATGCGGTTGAGTGATATCACAAATGAATATGGCCAACCCCGTCTACCATCGGTATGATATTGAAGCAGAAGGAGGTCTTAAAAGGTATGCTTTTATAATTTTTAAAGGGTTTAGGGGGTAGTATTGGGGGCCTTGGAACGAATGACATGTTTTACATGTAAAATGCGGTTCACTTTACGAAAAATCCAGGTTAAGAAAAAGGCTCTGTAACAGATTAATTTCGTAAGGTGAGGTACCACTGTGTGTATATGTATATATGTTTCATAATGTATATATACACACACATACACACACATATATATATATATATATATATATATATATATATATATATACATATATATATATATATATACACACATACACACACACACACATAATATATATATATATATATATATATATATGCATACACACACACATATATATGTTTCATAATGGATATCATCTAACCTGTGAGTCAGGGGTCAGTGAGTCAAAGACATAAATACAGAACACAACTAAAACTCTGACAATGAAAAGTACAGACTGTTTTCTGTCATCGGTGCCAGAGAATGTAAGAAATGTAACTCAATTTAAATACATTTATTCTATGTTTTAAACGGCGATGTATATAGAGACATTACACGTACTGTATATTTTAATATATATGTGTGTGTGTGTTCTGCACACAGCAGGTGCAGATTGAATACTCATTGATATTTTTGGGAATGATTTGCTCCAGTAGCTCAAGAAAAATGCCAGTTTAGACCTGCGCTGTAGAAGAACTGAAGAATCGTAGAAGGCTGAGGAACAGTAGAACTTGTAATAGAGTTAGTCTATGCAAACTTCTTTTTTTTATTGCATTTTGTATATGAAAAATATTTACTACATTAAAAATATTTCCATCAGTTCACAGCGGTATTACATTCCAGTAAAATTATATTTATTATTTATTGTTTTTAAATATTAGCAGCACTAGAGATGCAGACATGAGAACTCTCTCCACAAAAAAATAACAAGTGCTTCTGTAGACTGTGTGTCACATACATGGTTTAACTTTATCACAGTAGCACTGCACAACATTGTTTTTGCTACATGGGGAAGAAAACGAATGATTGAATGACTGAATGAACGAATATCTAATTGATCAGCACAAATTTCAGATCTGTATTTAAAATCTGCCTCCAACATCAGAATAGCAAAGCTGCATACTTATGCAAATGTAACTCCACAAACTTGAGTTTGTTATTGTGTCTGTGCAACACATAACCACACAGTCAACCCAATAAATGAAAAAATATATGTACAGTATATCGGGAAAAACTCTATTGGGCATCCGCTGCCGGCACTGAGACAGCTTTCAGAATGTATGCTTAAATGTGTTTATATTAACTATTTAAATTGTTCTTTATTTGAGCATTTTATTTACCACTCCTACCCACCTGAAAATAAGGCTTATGCATTTCAATGCAAACTGATTTACCTGATGGAAACTTTCCGACTTCAAATTAGGAAACAACACTGTTAATTTAATAAAGACAACCTGTGCCCTGGGCAGTGGTGGTCTAGTGGTATAGGGCGCTGGATCGCTGAGCCAAAGGTTGGGGGTTCGATTCCCACTCTCCACAAGGTTGTCACTGTCCTCCCCAGTGCAGCTAACTGGGTTATCAAAGGCCGGCCATGTCTCTCACTGTCTATGGTGTGAGGCATGTAAAAGAACCATTGCTGACTTTCAACAAGAGTAGGCTGCAAAGCCGTTGGCGTGTTTCCGCCCTGCGATGGCCTGGCGAGCTGTCCAGGGTGTACTCTGCCCTCGCCCGAAGTTGGCTGGGATGGGCACCAGCCTCCCCGCGACCCTAATTAGGATTAAGCGGTTACAGAAAATAAACTGAACCTGTGCCCCCCCCTTCTCCCCTGAACTTAGTTGTATCCTATTCCCTTCAATAGAGTGTAACCTTTCCTATCACATGACCATCACCAAGGGCACAAACATGCACACTCTCCCGCGGTGCTGCCACCCGACTCTTTTTGAACTGCTGTGTATGCGTATTTAGGGGTGGCCTAATACATTCTGAGGAAAAAACGCTTTCTGCTCCCTCATACAAATGATCTCACAGATGCTCATGATTCAACTTCCCTCCCTTCCATAAGAGCTCAGCCAATTTGCTCCCATTGACTCACGGTCACAGATGAGTGGCATCAACCTGGATTTGAACTCACCATCTCCAGTTTGCTTGGCACGCACCTTGTCGACACACCACTAGGAAGTCAAAACAACCTGTTCTTTTCTCTGGTAGTGGACAAAAAGTATTTTTGACACTATCTGTCAATTCAGGGTGGACAGTATTCTGGCAATATACCCCATCCCTGATGTCAATGTGACCCTTACTCAGATAAAATGACTATTAAAGACTAATGTTCACAGTAAACATCAACTTAAAGAGTGGAATCTCATATTTAAGCGATGTTGTCTATTTAAAAATTATATTTTCAAGTGTATAACAATTTTAAGAACTCTTATAAGACACTACACAGACAATAACTATCCTAAACAAAGCTAGTCTCAAGCCTGTCATTAACCTCTGTCCATGACACATGTGCTAAAACAAATGGAACCTCTCACAGAGACTGGCATAATCATTCTTATGTTCATTTATCCAAAACATGCTACTAAGGGCTAAAAGGCAGTGCTAAGCTATGCACTGTAAACAAGTGTAGTGATCACTGTCATGGCACTTACAATTCAACTGTGCCATTCAATAGACCTCCACATGCTGGAGGACAATAGTCCAGATATCTCGCTTCACTGAACAACATGTCTGTCCAGCTGCATTAAAGATCTTTGACGTCATCGCATCGGAGTGAAAAGGAACATTTTACTGCGTTGGTGGTAAAATAAATAAATAAATAAATACCGTACTTTAGGTCACACTTATGCATATCAGCACATTGGAGAGCTGCCCATTCAAATCGGTGATATTACTCAGTAGTTTTATAGAGTCACCAGACCACTGGGAATTGGGGGCAGGGGCATGAGAGCACAGAGATGGATGGGGTTTGGGCTGTGACATAGATAGGGACAAACCACGACGGTGACATCACCCCCCCCCCCGTGTCGGTAGAGTGTTGAGATATAGATACCCTCTCAGAATTATAAACCATAGCTGCACTGAGAGTTCTGATACAGATAAGGATATATGATATACAGATACATGTATCCCTTTACAGTGTGCATTAATGGTTAAAATAAGCAACTTTATTTCAGAAACACTTATTGTATTCAAGTCAGCAGTCAATCTGTAAATAAGAAGAGTGAAATTATACACTGCCTTTGCTCCCATTGGCTCCCGGTCAGGGATGAGTGGCACCAACATGGATTCGAACTCACAATCTCCAGATTGACAGGCACCCCACCCCCACCCCCACCCCCAAACATCTAACTATTATTTTCATGAAGTGCATTAAGCCTTGCTCACAGCATGTAATCTCCATGACATTGCTGCTCCAGTTGGTTGGGTCAAGAATCAGCAACATTAATGAAGCAGTAGAATGAAGCAGCTGATGACCTGAATGTACTAAATGAGCAGGTTATCACATCAGTGAACTTTTACTTCACTGATGACACAGATATAACATGGAGACTCAAATAATGAAAGAGTGATTCAGCGAGCATGAAGAGTCACTTTTATATATGCATTGGTACTTCAGATTCCTGACATTAACAATACTTTATGCAGTGGTTCGATTTTCCTCTCCATCAATTCAAGATGTCAGCGAGAAATGGACCCCACATCGGATAAAAATAAATGTTAAGTTGCTTAATTAATTAAAACAATGGCTTGACGATTATATGCCCTCAGGAAGGCTAAAGGAAGAACAACAACATATTGGGACGTACAACTTTTTTTTTTTTTTTTAACCGGGCAGTGCACATTAAATTATAACATGTGTAGCAGCATCATAAGGGAAATAAATAATGTTTATGGGATCCTTATGGAAATGCTTTCAAAATGTCACACACACACAATATATATATATATATATATAAATACAATGTATATATATTTGGTTCAGTGTCAAAAGTTCAAAAGAAAGACACAGCATTTAAAGAGCCCATTCTGAGCATATTTCAGACATTTTAAGACATGCCACCTGATTTCTCACTCAACTGAGCAGACTTTTGTTTGTCCACTACAACAAATTACTATCCAACAACACTTAATCAAAAAACGTATTCAGACAATCTGTTTGTTTTTTTGTTTTTTTACCACCGATATCGGTAAACTAGCTCCTCACCTTGCAAGGAGAGAAGCAAGGCAAGGCAGATATATTTAAAATATATACATAGTTTTAGGTTAAGCTGTCATTATGTATAAAGAGTAGGGAAGAAAAATTGTACAGGTAATTTTTCAGAATTATTGTCTGTTTAGCAGAATTTTGACAGCAGTCTGACAACCAGGCACAAATCATAGTGTATTAAGACTTAAAAGCATTAGAAAGTCAGTTGACAGTTTGAACATAGACTGCAGTTACCTAATAATTGTACAGCAGAGATTTGGGATCATCTTGAACCCCATTTTAAGAATGTGAGACACGATGACTGCAGCAGATCTGGGTGTGTCCAATTATCATGGCATTTTTGCTTCAATTGGTCAGATCAAGGCTCAGCAACATTATGCAGCAATAGAATGAAGTCAACTGACAATCTGAATGGAATGAATGTCAGGTTTTTTCCCTGATGGAACAGATATAAAATTTTGGCTCAGAGAGTGAAAGAGGGGTTCAGGGATCATGAGGATTCATTTTTACAAATGAACAAATACCCCAGAGTCCTGACCTCAACCCTATTGAAAGTCTTTGGGATGAGTTGGAGAAGACTTTATGGAGTGGTTCAATTTTCCCATCAATACCTCAAGATGTTGGTTTAAAAAAAACAAAACAAAAAACCCCAAACCTCTGGATACAGATTGCAAAGTCTGTTGAAAAAAGTGGCATCGTGATTGCATTCTGAAATCAAGGGTAAAGGCAATCAAATAAAACAGACCATTATTTTTTTGGTTGTATGTACGTATGCAATGTATGTCAGTCAGTGAATTGGGACTGTTGACTTACAAGTACTAAAAACAAGGTGAGCTTCTTTTCAAACTCATAATATGACAATACTGTAGTTATTTCAGAAAATCTTACATAAAACACTTTCTGGTTGTAAACTTCAATTTTTTAATGTACATTCAAGGCAAGCACTGCTTGGACCTGCCTTAACCTTAGAAGTATGCTATCAGCCTTTGAGGTGCCCATCATGCCAAACCTCCAAGCGAGTTGAGAGTCAATGGCACCCTGCTCTGACTTAGACCAAATAATTGGAAGGCACAGAAAGTACAAATCCCAATCAGAATTGATGCATCAAGTTGGGGTCATGCTACAAAAGAGTCACTTTGCAACTCATCCTCATGCAGCTGTGCATTTTGTGAGATGTACGTTAAAGTGTTCAGTGCCTTGCTACTCATGCATGTTCTTATCGTCGGTAAAGGGTGAAAACATAACAGTAGGTCACCTCTGACCCCTACTGGTCTCACCTTAAGACTCTGAGCTTGAGCTTTATACTGCCTGTCTAGACTCGGCAAACAAAAAGACACGGGCCTGGAGCCAGCCGCTCAGCAAAAACATATTTCCCTGTGCACATATTCATCGGCCTCACTCACTCTGTCGTCTTTCTCACAAGCGGGCATGCACTCTCTCTGTGAAAGGACCTTTGAATTGGAATTAGGAAAGAGCGGCATCCACAGGTCTCTCATGTCCATTTCAGAGTAACCCAGTTAGTGCGGAAATAAATAGGCCCTACCTCCCTACAGGTTCTCATTATCCTCTACAGTCCCCCCAGGCCAAATTTTCCATTCAATTTCCCCCATTGATTTTACATAGAAAAGACTACAATAAAATCATACAACTCCCAGGCTAACTGTATTCCTTGTGGATCAATCATAATATGCCATTACAGAAAGCTAATAAGAATAATAACAGAGATTACTACACTGGAACGGCTGTAAAACAGCACTCTCTACTTCACTTGTATGTATCAGTGCTTCAGAGTGGAGTTTCAGCAGACTTTGAACTTTTCGGTCAATTATTAACACTCATTTCCTGCTATATTTGTAAGATTTGTTCATATCAACTTTTTATCTGCTCTGATACACAATCATACATGATCACAAATATGCGTGCCTTTTCATATGGCTCCAGTCTGTGTCTGTGTGTGCATTGGAGTCATTATGTGCATTCGAGGACGCGATATGTTTTTGTGCTAAATAAATGAAAGTGTGTACATGTGTGTGTTTATTCCACAGCTGATTGGCGCAGTCCGTCTGGCTCCAGCAGCAGTGTTGGCAAGAGGCGGCCAAATTCCACACTCTTGTGCCTCTGTAGTTAGCCTTGTCAAGGCCCAAACACACCCATGCACATACATAGCTTAGGTCCTTCTCTGTGAATGTGCACCTTGTAGTACATTCTTTAAACAACCCAAACAGTGTGTAAAGAGACAAGCAGCAGAACACAAACCTACTGCTCTCAGGTGTCTGTACTGCAAGGATGAGAGCAGCCACAAGCTTGAAAACGATCCCTATGCGGTGGATGTACAAAAGTCAATTGGAATAAGCATAAATTAAATGTAGACCAAGCAGATGTAAAATGTTGATTCATCTTACAAAACATATTTTCATATTAAAAATATAGATCTTAAAAAAATTAGCCCATATGCTAAATCTCTGAGCCGAAACAACCTAAGGATTACATACACATGTGCCAGTCATTATCACGAAGTTTACAGTGTTATAGTCTCTGTTCTTTATATAACCGTACATTATCCCACGTATTACTTGTAAGGCTTGGAAACTAAATTTTTATTGGTTGTATGGTGAGAATTATGCACAATTAATCAGCGGCAGGAACTCCAAGCTAAGTATCGAACATCATGCAATGTTGAGTGATGATATTCTTGCATGTTCTTATTATTTCTAAGGCAATCAGTCATTCCTTTCCTCATTCAAGGCAGGTTTTAACAAATATACAATGAGAGATTTACTTTCGGATTTTTCCCTTTGTCAGGAGTCGCCACAGCAAATGATTTGCACGATTGATTAGGCATAGGTTTTACATCGGATGCCCTTCCTGACACAACCCTTTAGCAAGGGACAGAAACACACTAAAAGCTATGCAGCTACTCTTTACGAAAGTCAGCAATGGTTCCTTTACATGAACCTCTCACCATAGACAGTGAGAGACATGGCCAGCCTTTGATAACCCAGTTAGCTGCACTGGGTGGGGAACAGTGACAACCTTGTGGAGAGTGGGACTCGAACCACCAACCTTAGGATCAGCGATCCAGTGCACCACTGGCATGGAATGCATTACAGACATGCTCAGATAAAAGAAATAAGTGAGGAAATAAATAATTGATGAAAGATTACTTCAATTATTGATGTTGATAATTGAATTAAATAAATACACAGACAATATGGCACAATAGGAAGTCATAAAAAACAAACAAAAAAAATCTCAGACACATTGGAACAACATCAGTACAAATCAGAGAAACATCTCTATTAATTGTAATAACTTTGGATGAAACATCGGAATAAACAAAGGGGTCAGTTATTCATTTGCGTCAATAAATTCTCCCCTTTCTTACCCATAGCTTTACAAACTTGTATTAGAACCGCCAGGTGACTGTAGTGTGTTTCCACACTCCCTTACTGCTTGTTGTACCAAATGAGTATGATCCTCCATTTTAAAAAATTTGGGTCTTCTAACTTGTTCGCCAGCAAACCCTGAACTCCCTATCTTTATATTCTTTCTATATTCATACTATTACCTGTAAGAAAGAGAAATCTAGTAAGAATTCCTTAGAGATTTGTCTATTCTCAGTGACTATAGTGGAACACCATGACAGCTTGGGTGAAGATGACCGCCAGGCTAGGTAGATTTAAAGGGCGCAATCTAAGCTGACGAATGTACAGTGATTCATAGTTCCATGTTTTTATACACTAATGAAAACATATACTGTATTCTAATCCTTCTATTATTATTAGAAATAAAGTCCACCTGAACACTACATGGATTTTTAAATTGTAATTTTATTTGTGATACTAGCATCAGTAGAGCAGCCCCTCCATTCACCCGGCGGTACCCTGAGGCCGCAACCTGTCAGTCAGACACGGAAGGACGGGGTGGTGACCTGGTGGTACGTTGCTGGATTGCTGATCCCAAGGTCAGGGGTTCAAGCTCCACTCTCAACGGGTTGTCAGTGTCCCCTCAGTCCAGCTAACTGGGTTATCAAAGGCCGGCCAAGTCTCTCACTGTCTATAGTGTGAGGTTCATGCAAAAGAACCACTGCTGACTTTCATCAAGAGTAGCTGCATAGCCGTTAGCATGTTTCTGCTCTGCAATGGCCTGGCAAGCTGTAAGGGGGGGGGGGGTGTTTGCCCTTGCCCAGAGTTGACTGCGATGGGCGCCAGTCTCCGTAAGACCCTTATTAGGATTAAGTGGTTCAGAAAAGGAATCACTATCATCAGTACAATTTTCACCGAGTTTCACTCTCACATATATTCATTTCACAGCACTCTTTTGTCAGCTGAAGGCTACCCGACAGTTTCTTGCGTTGCCATACATGATAAATAAGGGCAATTTATGATACATGTAGGAATAACATTAAATAAACTGACAAGAGCCAAGCAGATTATCATGAAAGCATCCTGAGTACCAGCACTGAAATCCAAAGGGTAGCAGGAAATAAAAAATACATTACTGTAAACACACAACATGCAAAAAAGCTTCTTTGTAGTCTGTGGTTTGTGTTTATAAACACCTGGTGTTGTATTTCATTCATTAGTGCTTTAAATATGGCCGAGACATTCTAGCAAAAACTACTGAGAAAGCCTGTGGTTAACGAATGGGAAAAATGGCCAGTATGTCAGAATCATGATGAAGTTGATATGAGTCGTATGTGTTTGGCAATGTATAAATGTCCTGCAGTTTACACGTACATGCGCACGTCGTAGCAGAAAACACATACGTGCACATTACTCCCTGAGATCACACAGTCTGAAGAATTTTTGTGTGTGCGCGTACATGTTCATACATTTGCATCCATAGCACTCATATAGACAAACAGACTGACCATATTGATTTTATGTACGAGTTACTATTAGAGACACACATGTTATGGGTTTGCAAAATAATTGTTTATTATCCTAGAATAAGTTCATAATGTAATAGATGCTATAAGTGCCATGCCCAAGTTTACAGATTGGGGTTTCAAGTATGTGTGGAGGGCAAAGCGGATATAGCTGCAATGAGATGTGTGAGTGTGTGTGTGTGTGTGTGTGTGTGTGTGTGTGTGTATATGTGTATGTGTGCGTGTGTTGTTCTATGGCTCTATACAATAACCCCACAGATGGTCAGGGGTGTTTCAGTGCTGTCCATGTGATGGAGAACAATCACTGAGTGCTTGATTGCTCAAGAAGCGCAAGGCGCATCTGACAGGGGAGTGAATTCAGTGCGTGCGAGCGTGTGTGTGTGTGTGTGTGTGTGTGTGTGTGTGTGTGTGTGTGTGTGAGAGAGACTGCTGTTTAAGTTTAACTAAGCTGTGCCTTTACTCTCACCTCTGACAATAATGTGACTTGTACCAGACACTACTTGCATCAAATCAAATTTTATATACTCCTTAATGGCTGTGGATTTTTGATTCATCACAGGCAGTAGTGCGAGAGGATCATTTGCATCCTCTTCTCGCATTACACCATTTCTCAGCGCGTGCCAGATGATTCAGGATTATATACTGGAGACAGATGAGAGCAAAAGTCACACAGTGTAAAAGCCACATAAATCCACCTGTCACTTATGCAAAGCAATGTAAATGGAGGTGGCTGATTAAGACACAGACGTTTAAGGATTCACACATATGGTGCACGTGCACACACACACACACACACACACACACACACACACACACACACACACACACACACCCACCATGGCCCCTCCTCACATGAGCTAGTGGAGCAGTTTATCAAGTAATTATTGTTTGATTACATCGTTTCATTATCTACACTGATTGAGTCAGCGCTGACGCCAAAGGTCAAGCACCATTAGCGGTGTGAGGCTTCGGGCCGCTGCACTGGGAGCTCCTGCCCCCCTGCTGCCTTTCTGAAAGGCCTAATTGTACATTCATTTGTTTGAAGAAGAGGACACACAGAGAAGGCCTGTGATAGAATATTAATGCTGTTCTGCCTTACATAAGCACTATTAAGTAAAAGAAGAGGCATGTTAGCTCAGAAGCACTGGAGGGTTGAAATCTGCTGTCTGTCCATACAAATGATTCCAATCAGATGCCATCAGACAATATAAAACATCAGGTTAAAAGATTTACTCGAAGAGAGTTCAGGGAAAAACACCAACAGGTATTGTCCAGCAGTGAAAGTCTTACTATAGCACGAACATGTTCAAGTTGTATGTCACTATGATTTTGTCTCAGTAAGGAATCGCTCATCATCCATTTAATATTTATTCGATTAATTCTCACCTCTTTACAGTACACTAATTAACATGGCTCAAAGTACATTACTCAACCAACACTGAATTTATACTGAATTTCTTCGGTGCAAACACATGTAGTCATTCTAACATGAGAAGAGAGAAAAGTAAGAATAAAAATATAGAAAACACAGAAACAGGAAAAGAAGAAGGGGTATAGGTTGATGGATGAGTAGTTCATACCTGGGAGGAAAAGAGATCTCCAACTCGTGCAGACGATCCTTGAAGACAGTCTTCTCTTTATCAAACTCTAATAGCTGTGAAGAGAGCAACAAAAACAGCCCTATGCAATTAAATTCTTATTCAATGATATATATATATATATATATATATATATATATATATATATATATATATATATATATGGACGTGCATGTTGGTGTGCAGGGATGTACATGCTGGTATTTGTTTAGATGTGCCTGCTGTTTTGTGTGTGAATGTGTGTATTGGTGTGTGGGGATGTGCCTATGCATGTATGTGTTGGTGCACATGAACGAGTGGATGTGTGTGTGTGGATGTGCATGTTGGTGTATGTGGATGTGCATTGGTGTATGTGCATGTTGATGTATGTGCATGTTGGTGTATGTGCATGTTGGTGTATGTGGATGTCAGTGTGCAGGGTATGTGTGTATGTGCATTGATGTGTGTCTATGTGTCCCTCTGACACCAGGCTCTGTGAACACGCACGACAGTAAGGCTGTTCCTAACAGTGTGTGTGTGTGTGCGTGCACACACAATGTTCATCAATCATGCTCTCTCCCAGCTGCACACACTCAGAGGGAGTTGGACTCTAGTCTCAGATGCAGAGATGACTGAGACGAGCTAAAGTCATTAATCAAAGCTGAACAGAATAATTAGCCTGTGTGTACACATTAATTATGGGAGAGACCAACAGGTACAACTGATGCCTGCATCACTGCCTCAGCTGTGTGTGTGTGTGTGTGTGTGTGTGTGTGTGTGTGTGTGTGTGAGACAATATTGAGACTGATTTCTACATGCTCTTGTCTGTGTGTGATTATTTTCCAAAATGCATACTGCATTTGTATTGTTTTGTACTTGGAAGGCTTTGAGGTTTAGGAGGAGCATCTATCACATTACCAGAGCTAGACATGTATGCACACACATACATGGATATGTCTGCGCACACACACACACACACACACACACACACACACACACTATGTAAACTACACTGTTGAGTGCGTATAGAAAATGAGTGTTGTGTATGCCCACGATAAGGACACTGAATGTGAGCACAATGTGTGTGTCTCTTAGGACAAATGTCTCACCTCTGAAATAAACCCGAGTGAAATTACACACAGTAGCATTTCAGGAAAGTTTGTATAGTAAAAGGTGAAGGAAGCACGAGTGTGTGTTTTGTTGGTAACTAAAAATACGTGGCTGTAATGAATTTATTTAACAGGACAGTCTGAGGGCTAAAAGTTCACACTACAATTCTTCATGGTTCAATTAGGCAGAATGATTTGCCCATCAGATGGGTCAGCATTAAAAATTCAAGCTTTGTCCAGGTTCAAGGGCAGCTGTTTTATACAGGTTTGAGCTGGTTTTCAGTTTCCAGTGACCTTGAGGCTCCAAAGGGCACAGGGATCATGCAAAAAGCAAGGACTCAGATGAGGAAGTGCTGGCAGAAATAAAAATAAACGTCAACATTAGCTCAAAATGTGCACTTCACCTCAATAGGCTCAGCTGTGTAAATCACGATGGCTTTGATTGTTTGTGAGCTGAGTATTTCTGGAAAACTGCACAGTGAATGTCCCCCTGGCTTTTTGGTGGCTCACACCATGTCCCTTGCTATAATTGTGCTTTGATTTATACTTTGTCAAATACAGCCCTGACAACATCTACCGCCATTAAATGCCATCAATAAGAGTTGGGTGAGAGGTCATTTAATTTGATTTTTTTACGCCGCACACTTTGCCTTCATTGCAGGCCAACAACTTTTATGATGTATTCATTATTTCTGCCAAAACGATATACCATCAAACTTGAAGACATGGAAGAGAGGACAGAAGGGGGATGACCATCACGTTCCAAACACCTCAGACATTTATCATGATATTTTGAATGGAGATTCATTAGGGGCTTGCTCAAAAACAAAACAAACAAACAAATAAAAAACAGCATAATCTGAACACTAAAAATTACAAATAAAAAATACAACCTAAACAACAACAACAAAAAAAAATCAATAAAAATATATTACAAGTATGCAAACGATGTGAAAACAAAATAGATAAACAAACCAGTAAATAAACAGCAACACAAACTTATAAACCAGCAAATTGAGCTTGCTGTTTAAGGACATCATTAAGAAAGAACCGTTTAAGCCGTCTCTGAAGTGGAAGGATTCTCACCTGAAATATTTCCCTCTGGCTTCAGAGCAAAAATAATAAAGGCAAATATTAGGTGCCAATCATGAAGTACTCACTCACTCATTTGCCGAACCAGTTAATCATACTACTAGGTTCACAGAGAGCTTTGGAGCCTATCACCGCTATCTCTGGGCAAAGGTGGGGTTTGGGTACACCCTGAACACTTCTCCAGACCAACGTAGGGCAACACACACAACCATTCACACTCAGATGCAATTTGAAAAGATCAAATATTCATGTCTTTGGACTGTGGGAGGAAACCCATGCAAGAACATGGCAAACATGCAACCTTCACACAGAAACTTCTGAACCTTGTTGCTGCGAGGCGGACGTGCTAACCACTATGCCACCATTCTGCCCTGTTGTGAACTATTTTTTTTTGGTTAAGAGAATTATTTATTAATTTTTACTCCTTTTAGATATCATTACCACATAGGCAGTGGTGGCCTGGTAGTAAAGGGCGCTGGATCGTTGATCCTAAGGTTGGGGGTTCGAGTCCCACTCTCCACAAAGGTTGTCACTGTCCCCCCCAGTGCGGCTAACTGGGTTATCAAAGGCCAGTCATGGCTCTCACTGTCTACGGTGAGAAGTTCATATAAAAGAACCATTGCTGACTTTCGTATGAAGGCTGCATAGCCGTCAGCGTGTTGCTGTCCCTTGCTAAAGGGTTGTGTCAGGAAGGGCATCCGACTTAAAAACCTATGCCGAATCAAACACGAGAATCAGGTGATTCAATGCGGTGACCCCGGAGAAAAAAGGGTAAAGGCAAAAAGGAAAAGAAGAAGATATCATTACCATGCTAAATGACAATAAAATGAATAGGCATGGTCAATGGTCATGATTTGGGCATCGGTTTATTTTCAGCTTTGACCTTTTCACACCTGCATGTGTCCTACCCATCAGAGAAAGACATTAGAATATTGTGTTTAGTAACTTTTGTTTGCAGAACACTGGACTCACATTAGATTAGCACTGCTCTGCCGCTTAGGCTTCCTGACAGATGAAATATTGCTGGACCTACGCAGAAGGGCCATGTTATTTATTTATTTGGACTCTTAAAAACTCCTGCGGTTTGAGAAATGCGGTGGCCGAGGACACGAGGAGCGTGAGGAGCCTGACAGAAAAGTTCATCACTTGCTCTACTCCTCCCTCCCTGCGCTCTCGTTCGTCCCACCGGCTGGCCAGCTACAACAGATAAAGTTACAATAAAGAGATACTAAAACAAAATCAATGGGAAGATGAGAGATTGAGGGCGGCGGTGGTGGTGGTGGTGGTGGGGGGAGTACACTTAGCACAGACCTCGACTGCTGAATGTCTCGGCTGGATGGTACAGATTCTCTCTCTCTCTCTCTCTCTCTCTCTCTCTCACACACACACACACACACACACACACACACCCTCCCCCTCAGCAACAAACCCCACGCCCCCTCGACGCAGCGGTCCCCGGAAAATTTAATCTTCCCAAATCCTCATCAGAGCTCTCCATCCTCTGCACCTGACAGCCACCCGGATAATTAATTATACAATTTCGATGGGAATATCGACTAAACAAAGCTATTAATCATAGCAAAAGTCAATAGGCATGGACACATTCAATCATGTCCCCACCAATGATTACTCCTCTCAAAATACAATAATTATTTTCAAGAGCTGCCTCGAATTAAATTTCTGTCAAGCTGGTACAAGTCTAGTAGTTGATGAAGGATGCAATGGATTTTTATTTATTTATTAAATCCCCCCCCCCTCCCTTTTTTTCCAGAAGGAGTAGAAGAGACATTTGTCGTTTTGGAAAGGTAGTTTGTTTCATAAGGCTCATAAAACAGTATGTTTAACTGGAACATGACCATCAGATTATCTTTTGCAAGCCATTAAGTCATTCATCTTACTGCTCTCCAGTGATGTTAAACACCCCCCCCCCCACGCACGCGTGTGCACACACACACACACACACACACACACACACACACACACACACACACACAAAGAGATGCAAGGACCAAGGCTTCTCTAATTTCTCTTAATCAGTACACAGTAGGAGAGTCATGTCCTGAGTTTATAGAAAACAAGGTAAAGTCAGGCAATTCATGCACATTAATAAGTAATTAAAGAACGTATATGTCCATACATAAGCACATACTAATTAAGACTTTCTCATCACTCCTGCACCTTTCAAATGCTCATTTATGCCATTAATGGGTTACACTTTATAAACATCTATTTCTGGCATCAGTCTGTAAAAATAAAGACCAAAATATGATAAAATAATGAGTGAATGAAGCATTGTGAGAAACAGGAAATACATAGCTCACCAGCGTTCCATTGTTTTCCCGGAAAACATCCTGGTTAATGTAGTTAAAAAGCTTCTTTTCGAGTTCGAGCACAACCTACAAGACACAACGCAGAGCCAAGAGTGTACCAACAGCTTCCAAGATAAATTCAACACTGTAATGAGAAGAGTTTAGGCTTTGGTGCTTATTATTATGTTGGTGGTCGTCTGGGAAAATCTAGTGATTGATGCTTTGCCTAGAATCTGAACTTAAATAACCACTTAAATAATGATGAGGATTCATTTGGACCAAAAAAAAAAAAAGTGTTTTTATATGTAGATAAAAGTCTCTACTGACATGAAGTCCTTTAGGCTTCTAATACATGTCAAAACAATTTTTTTAACCAACATTCTCAGCAGTTTTCCGAGTGCTTTTGGACTAGCACTGATTTCAAATAAATAGCAGAATGCAGAACGTGAGTGAGTAAACTTTAAATTCCAATCTAAAAGGCACATTCTACTGTAATATTGCACTATTAGTGTCATGTTATTGTCCATAAATGGTTTGCATGTAAAGTTTGCACACCTTGTGGTCATTGTCCAACTCTCGGAATATGAGCTTATCCACTTCATTGGTGTCTGCAGTCCGAACCGTTTGCATGGTGGCTGCAGAACACAGACTCTGGAAGAAAAAAAAAACGTAAATATAATAATAATTAAAAAATAGTATAAGTATATGTATATATATATATATATATATATATATATATATATATATAGTAAATACAATGCATTGATATCGAAGGAAGGGTCTATACAACAGCATGAAAGCTTGACAGTGTGAAAATATAAACCCCAGTATTATAACATATTTAATACATAATCAAGACGTAGTTTTCTGTTTTTGTGTCATACAGTGCACTATTTTAAACCAACATAGGATCACAAACTATGAAAATACAACGAATAGCACAAAAAGTAGCAGTCTATGATATTAACCGAAAAAAGTCAGTGAAAGATTTTTCAAGTTCTCTTTCTCTCAAGATTTCCACTGATTATTTCTCCTTAATTTAGTCAGGACCAATTCCCATCCATCAGACAGATCTTCTCGACTGACTGTGAACCAGGGTGGGCTAAAAGGGAGTTTAAGAAAAGTGTTCTTCCTCCAATGCACATGATGCCAGTCAACTAGGATTGTTTTCCCACTTCAGGGGTAGCATACCACACTTGTAGGAAGGATTTTTCTGCCCACCTTTGTATGAGCTCACAGACACCCCTGATTGGCTAGGGTTGCTGTGATTGACAGGAAAGACTGTATTTACTACCAGTTCCTGTCTGACAGATCTGCCAATTAAGCTGTATTTGGCACTTGGTCCCAAATGGTGGTGGCGTCACCGGTGTTTGCTGAAATAGACTTGACATAATTTATATGGATCGTTCCTCATTTTATCAAATTTATTATATATTCCAAATCACAGAAAAATATTTTTAACCAAAACATCATTTGGTTTATTCCTCTGGTTTCCACATAAGGGTTCTTTCTGTACACCTCTGCAACAAAGGATTTTCCTTTAGAAACAATTCCAAATTGAATTTTTGGACACTAAAGTGACTTGACTATTGTATTTTTTCCACTAGTAAGTAAGAAACCATTTCACAAATAGTGTGGCACATTTCAAGCAATGTGTCAATCATCTGAAGCAATAGCCATCGAGTGATGGAACATGGCCGAGATAAAAACTCACAAATATATGGACAAGCCGCCAGGCATAGGAATTGGCACCGAAAGTAATTTTATTTGTCATTTATGGAAATCATTTTCAATGATTAGCTATAGTGCTAGTGACCTGGCCTAAAGAAATGGCTATTAAATTAAATTTAAAAATTATGTATATCAAATTCAAAACATGCTTAAAGTGTGTGAGTTTAATCAAAAGTGTTAATGTAAAGCACCATTCTGAAATAAAAATATATAACTTTTGAATTGCCTTATGCACAGCTCTGAACTAAGCATCAATGGCTACCTATTCAAAAAATAATTGATGTTGTTCAGTTATAGTCACCATTGCAACAGCAGCTTGGTCA
This sequence comes from Plotosus lineatus, assembly GCA_024760905.1. NCBI lineage: Eukaryota > Metazoa > Chordata > Actinopteri > Siluriformes > Plotosidae > Plotosus > Plotosus lineatus. The sequence continues at coordinate 36,243,773 of CM045736.1, forward strand.
ACTTTAGTTGAACACTCTGGGTCCAAACGATGATAAAATTCTGTTCAAATTAAAAGTCTAATATTTCAGATGTCATATCACATTTTTAGTCCCATCTCAAAGCTGATGCTGCACTTACAGCCAATGATAACAGGACCTTTACGTGGCGTATATAGAGTCCTAACCACCCAAATAACACCCAATGCATTTTAATGATTTTGACGAACTAGAAATACAGAAAAGCGCACCATGTCCCTCTGGACCTCTTTCTGTCTCGGTATTGTCCTGACCCCCGAAAGACTGTGTGTGCGTCTGAATTCCCTTTTGTCAAGGCTTTTTAACAATTAGTTAAACATTCGGCCATCTGTGTTTGAAGACAGTTGAATGAGGTAAAGCCAGTCCTGCTGGTTCCCATCCCACAGGCCTGATTGAAATTCAAAGCACAGATTAGTTAATTAGGTCAAGCCCATATAGCAGAAAGAGGGAAAAAGAAGGTCCTTTAGAATGAAATGTCTCAAATCAAGCCAGCAAGCTCACAGAGCTGTGCCGCAGATTAAAACAAACAGCGGCAGAAAAGAGAAGCAAACCTCCTTCCCTCATTTCTTCTCCCCCTCCTTTCTTGCCTCCATTTGGATGCTTTCTAAGCTCTAACAAATCGCTCTATCTTTTGCTCATTTGGATCCAAGTGCCAGCTCACAGTGCTCCCTTTGCAGCCTTAAACTAATGCGCTTTTCAGGGTTTAAGCTGCTTTGAGCCATGAATAAGCCCAAGAAAAGATTTCCCTAAAATGGCTAAAAGCAGAGATACTCAGCCTGGCAAAGTCATTGTAGCCACACACACAGAGACAACACTGAAATTGATCTTATGTTTTTAGAAATAATAAAAAAGATCGATCAGCTAATAAGGAATAATAGTTAGGTGCTTTCCTGACAGTCTGTAAAATTTAATTTAAGAAAACAATACAGTTCGGAGAATAAAGAGTTAAAACAAAAAAACAAACAAACACAGAATTAAAAAAATAATAATTTAATTTAAATAAAATGCATCAAATAGCATTTGGCTTTTAGTGATCTTCAGAAACCCTCCCACTGTCCCAGGCTCAGTCAGAGAGTCAGCCAAGCCGAAAACCCTCGCTATTTCAGATGGGCCACACTGCCAGACTAAGGCAGATTTTTTTTTGGGTAAAAAGGCACTTATGCACTTATGCATACAGAAATATAACGCCCTATCATGTTTAAATGATTTCAATAAGCCATGGTGAACAGGATCTGCCAAGTTGTGTTTTTATTTACAGTTATGTATTAACTGTTAACAGACAGATATATATACTCACTCACACTCATCAACACATCATATTCTCTTACTAAGAGAATCCTAAAGCTCATATCTCACACAGCAACGAATGCTGACAGATGTGATTTCTGGATTCACCAACCCATTTCATGAATATTGGCAAATATCCAGGGTTTGACTTGGTCATTAGCATCATTTAGCAACATTCAAGAGAATGTTTGAGAAAATGAAATAAAGGTTAATGCATCTGGCATGATTGCACAGAAGAACTACACCAGCACAAACTGCTGAAAGTGTCAATGTCAGCTATGAGAGAAGAGTATAACACAGTGCTTTATGTGTACGGGGCTGTCGAGCTGCAGACAAATCAGGTGGTGGTAATGCTATGGCTGATTGGTGTATATTGTACGCAATAATAAACACATTGACAAGCATTTTGTTTAGCTGGTTAACACTGAATGCAGAAATGTCTCACCGTAAAGTCTGGACAGTGTTAGCTCAACGGTTAAGTCAATGGGCTACTGATCTGAAGGATCTCAGCAGACTCTGGGCAAAAGCAAAGTACATCCTGGACAGCTCGCCAGGCCATCGCAGGGCGAAGTATGTTATGTATATTAATAATAGTATATTTTTTAACATATATTTAGTACATACTATGCAGATATACAAAACAAATTCAAATTTCAAGAGATACTTATGGGTTATTTTCCCATTTTTAGAGCATGACAATAGCAACACTACATGCTTCAAGTGACTGTGAGAAATGTGTGTGTTTATTGGTTTGATTCCAGCATTATCCACCTGGGATATTCCAGGGAGAGGACTAATCAGTATGTTCCATTCCTGTGTAGAATGTGAACATACATTATATACCTACATTCCAGAAGTGAAAGTTATTACTTTAATAGCTTCTCATTTCCCCCCTCTCTCTAAGTTAATAAGACAAAAATTCTGTTTGTCATATTAACCAAACCCCCACAAAGTTCAACCCCCATATTCTGGAAGATTTTTCCATACAGAAAACATTAAAGGAACAGACTTGGTGCTAACGCTTATGACTCCAAAAATTCTAAATAAAATGTCTTGTTATAGAAACAACTGTACACATTAGTTTTACGTTTGTGTGATGCATCTCATGTACATTATTTATATAAGAATAATACTGTATATGAATGAGTGAAATAATAACTTCTCAACACCTTATTTTATCACAGAAAATGCATCAACACCTTCTGACCAATCAAAGTTAAGCATTCAGTGTTGTGGATACAACAGCATAGTACACCATACCACTGAATTTGTGCATTAATGTAGTAATGGTTGTACACCAGTGGAGAGCTGATTAAATTACTGTGTCGAACTAAGTGCTGGGACTCAGTTTAAAGTGCCCACTGTGCTTGAGGACCACTGCTCTGGGGAAAATAGTCACCTAGTGCAGTCCACCCAACACTCTTCATTGGCATATGTAATGCATAGCTTTTCTTTCATCGCGAGACATTGATTCTCTTAAACTGTTATAAATGAGCTGATCTGATTGGTTGTAAGTTGTTTAGTGTGTGTGGTGGGAAGTGTAGCTTGGAGCAAAGCCGTACTTTAGGGTCAGATGCTCTTTAGTGTGCTAATCCCATCAATGAGGGGAAAAAGCACTGCTCCGTTACAGATGCTCTGACTATACAGACGCTACATCAATGCTTACTCACAGTAAGTCCCTCTCTCAGGTCTCACACACACACACACACTGGAAATGGGTTAGGTACAAACAATATTCTCATGAAAGTTCCTGACAGGACCCCCCCCCCCCCCAAACACACACACACACACACACACACACACACACACACACACACACAGAGTACTGTTACAAAAGATTTCTACTTAATTGTTAATTAATTCCTTTGCAGAATCACTTATTTCTAGTTGGGTTGCAAGGAGGCTGAAGCCTATTTCAACGCCGGCCAAATGGGTTGTACACCTTGAACAACTTGCCAGTACATCACAAGGCCCCATACAATAATATCATACTTAGCGACACTGAAAAGTGTCAAATATAATAATTTCCTCCTGGTGGCAATAACAGCTAAATTAGAGAAAACCAATTTAAGATGCAAATCTGATAATATAGTTACATATACTAGTATATATTTCTACATGTTTTGGCAAATGATGTATATTTTATGACACTAATAGGGCAGCAACAGTTCTTGAAGAGGTCATTAAAAACAAACCACAATTTATTGTGTTAAAACAGATATTAGGATAATTTAGAAAAAGACACATTTACTGACTCCAGTTAACATAAATATGTTAAAAAAAACCTGCGAGCTTCACAGGATTGTGTACATGTTGTTTAGTAACTGGTTATCGTTCTCTGATACAGAAGGCTTTGACTGTACTGAACTGACCTCTAAACCTCATTGATTGATTTCCAGCTCATAACTCCTCATGCTGCCACTCACTGCCCTGCCATTACACCAACATGATGAGCCATTGTGAACATTTATGGAGCAGAGTAATTAGATCTCAATTACAGGGCGAGAGTAACAGAGAGGTGTTAGAGTTGATGGGTCTCGATGGTGCTGTTTAAGGAATGCCTTCCTGTCAATACAATGACTTTGGCACGTCGCGTCAGAAACCTTGCAGGCAGTCATGGTTCATTAAGATTTTAACAGTAATGCCCATGTGAAACTGCGACTACTCTCCAGGCCAGGCTCATTTTGACAATGATCAATACGACAACCTTACAGGACTAAAGTTATTCTCATAGCCCACAAATAAATTAAGAAATTTATTTGGCACTACCATAAACCCAATGCTCACTGTTTATAAACTATACAACATCGTTGGCCTCATCTCCACCTCTCTAGATTTTCCTCCACTTGTTCTCTGCTCTCACTACAGATCATAATGTCATCTGCAAACATCATAGTCCATGGACAGCAAACACTGCATCTGTGGTGCTCTTTCTTGAAATGAAACCAAACTGTTGTTCACAAATGCTGACATCTGCCCTTAGTCTAGCTTCCACTATTCTTTCCCATAACTTCATCGTATGGCTCATCAACATTATCCCTCTGTAATTGCCACAACTCTGCATGTCTCCCTTGTTCTTAAAAATGGGCACCAGAGCACTTCTCCTCCATTCCTCTGGCATCCTCTCACTCTCTAAGACCTTGTTGAATGTTCTTGTCAAAATGTCTACTGCTACCTCTCCTAGACACTTCCATACCTCCACCGGTATGTCATCAGGACCAGCTGCCTTTCCACTCTTCATCCTCTTCATGGCCCTCCTCACTTCACCCTTACTAATCTTTGCTGCTTCCTGATTCTCAATGGCCACCTCTTCTACTCTTTGTTCTCTCTCATTTTCCTCATTCATCAGCTCTTCAAAGTATTCTTTCCATCTTCCCAGCGCACTTCTGTCATCAGTCAATACATTTCCCTCTCTGTCCTTAATCACTCTAACTTGCTGCATGCCCTTCCCATCTCGATTTCTCTGCTGTGCCAACCTGTATATATCATTTTCTAAATCATTTTCTTCTGTTTGGCCTTTGGCACTGTTACCTTTGCCTTACGCTGTGTCTCCCTGTACTCCTGCTTACTCTCTTCAGTCCTCTCAATGTCCCACTTCTTCTTAGTTAACTTCTTCCTTTGTACACACTCCTGCACTTCCTCATTCCACCACCAGGTCTCCTTATCTACTTTCCTTCCAGAGGACACACCAAGTACTCTCTTACTTGTCTCCCTGACCACATTAGCTGTAGTTGTCCAGTAATCTGGAAGCACTTCCTGACCACCCAAAGCCTATTTCAACTCCTTCTTGAAGACAACACCACTCTTTCCTTTTTCAGATTCCACCACTTTGTCTTCTGCTCTGCCTTTGCCTCCTTTACCCTTCTCACCATCAGCATCATCTTGAACACCACCATCCTATGCTGTCTGGCAATACTCTCACCCACTACTACTTGGCAGTCACTGACTTCTTTCAAATTACATTGTCTACACAAGATGTAGTTTACCTGTGTGCTCCTACCTCCGCTTTTATGTCACCCTATGATCCTGTCTGTTCTTGAAGAAAGTATTCACAACAGCCATTTCCATCCTTTTTGCAAAATTTATCAACATCTGTTGTTCTGTGGTCCTGTCCTGGATACCAAACCAGCCCGTCATTTCCTCATCCCCTCTGTTGCCTGCACTAACATGTGTAACTACCAATGACCACTCTTTCACCTCTGGGGGTACTCTGCATCACTTCATCTAACTCACTCCAGAATTTCTCCTTCTCTTCTAGCTCACTTCCTGCCTGTGGGGCATAAGCACTAACATCACTGAACATCACGCTTTCGATTTCTAACTTGAGACTCATCACTCTGTCCGACACTCTTCACTTCTCGAACATTCCTGACAAACACCTCTTTCAAGATGACTCCACACGTAGCTGACGGAGCTTTTGAGACGGTGTGTTGTATTTAAAGCGGAATTACAGTACAGTACCTGTTTGAAAGATCAGAGAGCCGGATTCAATATTAACTTGCTTCCTTGCGAGATCGAGCGAGCGAGGTCTTGTCCCACGGAGCACTCTGCTTTTCTCTGTATTTCCGCTTTTAATGCCTCATTCTTCTTTAATATCGTCCCGATTGTAGAGGGGTTTCGGCCATACTCCTTTGCGATTTCACTCAACCGCATCCCACTTTTGTATTTTTTTATTATCTCCTGCTTCACTTCAATTGATAATGGAGCCCGCTTCTTCATTTCTGTGTCAATCGGAATCACTTTCTTGTGGTCCATAGATGGATAACGAAATATAATGCTGCAATCACATGTGTGTGACAAACAGGAAGTATGGGTACAGGAAGTATGGGTACAGTTCATCTCCATCCTGGCCAATGGGAGGCTAGCGAGGTGGGATGTTGGGAGACAGCCAATGAGAGAGCAACTCACACATTGTTTGAATTTTTGAATGGCTCATTTGAATTTTTGAATGTCGCGGTTGGCGCTTTTCGTAAAAAGAGGATGTTTTCGTAAAAAGACGAAAATTTAGGAAAATGTTTTTCGTAACCTGGATTTTTTGTATTCAGAGGTTTTCGTAAGTAGAAAGCCGACTGTATATGGAATAGTTTGAACTTTCTATTGTTCTCTATATTTCTCTTTCCAAGAAATTCTTTTTATTTTCATTTCTTGAGAGAAAAATAAAAACACCCCCACCCCCCTACATGTACACATACGCCTGACAGACGTATGCTATAGATTTTTCTTGACATTCCAAAGCCAACTCACTGGTAAGACTCGAGAGTGCTGACATGAATATACAAACATATAGCTATATATATACACACAAAGAGACTTTAAAAAAAAAGACTGCTTAATAAATATTTCCTGTTACTATACCTGGTTATTATATGATAAAATCATAACATTCATTGCATTATCTGTAGGTAGACCACTGTAAAATAATATGGGTAGTTTAAAATACATAATATGGCTTTCTGTAGGTTTAACAGGACAATCAATTTCTCTGAGTTGATAATGACAGCCAATGTGGCTATAACAGGCTTCACCTTTTTCCTATTCTCACTCTCATTCTTTAATTGGGATCTAATTACTTTGTTTCATAAATGTTCACAATGGTTCATTATGTTCGTATAATGACGGCATTGACTGTTGGCATAAGGAGTTATGAGCTGGAAATCAATAATGGCCGCACTGAGTGATGGAAGGAGATGAGAGGAGGAGTCCCTGAGGTTCAGAGGTCAGTTTAATGCAGTGAAAGGTTTCCATATTATAAGCTAATATGCAACATTACATGGCTACACAGATAAATCTGGCTAGAAAATCTGCATACTCAAAAACATATCTGTTATCTGTTACCTGTTATCTAAGCATTACTTTAATACGAATTATTCATAATTACACAGCTGAAACTTTACACACTGGTTGCATCCCCAGGTCCATACATATAATACACAAAAAGATGTACATAAGGTGTCTGTATATTCAGAAGGCATTTTGCAACGGTCAAACAGTGTCTGAATGATCTATTACATCTACAGCTTACAAATGCACCACATTATGCTACGCTATACGATCCTGTAATTCAGCTTGAGCCTCCAAATAACTAGCAAAGAAGAATCCCTATGAGGAAAACAGAAAGATAATAGACTGAATCAAAACCATTTGGTGTTCATCTGGGGGTCTCTCTCTCTCTCTCAACTGATTCTGCAGTCACAGTAGTCATACACATTCTGTGACTACAATCAGTCCTTCACATTGTGCACCAATTAACTTTATCCTTTGCCAAATGGTGTATTCAGGTGTGCTACTGTACAAAGAGGACCAAGGCCAGCCTTTTTCAAGTCAGTTCTGAGATGTTCTAGTAGTTTGTGCGTGTCTTCTGTGACATGTCTGATAGTTGGTGCAGCCAACCACTGAGAATTGGGGAGCTTTCTGGACCAGAGATTCTTTGTCCATGCGAAGGACCTACCAACACCATGTCCACTGCTGTCCCGTGATCTTAAAAGGACAGTGGTTCGCAGTTACATTTCTCACATAGTGCTTGAATAGGTAGATATACCGTATTCAACGTGATAAGCGCCCAGGGCGCTTAAAAAAGAGTGGGTGGGCGCTTATTAAAATGTTACCAGTGGAGTGGAACAGTAAGTGCTGAATACCATCGAGGTGGAAAACGTGAATAATAACAAAGCAATAAAAGAGTTTTACTGGTATTTGTGTTATTCATTTTGTGGTATCAACCAAAATACTTACATGAAAGCTAAAAATAAACAGAAAGCAGCATAATTTTTAAAATAAGACCCCTTACATTTCCCTCCTGTTGCTGTTCCTTTAAACATTTTCCCAGAATTAAAATCAAGCCAATCAACACAAATGTCAACTTTAGCACATGACACGTTGAACCAATCAACACGAACATAAACAAAAGCACATGGCCAGCAACGCGCTTAAATTTATGAAGTCAGTGAGCAGGCGAATCGGGTGAAAAATACTCGTCATCACTTTCTGATAAGTTCATATCTGGCTCATTGCTCCATTCATTCAGAGCATCACACACTTTTGCTATAGCAATTTCTAATGGTTTATTGGTTGTTGGACATTTACCAAGAGAACACAGCAAAATATTTTCCTGTTTTTTAAAGCACGGCAGAACAATCAAATGTGTTGTTACTGATGAACATTATAGACATTCTTCAGTGGCAGGGGGTCTTGAAATACCATGTAAACTCACTTTTACAGGCAGTGAACGCCTCATTTTATTGTTACAGAGACTGATCGAATAGAATTGGTAAGTTTGAGCTACGATTTTGCTCCCAGTACACATGGGCAGTTATCAGACGGAGATCAAAAATATGGGGGGGGGGTTATTGGAGCAGGGCAATTCTTACAGTAAGTCTGTTGGGACAACTGTGATGTAATGGTGCGTAGTTATTTTTGATGGCATGCATCCAGCCTGTTAAGATTCAGTTTTGTTATGGATTAATTATCGGCATAGTATAGCGTGATCAAAATGCAGAATGCATTGTACAGACGTAGTCTTGTTTCTAGAGGGATCTTGCCTCTTTGACTCAGGCTTCCCAAGAGATTGAAAAGCATTGTTGCTGGGACTACAGCATAAATTGTTCAGATTGTGGCGAGATATCTGACCCTTCAAAGAAGTTTGTCTATAAGTTTTTATTGGCTCTGTTTGATTAATGCCACATAAAGTCTGTAAAGTTTATCAGGATTCCCACATGACAATACAATGATAGGCCATTTTTATCGAACAAAGTGGGAGATTTCATTCACCTATCGGTTATCAGAACCTTGCTAATGTGGAGCCTTGCTGTATATGGAACTCTGACATAATGTTCAAACAACTTCTACATCAACCAGTGCTATAAACCGCCAAAGTCATTTAGTACCTGATCGTCAAGTAATTCAAATATAGCAGCATATTTTAGCTATTTTATCTACATTTTATTGGTTTTAAATTTCAGATTATCCCATTATCCATTACTTACAGTGTATTTTCTTATTTTCAGGCATTTTCTACTGCTAGAAAGCTTGTCCATAAAAACTATGATAAGTGGGTAAAATGGTGAGAATCATATGGAATGAAAATGCAAAATATATATGCCATGACCCAAGGTGCCTAACTACACATTTTACCATCCACAACTTTCCAAAGCCCCCCAAAACACACACACACACACACACACACACACACACACACACACACACACACACCTTCCAGTTTCTGAAGGAAAGAGAGCTGGACACAACATGCCGGGTGGCTGTGTAAGGGGGTATGTGAATGGAAAACAGAGAAAAGGATAAAGGAGAGTGAGAGGTGGAGTGGTATATGGCCTATTCATCGTAGCCAGTGGAACATCTGGGAAAAGCCCTCTAAAACAATGACACTGGGTCTCATAGCTAGCTGACGGTTCTGAACAAGCACGTTTGGCCTTGCCAGCACAGAATGGACAGACCACAAATCATCTCAGGACAACAGGAGTAGGTGGAGAAAGCCAATGAGGTGGAGTATGTGTCTCTCGGTCTGTGTGTGTGTGTGTGTTCCCTCTGGTATTTAAGTCTCAAACAGGCCCATTCTCCAGGGCCCCGCAGGACAAATTGGCCAGTTTGGGTGTCTTTGAGAGGCAGTGCAGCGCGAGGAGAATGGGACAGGCCTGAAACACAAGGAACAGCCCTATAAAAATTCATCACTTTGACCCCTTTGACCTGTTGTTGCGGGCGGGGGCGCTGCACACACACATAGACAGACAGACAGACAGACAGACAGACACACACTTTCTCTCCTAATGTGATGAGCAAGCAGTTCAGCAAGCATGTCATCAACACACCTAGGACAAGACATCTCAGCTTGACACGATTTAAGATTTCCTCCCATCATTAACCATCTGTAATTAGTAAAGTACATTCACTGTGAAAACCATACACACTGCAGCCCAAATACACAGATGCACAATCAAAAAAGAAAAGACTTCTTAAGAGGAAAAAGCCACCAGATGCTTCATTGTGCCTGAGTATGTGTGAGTGGAGTGTGAAGGGACACACTAAGGGGTGTGTATGTTCTCTTCGCTGTATTAAGCAGAGAATGAGCGGCCATTGTTTCACCACAGGCTTTTGACACATTTGTGTCACATGTACAAAAGAGAGCTAATAGAAGCTTAAACATGGAGAGGTCCTCCTCACCTCCCCTCCACTGCTGCTTCAATCCAAGGCTCCCAAACCAGTCATCACAGATGTCTGCAAACTGTTTAAGTCTCTCTGCATCAATAAAACCAAGCTGATTCACAGTTAAATAGAAGACATTAGCAAATGGGTTCTAATATAGCTCATGGTATGCCTTATTCTTAATTCTGAGCACGAGCGATTAAACAAAATTCCACTCCAACTATAGGACAATACAACCTGCTGCTTTTCTATACAGTCTGAACAAACATCCAAAAAGAAAAAAAAAAAAAACCCCACAAAAACATAACTTTATGAACGTACAAAAAATAAGCTGCATAATACTGCTGTATACTTGTTATCATAGGACTATGGATTTCTGTCTGCTTGCCAGTGTCTTAGAAAATCAATTTCATCCCTTCAATATTTATGACTAATCTAGAAATATTCAGGTTTTCAAGTGTATAATTTTCGCATCACGTAAAAAGTCCTACATTATCAGGCAAAAGTAAAGATTTCATAGAATTAATCACTTCCGATAAGAAACCACTCTCTCAGTGGTACGCTTATAAGCAGGACATCGTGATTTTCCTAAGATTAAATGTAAACCGAAGGGTGATCTCAGACTCCACCTCCACCCCACCCGAAGTATGATATTAATTTTATTATCGAAGAAAAAACAGATAAATCTATATCACTATTCGTTTATTTATCTCTTGATATTGGTCTTTTTATTTCAAATTTAGGATACAATTGCATCATTTCCTTCCCAATCATTTTAACCCCACCCCCAATTTACACTCTGCATTTAACCCATCACCTAATTAAGCAGTCATATTATACAGAAGGCTCTCGATATATTCGCGGGAGTTCGGTTCTGGCCCCTCCCGCAAATGAAGATAATCCGTGAGTTCTGTACCCGGAAGTAAAACCCCATGTATTATATTACATGCGCAATGAGCAACCCGGAAATAAAATACTATGTATCTATTACATGCGCTAAAATATGCTTCTTAAACACATTCTATAGACAGTCTTACTCATTAATACAGTATTAATGTAGTGAAATATAGTAATGATTAAGAAAAACCTTTTAATTTTGTACTGCGATATTTATTTATAAAATATATAAATATTATACAGCATACTTTACATCTCTCTCTCTCTCTCTCTCTCTCTATATATATATATATATATATATATATATATATATATATATATATATATATATATATAGATAGATAGATAGATAGATAGATAGATAGAGGGATAGCTACATACATACAGTATGTACTAGTATATGTTTTCATTTTGCATGTATAATATATTATCCAGTTACGCTCTATGATGACACTCAAATGCCGGCTAAGTGCCATCTCTTCTGAAGAAATAAGACTTTCTCCTGAAGAAACGATAGTTTCCTCTGACGTGCCTGAAGATAATCATCTGAACTGTGGTAAAGCTGTAGTATTAAAGTCCTTTTCATTAATTAACCAGTACAGTGCCTAAATTAATGTTTAGAATGTTTAGAAGGAACGGAGCAGCTCAGCCACGCCCCTCAGCCGAAGCGGAGAGTTAGAGAACACAGTCGTCAAAATCAAAGTCCCCCTAAAACAGACCATAACGAAAAGAACATAAAAGAACATGAAATGTAATAAATTGGATAAACAAAACAAAACGATAAACATGCTACACCACAGTACATAAAATCACACACACACAAACATTCTAAAAATTAACTTAGGTACTGTACTGGAATAATAACTGAAAAAGACTTTAATACTAGAGTGCTTTCAGATGATTCTTTCTCTTCAGGTACTTCAGAGGAAATTCATTTCTTCAGGAGAAAATCTTATTTCTTCAGAAGAGACATCCAACGTCATTACCTTTTCTAGTACTTAGCTAGAGAAGACACAGCGATTGAGTGTCATCATAGAGTTTAACTGCTAATTAAAACATACTAAAAAAAGAGGCTCATTGAAAACTGGTGCGTGAATGAAGCAAAAGGAGTGTTACGTCATCTCAACCAATCGGCAGGAAGGAGGACAGCCATTGGCTGAATTTCAGTGATGTGTCAGTTGCTTGGCAGTCCATGAATACTCAAACCATGAGTGCAAGACCGCGAATAGTCAAGGGCCTACTGTACCTGGAAAACAGTTGTGGGAAGGGGGGGCCTTGCTTGCTCAAGAGCACTGCAGCCATGAAGGTGGAGGAAAGAGAAGGTCCTACCAACTGCGAAGTTATCCATTGCAAAGCTGCACTGTGCACTATAATCTTTAACAGCGGTTCAGAGCTTTCTTGAGAAGAAAAGATATGCAGGCAATATCTGCATTGATACAGAGTTTGAAAAGGCCTGTAAAGTACTTGCTGCTTGTATGGATGCTCTTGTTTGTAACAAGAAGAGAAACAAGACAACATGGATACGAATGAAACCTCCTTGTTCAGATTTGGGGACAGCACCCAGTCAGAATGAAGAACTAACGGCGCCTGAAGGCTGCCATTTGAAAAAGGCATATACAGGAATCCATCACTTTCTGCGGTTAATTGGGAACGAGATCCCCACGCAACCATCGAAATCCGCAAAGTAGGATCACCCCGCCCAACTGACGCATACGTACATGTGTATATAATATAAATAAATACATATTCAATGCTATAAATGCTTATAATAACAAGTAAACATTAAAAAAATAATGCATAAGATGTAAATAAAATATAAACACACACATATACAGAGGTGCGCAGGTACGCGTGTACGAACTCAGATGCACACCTCTCAACAATGAAACTATTTTTGATGGGAGATTTTGGGTTGTTCTTTTGCTTTGTTTGTTTAGGGTTTTTTTTTTTTTTGCATAATTGGCCTTGTTTTTGTGGCATTTTCCTTAACTTTTCCCCCTATTCTTCCTTAATTTCCTTTTTTTTTAAATCAAAGAATATTTTTTTTTTAAAAAACCCACTATGCACCGAAGCCATATGAATTGAAGTAGCGAGGGATCACATTGATTAGTCAGTCTGTACAGAGAAATCTTACCATTGTCTTATTCTGTATGAAATATGTTGCGCCGAGATTTTTCTATACACTTGCAGTTGGTTAATAAGCAGTTTATACATACTTGCATGCTATAAAGTTATACACGTGAAATACTCAATCCTGTGAACTGCAGTGCTGATAACAGTCATTCACACATTCCTCTAAAAAGTTATTTTACACTAAGCTTGACAAAGATTTACACACAGGGTCATTCTGGCATTCCAGCCAATCGAGCCCACAAAAGATGTCAACACTGCCATTGTTATTGGTTATCCATAAACCCTGAAGCTGGCATCTGAATACCAATCACACCATATTGTTTCATAACTAGCATGTGAGCTCCACTCCGGACATGGGTAAGAGGCTCTCCTCTCAGAATACAAAGAGCTCATTCTTTGCATGGTGCTTTAATGATAAATTGCTCCACACTGTCACTTCATTCAGGAGCCATTTAGCAGAAAGCTATTTTCAATGAAGGAATATCAGACTTAATTTATTCACAAACCTACTCTAAGGAGACATGAATGGGGTACCAACAAACACAAGCTTTCCTTCAGCAATCTAATAGTCTTTACAATCCATTATCATTTAGGCTGAGAGTGGTTTGGAGAGTCATTTAGCGTGAGTGGAACACAGATTAACAATTAGTGGTTTCCACTTAATGAGCAGTTAAACTCGAGTTCATTACCACGCTAATCAATACAGACGATCAATGACTGCAAGGTTTTTTTCCCATATAAACAGTGGGGTTGTTAATGTTTTATTAAAAGAAGTCATACCAAAATTAAAAAAGACTTCAACTTTAACCTTCTACCTTGATAAATGAAGGAAGATGAAGACAATGAAGATGTAAATAATTAAGTAATTTTTCTAATAAAAATGACAACATGAGATTAACATACATTTGCTATAAACTGTTACACGTAACAGTGGATTATATAGCATGAATGTTCACGTGTGGAAAGGAAATTGACCGACCGACAAAGGCGGACAGAGGTGAAGACTGCGTAGAAACCATGTGAGCCTTTGTGGTGTTTAGCAGGGGCGGGGGTATCTCCTTCTGGGGTCACCAGAAATCTTTTGAAAATTTACTGCTCATAATTGCATTCTCAAGTATATTTTATAACATCATAAACCATATAATAGTGATAATCTAGAGCAGGACTATTCAATTAATTTGGAATAAGGACTGGATCATGAAAAGAATCCCAAATGAGGGGCCTGAGAAATATGGTTTGAAAAACATTAACAGTACAGACTATAGCAGATACACTAAAGTAACACTGAAGTGAATACAGTGTATTTTGCAAATGATAAATTATAAAACTGAACTTATAAAACTTATTGAATTAATGCATGGTATTGTACTTATTTAAAAATACACCGTAATTATTCCAGTTGAGTGTTATCACAGATATTTAGAATTTTTAACAAACAGACAATATCACTTGACACAACTATACCAACAAAAGCAACATCAGTGTAACGTGGTACTAAATACAACTATAACAACATAGGAGTGAATAGTATTTCATCAAGGTAAATTACAATTATAAATAATAGTCATAATAATAATAATAATAATAATAATAATAATAATAATAAAAATAAAATGAAGAATAAAAAGAAGAGGAGGAGAATTAAGTGAATACAAAGACAAAAGCCAAGCAATTAATTAAAATAATACTCAGTAAAAGAAGTGACGAATAAAACAGAAATGCTCCATTTAAAATACGATAATAAGAAAATGATTACTTAAATATTAATACACAGATATAATATTTTAAACTCAGCAGCTGGTTACAGCATGGGATAACTCTCAGCTATCATCGTTTGTGTTAGGTTCTCATTTGAATGCCTCACCAGAGCCTTCTTCCTATTCTTTCCATCCCAAATCCTGGACTTGCAAAGCAAACAAACGGCATCATCTGTATTATTTACTTTATGACGCCACGCTGTGAACAGTCACCCAAATTAATCTCCATTCAAGCCCTTCGACATTTATTTTTTAAAGTGTTTGTCTAATTCTTTAATTTTTCCTTCTGAAAGACCACTTCTAACATCAACATGCTTTAAGGTTCAGCGATGCACACCACGTGAAATTCCAAACAGCAGCTTACTCAGAAAACGTTATTCTGAACAACAAACGCATAGCGTCACGGAATGGTAGCAGCAGAAACATAGTCTGTGGTTCGTTTTTCATATTATTGTGATTAAATAAAATACCCTTTTCAGTAAGAGGTACTTTTATATTGACCAAAATCAGTTTCTGCATCCGCCTGCTAACACCAACGTGTCATAGAGACATTAATGGGGTATTGGCTGTAGATGTTTTATGACAGTATGCACATTTTTCATAGGAAAATCTTCAAGACGATGGTGGCACAATGAGAAACACGTCCACCTCACCGCAAAAGGGCCTGGGTTTGATTCCCAGCTCCGGTGTTTCTGTGTGGACTTTGGGTGTTCTCCTGCTTGTGTGGGTTTCCTCCAGGTACTCAGTTTCCTCCCACAGTCCAGAAACATGCACAATAGGCTGATTGGATGTTCCAAATTACCAATAGGTGTGAGAGTGTGTGTGTGAATGGTTGTATGTATATTGGCACTGTGATGGCCTGGTGAGCTGTCCAAGGTGTACTACGCCCTCACCCAGAGTCAACTGAGATGGGTGTCAGCCCCCTCGTGACAACTAATTAGGAATTAAGCAGCTTAGAAAATGAATCCATCAATCTTCAAGACAGAGGAGTGGCTTTATCAATTTATTTTTGACTATTTTCCTCAAAGAATGCTCATGTGGCTACTAAAACATAAGTGATAACATACTTGCATTATACTATATTAATCTTGAAGGGAAATCTGGCTCTGCATTTAACCCATTCAAAGTGAGCGTGCACACGCACACACACACACACACACACGCCCGGAGAGCAGTCGGGGGTGCCTTGCTCAAGTGCACTTCAGCCGTAAAAGTGGAGGAAAGTGAGGTGCTGCTCACTCGACCCATCACCACGCATTTGTCTTGAATTTTGGGAAGTAAAGCAACGACGTTTGGTATAGAAAGGCAATTTAAGGACTCCAGCTGACCTAATGTGCATGTATAATGAAAACCAGAGGACCCGGGACAAACCCATAGATAATGGAAAGGCATGCAGAAACTCCATGCAGAAATACCGTTACCAGCTGATCCCAAGCCATTCCTCATGTGAGGTCAGAGTGTGAACCACGATGCCAGCATGCCTCCATATCAGAACATAACCCACCGATAAATGATCTATTTCTTCATATCACTCAATAATAAATGTTTACAAATTGCACACTGCTGTGAAATAAAACATAAAATACTTTGGGACACACTGAAAGGTAATAAACTTGAGATTAGTTAGAGTACTCTGTGTCCTGTGTGTCTCTTCATTGATTATTTTCTTCCAAAAGAATGTACCGTCATGCTTTATACCTCAATAAACATAAGCATCAATGATCATCCAAGCCTGTGCAGCAGACCAAGAACTATCGATACTCTGATGTTCAGAAAATTATAAAGATGTACACGTGTTTTGTCTTGTCTCGTATGTTCAGTCTTACATTAACATTTAAATTACTGTAATGAGTAATATGAGATTATACAGATTTATTCGAGATGAGGAGGATTACTGCCCATGTTATGGAGCAAATCTGAAAAAGTTAATGTTCCCACAATTCTCGTTAAGGTTAACCCTTTTGTTTATCTAGACAATGATCCATGTGTCGCCTCTACTCAGATTTCCATGATGGTGGCAATCTGTGTCTCAATAAGAGTACAGTCTGAAAGGATAGCATACAATGCTGTCCAACACACAATAGTCCATGATTCATTCCCAGAAACACCCTTTAAATTGTTTGCACCATTTCATTTAAATCATCCACTGCAATCTTGCTGGGTGGTGATCCAAGCAAGAGAGAGAGAGAGAGTGAGAGAGAGAAGAACCATAGAGAGAGAAGGAGAAAGAGAGAGAAAGTATACTCTTGGTCTTGTGCATGTTTAAGTAGTAGACCCCTGTCATGTGGGTGGGCTTTGTGATTCTTTTTTTTAGCCAATTTTTCATGCCCATCCCTCTTGATGTGACCCTAGTGTGGGTCCTTTATAGAGCTGACAGGCTAGCGCAGAAGAACATGCTGCCCTTCTGATAGCATGAAATCGGGAACAAAAGCCCCCCTTACGATAGAGTTGAGAGGAGAAGCGGTGAGGCGCGAGAAGCTGAGGCCATCCCTCACCCGAATCTCTCACTATCTCATCCTACCCTGAAAGTCGTTCTCTCCCTGTATAACCCGTTGATAGTTCAGTGCTGTCCTTCAGCTCCCTGGTGCAAGGGAAAACTGAAGCGAGCTACCGTCCTGTCATCTCGAAGACAAAACTGCAGTTCCTCCTTAAGCGCTTGGCAATATGGCCATCACTGATAAATCAGGAGAGACTTTACACAAGGGCTATGAATTGTCAATCTGACACTTAATGGGACTTGTAAAATATTTAAACATGACGGGGTGGTCTGTGGATTACTTGTGAGTCAGTGCTCAGGCTGCCTATCATGTAGAAAACTTGCAAGTTCCAATGCTGTCTATGTGGTCCAATGTGATGGAGGTGTAAGTAGCATTAAATAGGTGTACTGAACCTGATAATCTCTTCACCTCTCCATCTTTGCTACACCAGAGAGAGAGAGAGAGAGAGAGAGAGAGAGAGAGAGAGAGAGAGAGAGTCTTTTTTAGTCTAGTTGGTTCTGCTGAACAGAACAAAATTTCATTTTTTCTGAACAAAGTGAAGTGAAGGTGTTTCCAGATGCAGGTTTCTAAACCAGAAAGTTTTTTCTTTTCCCACAACTACACTGAACACCCCCCCACAATTTATTCATTTCCCCCATCTATTTGTTTCATATTCATTCAAGTGCATCCAACACCTAATAGTATCTCCACAATGAAAAAACCATTTGTCTTACACAGATAATGTTATGCAGATGTAAAATTCAGGCATGGGAAAATTTAGCATCTGAGGAAATGACATAAAAGAGCAACATAAATATTTAACATGCCTGGGATGCGGCATAAATAACATTTCTTTAATCTTTAATAGGCAAAAAATTCATTGGCAAAAGAAAAAAAAAGGGTAAAAAAATACAGATAAATATAAAAAGCAGTGACACTTGAAAATCTTTAGATGGATTTTCCAGACAGTGACTATTAAATACAGAGGAAATATGAACTGGTTACTTGTATCATGTGAGTTTAATCTGTACCTGAGCAATATAAAAATACTATATATATATATATATACACACACACACACACACACACACACACACATACACACTGTATGTATATGCTATATATATATATATATATATATATATATATATATATATATATATATAGATATATATATAGATATAGATATAGATAGATAGAAAGAACCATTGCTGACTTTCGTAAAGAGTAGCTGCAAAGTTGTCAGCGTGTTTCTGTCCCTTGCTAAAAGGGTTGTGTCAGGAAGGGCATCCGACGTAAAAACCTCTGCCAAATCAAAACGTGCGAATCAGATGATTCGCTGTGGTGACTCCCGAGTAAAAAGGAAAAAGCCAAAAGGAAGACAGACAGACAGACAGATAGATAGATAGATAGATAGATAGATAGATAGATAGATAGATACATATATATCATAAATGAGAGAGTAATATGCATTGCTGCATTGAACTCTTGTCTGAATTCAGCATTCGCTAGAATTTAAATGTGAATTATATTCACAAAAATTAATCTGCTGCAAGTACACACAAAATTATGCCATTGCAGGGTTACCAACTAATATCAATGATAATTCATTCAGGTTTATACTTGTCAGCCGGCACACAAAGCTGTTTCTTTTATAATTTTTCTTTGGTGAATTTGCTGGTGGATGTGTGGCAGCTTATAGTAATGAGCATTATTAGTTTAGTAGGTGGCCATCCCCGACCGCGCTGATGCTCTAACCCAGGATAACGCTGGATCGCTTTTTGTTAGTGATACTGTATTCTCTTCATTTGAGACAAAACAGACTGGTCTCCATGTTTTGTTTCAGAAAGAGCCTTTTCTGAGCTGAAAGGTATTTAACTGTAGAACAGTGAGTCAGTAAGGAAGCACTGAGCTGAGATAAACAACAACTGGTTTCACTAAGAGCAGCCAGAAGACAACAAATATTTAAGAATTGATAAACTGGAAGAAAGTATGTTGTAGAAATGAACTTGGGTCAGAGGGATGGTTAGTGACTGGAAATGCTATCTGATCTGTAAATGAAAGCTGGATAATGAAAGAAAATCACTCCATAATATAAGGGGGGTTCTTAAGGCCACACTATTTAGCGACCCCACAGAGTCAGAACACATTGTGTGTGTGTGTGTGTGTGTGTGTGTGTGTGTGTGTGTGTATCTATGTGTGTGAGATGTAAACGCTTCCAGTGCCTGGCACTTCCTTCGCCAACTCACCCACCCGTGCCAGCCTCAACCGTGGAGGCTGATACAATGGGACCAGGCCCCAGGAGCACGCTCGACCGTCTCCAAGAGGAACAGAAAGCTGCGGTTGTTCTTGATTCTCTCTGCTTTTTTAATTACGTCTTGATCAAAGCCGCAACACGCTCCTTCTCTATGTGTGCTTGTCTTTGTTTTAGTGTTATTAGATGGAGAGGGAGAAAGGGATAGAGTGGGAGGGACAGAGGGAGAGAGAAAGCAGTGCTTGTTCACACTGATGGCCTATCAGCCAAGGTCATCAGAGAGATCATGTGGGTTTATCAGGAGCGCTAGTGTATCATGATGCTTATCATTATACCGTGACAGCCCTCATTGACACATCTCTCTGCTCTGAGGAAAAAACAGAATACAACGGTTGACACAAAACTATTATAGTTGTACAAAGGCAGCTGTTGCAGCAGTTGATAAATATTATATCTGGACGTAAATTAATATGTAATATGTAAAATCAATATGAGAAGTGGGCATAACCCAGATGTGCTTTTATTACGATTCAATTTGGTCCTGGCTGAAGTGAGGAAAAAAATACAGGGGTAGAAATGCCAGCAGTGTCTGTCAATGATCTATGAATTCTGACTGATCTTCAACTTCACCTAAATACAGGGGCTCCCTGACTTACGTTCATCCGTTTTGCGTCTTTTCAATTTTAAGGTTGTTTTTTTTTTTAAAAAAAGTCAAATTTTGAGTTGAGATGTACCTACATAGTACGCTGACGTAATGACGCAATGACGCTGCATTCATTGTTTACAAACTAGACTGAGTGTATACTAGTGTGTGTGTGTGTGTGTGTGTGTGTGTGTATATATATATATATATATATATAGCAGTTATATAGTGTGTTACCCTTGTGTTAAGCTGTCATCTCTGTGATCTTTGTGTTTACACTGTTTTGCAGACTTTTGTAACCCTAAGCAAATATGGTTGGTCAGAAGTGTAAGCCTACTAGCATGGGTGCAAATCTCATACACAGAGATGAATTAACTATCTGCTCAGATCGGCATCTAATGCATACTCGGTTAAGCAAAGAGAGTTGTAATATGAATGAAAACCGAATGCACAAATTACAGAACAATTACAGATATTTATTATCTTTTATCTGAATCCTAAGAGTGTATACTTATTTATATATTGATATTCATTAGGATTTGTACTTGTTCTTTGTATGCATCTCTTGAATAAAGTTTACTTACTTACACAAAAGAAAGAACTCTCCGCTTTGCTGGGATTTACATCAGTGCAGGCTGTGTTCTAAACGAGTTCAACGGTACCCTTGTGCACTTGAAAGACCGGAAGTCTGTATAACCCACAGCAAGTACACTACTTTCAGTATTGAGCACTTCACATATTGTAAGTGTTGATTGGCTGTTTTAAGCTTCATGGAAAGTAACTCGGTAAAAATAAGTGACTTAATTGAAATTAATGTTGATATTATTTGATATATTTCATATTATTTTACAATGTTATGTTTATAATAATTGATTTAGGGGTGTTTTATGAGATATGGTAATGGTATTTATGGATGCATAGTACAGTATGAGCGTCACATGTCATACATCACTGTAACAACTTACGTTCACTTTAAACTTACGTTCAGCCGTCCGGAACCAATTAAAAACGTAAGTCGGGGAGCGTCTGTAAATCAATGAATACCCTCAAACATAAATATCAGCAGGATTTTTACCCACCAGTTCTATCCTGCTCATGCAGCCATTATATTTAATTTTTCTGCAGGAGAAATAAGTAAAATTGAAGCTGTGACATGGTGTCTCCTGTAAAACTGTAAAAAGTGGATTTAAGTGCAAAAATGCACCCGATTCAAATACATAATGAAGATAAAGATATTGAGTGAGTCATTTGTGATGAGTAAGCCATTGGATTGCCGTCAGCGTGATTCTGCTCTGCCATAGCCTGGTGAGCTGTCCTGTGAGCTGGCCTGTGTGTACTCTGCTCTTGCCCAGAGACGCCTGAGATGGGCGATAGTCTCCCTGCAATATTTTTCTAATGACAACACTTCTATTTATGAAACCTATATAAAAGGGCATTTTCGGTATCGTTAATTTTTTCAGATAACTTTTTATTTGACCTCTTGCTTCACCTGACTAAAATTTAAAACATGCTAGTGGCATATTTTTGAAGACCCATACGGGAAACAGGCTCTTATTCTTTCTTTAGAAATATAGTTTCTGTCTTTTTCCCCCCAAACTGGAAAATGAGAAACTCTTGGCCACGAATTAGGAACTACACGGTGGCAGAGTGGTTACCCCATCCTCACAGCAAGAAGGTCCTGGTTCAAGCCCTGGGCTCAGGTGTGTCTGTATGGAGCTTGCATGATCTTTCTGTTTTTGCATGGGTACTCTGGTTTCCTCTCACCATCAAAAGACATGCACATTAGGATTGGCTGTTTCAAATTTCCCCTAGGTCAGTGCTTCTCAAATAGTGGAGCGCGCGGTATGATGCCGGGGGAGCGCGTATGACCCTGAGGAACATGCTTTTCTGGAATTGTGTATGAGAATTAAGTGTAATTGCACCACCACTCCACTAGTTGGCAATGGCACTCTCATTGATGTGCTATGGTATTGCGTTTTTTTGAACGAGCAAACGATGTGAAGTAAACAACCCCTCAAGAAACAACACGGAAATTTTTCTAACAAGAACGAAGAGAAAGGTGGAGAGAGACCGAGATACTAAGACATAAATAAGTCAAACGAGTTTAAATAAGGATGTATTTTTTAAATTTCAGGCACACTGGTGCACTTTAAATCTTCAATTGCAGATTAAAAAAAACCATGTTCATGAAGATTTTCTTTATTGTAAGTTGAACTATATTTCTTTCGTTTTTTGTTTTAAATGTTAATAAAGATACAATGTTACGCAGACATGTACTAATAAGAATTTTATAGAAAAATACTGTAATACTATTTATAGTCACTCACGGGGTGGTGGTGGTGGGGGGGGGTGAAATGTTTTTTTCTTCCTGGGGGGGCACCACAGAAACCAATTGAGAAGCACTGCCCTAGGTGTAAGTGTGAGCGTAACTGGTTGTGTGTTGTTCCTGTGTTGGTCTGGTAAGCTGTTCGACGTGTAGCCTGCCTTCACCCAGTGTCAGCTAAGATAGGCTCCAGCCTCCCTGCAACCCTTATTTTATTAAGCGGATTGACAAATGAGTTAATCAGAGAGTGGGAATGTACTACAGACTTCTTCTTTTGGCTTTTTCCCTTTTTCAGGGCTCACCACAGTGAATCATCTGATTCACGTTTGATTTGGCATAAGTTTTAATGTCGGATGCCCTTCCTGACACAACCCTTTAGCAAGGGACAGAAACATACTAAAAGCTATGCAGCTACTCTTTACGAAAGTCAGCAATGGTTCCTTTACAGGACCCTCTCACCATAGACAGTGAGAGACACGGCTGGCCTTTGATAACTCAGTTAGCTGCACTGGTGGGACAGTGACAACCTTATGGAGAGTGGGACTCGAACCCCCTACCCAAGGATCAGCGATGTAGCGCCCTTTACCATCAGGCCACCACTGCCACATAATGCACTACAGACATGCTCAGATAAAAGAAATAAGTAAGTAAATAAA
The DNA here is from genome assembly GCA_024760905.1 of Plotosus lineatus. Lineage (NCBI taxonomy): Eukaryota > Metazoa > Chordata > Actinopteri > Siluriformes > Plotosidae > Plotosus > Plotosus lineatus. Next base: position 36,267,368 of record CM045736.1, read on the forward strand.
TAATTGATGAAAGATTACTTTAATTATTGATGCTGCTAACTGAATTAAATAAATAGACATACAATGCGGCATTCTTTGATGTGGAGCAGATTATATTTATATTTTAAATTGTACGCTTTGCTAAAAAAATATACAGTAATTTATTATTTTAAAACAACCAGAGAAGAAACTCCTATGAGGTTTAAACAAAAAGTATTGTCTTCAGATCATCCATCTGAAGTAAATATATGGTGTGTGTGTGTGTGTGTGTGTTCTCAGATGGAGAGGCTAGTCACTATCTCTGGGGTTGAGAGGCCTGTAGAACAGAGGGCCAATCAGAGCACGCCGAGTGACTAATGGATGGATGCGTCCCAAAATTAATTAGCCTGACTAATGTAGTGTACACTTAATTTCGTTGCCTGCCTTTTGATTTATGGCAGGCCATGTGCACGAACGCAGCGTGAAATGGAGCCTTATTGTCTGAGGAAGATTTCACTGGTAAACACAGCCATGGCCCCTCAGACAACAGCGCACCAGACGCAGCACAGCCGACCAAGAGCGCTGTAAATAAACACATATGGACACACAAACTCACTAGCAAACAATCACCTGCACAAACAACACACACTTTTTTCCTGCTGGGCACATCTACAAATACAACAAAGGGTTAGCAACCCATACACACAGGAGGAGAGAGGGAGAGAGAGAGAGAGAGGGAGAGAGAAACTCAAGTCATAATCCATTCTTTCTTCTCCAAAGACAAACAGTGCTTGCGTTGACTTTGGCATCAGGAGTGTGTTGTAAAGCTCTTCAAACAGTGAAAAATGTAATTTTTATTACTGCACTTGTCATTAATGAGCAGTTTACAGGCCTCGTTTGGATCGGGGATTGTACACGATCCCACCTTTAATTTCATGTTTCTCAGCCTACAAAGCGACAAGGACAAAGGCAAGAAACATTGATTCATGTCAAGTGCCACCTCCTGCACTTCCTTCTGCTGCACACAGGGGGCGCTGAGACTCGCATGCTCAGCAGGGAGCCAGTTTGTCCTCTCAAATCAAGCTCTTAATGACAGCAGCCAGTGAGAGCAGCGGGTAAACTCCAATTAAAACAAGCATGAGTTGTGTCATGAGGACAGTAGATCACGTCAGTAATTAACCTCAGTGTTGACCCCTATCAATCCCCTGACTTGGAACACCAGCGGTTTAATTAAAAGAGATTTTAAATATACTGGAGACCAGCAGCGGTGCTGTCATTATATGCTTGCTGATTCAGTACCAGCCAAACCACAGGGTTCTGCTCCAATCCGAGCATTTCAGCTGCTTGGAAGTGGTCACAGCACAGCTCAAAGGTCTGCACTATCCACTCTTCTTTGCACATCTGTTCTATCTTTCAATCTCTTTCCAAATCCGCCAAATAAAAGTGCTCCCATACACACATAACATAATACAAATACATTTCACTACCAAATAACCCTCATCCACGCTACTGCTCCCCAATCTTTCCCAATTTCTCGAACCTGAGAGTGGGACACAGGGAGAGTGGAGAATGTGAGAGAGATGGTTCAGCATTAGGATCCACATGGCTCCATCTTTTGTCCCCAATGAAAAGCAGTGCTAAATGGGGGTCAATTGAAGCCAAGTCCCTTCTGCCTAACACAATTACTAGAGTTCCCTGTTCGTGTATGTATGTGTGTGTGTGTGTGTGTGTGTGTGTGTGTGCGTGCGTGTGTTTTATAGGAAAGAGGATGGCCCCATGCCTTTGGTTACTGATCCTGCCGCTCAAGCACTTCAGGAATGTGCCACCTGTATCCAACCACCCTGGTGCCCTGATCACACATACACATACACATTATATTCCTTTCCAGACAACCTCTAGGCATGCTGGGAAACTGGGACATCCCTGGGCTGAAGACGTATGAGTGCCACAATGGTCAATCAAGACCAATTATTTTATTTAAATAAGCTGTGCAATACAAGAAGTAATGCACAATACAACATGAGAGGTTTAAAGAAAAAACAAATCGTGTTACCAGAATGATTCCTCATGTCCCCATGCACATGTGAAAATTGTGTGTGCGTGTGTATGTGTGTGTGTGTGTATATATATATATATATATATATATATATATATATATATATATATATATATATATACATACACACACACACACACACACACACATATACACACACACACACACACACACACACACACACATATTGTATATGTATGTAGAATACCTATGTACTTATGTGAGTGTGTGTGAGGTGTGCATGTGCATACATTAGCTGTACATCATTCCAATGACGATAATCACATTTCAATTCACATATAATTATTTGGTTGACTAATGTTTCACCAATTTAAATGTAAAACCCTTTAAAATGAGATTATACAAAAATATAAAGTCAATCATAACAAAACTTATGAATGCATGAATCAATAAACAGTGGTAATAACTGCAAAAATAAAAAAAATTGCAGGAATTCAACTTAATCTCGGACCTTCAAACCAGAATTCGGGATTTATCTGGAATTTTTATTAGCCCTCAATAAAAGACAATGTGAGAAATCGTAACCATATTCATGATGCATTAAATGAGGTCATCATGTGGGGTATATCAGAATAACCTGCACAGAACTGAAATATATGAATATTCTTTGTATGGTAAAAGTGATTATCTGTACACAAATATACAAAGCATAAATACTAAGTTTGAAATCAGAAAAAATGGACATCATCAGCTCAAAGACTACTAATTGTTTCTCTGTTAATAATCATGGAGCCAACATCTCTCGTGTACGCAAACACAGATTTGATAACAGTTAATTAAGTTTATATTTCAACAGTTAAAATTCACTCATGATACAAAATATGGTGGTAAAGGGCGCTGGATCACTGATCCCAAGGTTGGGGGTTCAAGTCCCACTCTCAACAAGTTGCCACTGTCCCCCCTGTGCAGCTAACTGGGTTATCAAAGGCCGGCCATGTCTCTCACTATGGTGAGAGGTTCATGTAAAAGAACCATTGCTGACTTTTGAAGTCACTTCCCTGCAATGGCCTGGCGAGCTGTCCAGGGTGTACTCTGCCCTCGCCCTGAGTTGGATGAGATAGGCACCAGCCTCCCCGTAACCCTAATTAGGATTAAGAGGTTCAGAATGAACGAATACAGATGATTTAAACTTCAAGAATGGTGTATTATGGTGTGTTTTACAGCACAACTGCAATTTTTTTTAATAAATGAAGTCCACCTTCCTATCAAATTATAAACATAAACCCAAATAAATATATTATTCACATTAATGGGGCGTAAGGGTGGCGCAGTGTTTAGAATATCTGCCTCACAACAAGAAGGTTCTGGGTTTGTTTACTGGTCTCAGGGTGTTTCTGTGTGGCGTTTCCTGTAGATACTCCGGTTTCCTCCCACAGTCCAACACATGCACACTAGGCTGATTGGTGATTCCAAATCGCCCCTCTGTGTGAGTGAGTTTGAGTATGAATGGTTGCATGAGTGTTGACCCTGCAGTGGCATAGTGAGCTGTTCAGGGTGTGCCTTGCCTTCACCCAGAGTCATGAGTGCCAGCCTTCTCACAAGCCTAATTAGAATCAAGTGGCTTATAAAGTAATTATTAATGTTTCCATTAATGTTTGGTTCATTTAAATAATTAACAAACTACCAATTTTTTTTTTCTATTTCTGTCTTTCTCGAATCACGCTACAGCGCCAGCAACAGTGCTCTTCTTCTTTTCCTTTCGGCTGTTCCCTTCCGGGTCACCACAGCGAATCATTTGCCTCCATTTTCATGGAGGTCATATTAATGATTCGCATGTTTGATTTGGCAGAGGTTTTTACGTCGGATGCCCTTCCTGACACAACCCTTTAGCAAGGGACAGAAACACGCTGACGGCTTTACAGCTACTCTTTACGAAAGTCAGCAATGGTTCGTTTACATGAACCTCTCACCATAGACAGTGAGAGACATGGCCAGACTTTGATAACCCAGTTAGCTGCACTGGGGGGGGACAGTAAGAACCTTGTGGAGAGTGGGACTCGAACCACCAACCTTAAGATCAGTGATCCAGCGCCCTTTACCACCAGGCCACCACTGCCACTTTCAGTGATAGTGATGTAATGTAATCTTAAATTACGGGCTCTTGAATGTCACTCATATTTGAAAAATGTAAATGAAAAGGAATTGAAAGGGATAAATTCCACTCGTGTCTGGTAGGAAAGAAATTATTTCCGAAGATGACATGTGTTCGGAAAGGGTGTGTGTCGAAAATGTTTCAATGCAGCACTCTGTGAGGCCACGTACATGAACTGCAGCCGCAGGAAAAGAGAACAGATGAAGACTATTATCTTGTTTACCACATAGGATGAAGTCCTTCCTGCATCATTAGAGTTTAGCAAGTCAGCTGTTCAACAATTCAGCAAGAAAACAATTCAGCTATTCAAGACGCTCTCCTTCCCTTCTCCTCCCCTCTCCACTTCAACAGTGAGAACCTCCTTGAGCAGGACAATGACCTGAATCTGTCTCTCTCTGTCTCTGTGCATCTCTCGCTCTCTCTCACCGACCCCCACTTTCTACCCGATTTCATTACAATGTGCACATATATTAATAAAATCTCTAACAAGTGTCGTTTTGATAAGAAAGAGCAATTTGCTACTAATTACAGAAACTTAAAGAAAGAATGGGAGAGACCCAGAGAATCCTGCACTTATCTAAATGAAAGACAGACATTGTGTATCCTGCCTCTGATTATTCCACTGCATTTTACAACTCAAAGATTTATGACTCATTAATGTGTTTACTACTCTTCCAACCCAGCTGTGTTTGCGATCCTGACTGCAAGGTGCATTGTTATGTTACAGGCTTTTTCTCCTTCTCACACGCATGCACTCACTATGTGCTAATGAATGCCCTTACAAAACCATGCACTCCACAGTCAAGTGGTGATTAGGACGTCATAAAGCAGATAATTCGACCACACATACATGAGGTTTGCGTTTTTCTGAGACTTATATCAGCTGCCTGGGTGCCAACATTAAAAAAAAAAAAAAAAAAAAAAAACCTTAAAGCTCAAGTGGTTCAGGAAGGCTGTACTCAGGATGGTTGAGATTAAATAAGTACACCTGTACTTTTCAACTTAAAACATTTATACGAAAGCTGCAGCATATAAACGATTAATATGGAGCAATACAGAATACAAAAGAACACAAAAGCATACATTGATTTAAAAAAAACCCTGAAAATAATAATTTTAATTAAAAGTAAATTAAAAATAATTTTTCAAGAGAAGATTTGAGATCAGTATTCCACCTCCGGCCTGAGAAGGTTGTGTTGTATGGTATAGTATGGTATGGTACAGTATGGTATAGTATGGTATATTATGGTATGGTACAGTACAGTATAGTATGGTGTGGTACAGTATGGTATAGTATGGTATATTATGGTATGGTATGGTATGGAATAGTATAGTATGGTACAGTATGGTATGGTATGAAATAGTATAGTATGGTACAGTATGGTATAGTATGGTATGGTACAGTATGGTATGGTATGGAATAGTATAGTATGGTACAGTATGGTATGGTATGAAATAGTATAGTATGGTACAGTATGGTATAGTATGGTATGGTACAGTATGGTATGATACAGTATAGTATGGTATGGTAGTCATGTCCTAGATCACCTCGTGCTTCCACACACACCTGACAAGCCCCAACCATGATGTCACATATTTGGAGCTGAAAGTAGATTTAATCTCCTACTATTATTAATATAGCAATTAATTAATAATAGTATAATATATTACTCTGTTACTTCAATAGCTAACAGAGGTAACACAGAGAAGGTAGTGAATAATGAATGCAGTTTATGAGGTTGGTATTGCCCAACTAATAATAAAATAAAAAAAAAATACTGTTAGGGTGTATTAGCTGCAATACTGAAATTATTCATTCATTCACTTTCTGAACCACTTAAACCTATTTAGGGTCGCGGGGAGGCTGGCACCCATCTACTGCAATTATAGTACATAGAATTAAAAAAGAGACTACTGCTTTAAACTACACTTTAAATAGCGGTCATACCTCTATGACTTGCTTTGAGTCCAGCCTGAAGTTAAAATCGCCAAAGAGGAAATATGGCAGCTTCTCACAACGCTGATCTGTGATTCTAGAGAGAGAGAGAGAGAGAGAGAGAGAGAGAGAGAGAGAGAGAGGGAGGGAGAGAGAGAGAGAGAGAGAGAGAGAGAGAGAGAGAGAGAGAGAATCAGCACAGTAAAATTCAGATTCTTGTCAAGCAATGATTGGCAACTTTATTTGTGGATTTCCACTGAGGATTTAATTATATCTGGATACAACTGAGCTGACCTGGCTCATGGAGTAGTGGGGCAGGTGTGCTGGGTGAGTACTGGAACATCAATCTGATTGAATGAACATCTCCAAGAATGGGTTTGGGGGGATAAGACAGTATTTGTGAAGGGAATAGCACTCCCTAGTGGAGGATTCAAATTGCACAGGCCTGGTCAGAAGGAGGTGAAT
>CM045736.1:36276395-36323895 GCA_024760905.1 Plotosus lineatus
ATACACATACATATATATATACACATATATATACATATATATATATATATATATATATATATATATATATATATATATATATATATATATATATATATAGAGGATTTTCTGAGTAGATCCTTCCATAGGAGAGTGCTGAATACTTTTTGGTAGAGCAAATAACAATAAAAATAAAAGGACAGGACAAAGACTTTCTATTGAAACTCCATTTATCACTACAGATCTGTTTCGAGGGGTGGTGAAACCATCCTCTCTCTTCAGGTGATTATATATATGATCTATATATATGATCTATATATGACATATATAGATGATCTATAATCACCTGAAGAGAGAGGATGGTTTCACCACCCCTCGAAACAGATCTGTAGTGATAAATGGAGTTTCAATAGAAAGTCTTTGTCCTGTCCTTTTATTTTTATTATATATATATATATATATACACACACACACATTTATACATGGAAAATAGAAATAAAAACCTTCCATATAAGGCCACACCCACTTTGCATATTAATTCATCGGATTTGTGTAGTCATTAAAACCAGGCATGAGAACACATAAATGTGATGTTCACGCTGTCAGTCCACACACGTGTTTAGCACGAGAGTACCGGGTTTAACGAGTACTTCTTTATGATTGGCTGAAAGGCAATACAGTAGTGACAGCTGCTCCTCTTCTAATCTTATGAGTGACAGTCATATTAGGACATAAATCTATATACATGGACACAATATATAAAGATATACAGAGTAAAACAAGCAGGCAGACAACATGATTTAGGGCTGCATGTTCCAATTGCCTACAGATGCATTAAAAAATCCTTTTCCTGTGGAGGAATAATGTACAGACTTTGTTTATGTTTAGATTCAGGAGCAGTAATAATCAGTGTGGGATATGACCTGTTAGTGCCTCTAAACTTCTTTATCTGTTTGATAACCCGAACAAACTGTTATGTTGACTTGAAATATTTTTTTGTAAGCACTGCTCGTAAAGGCCTTCCCTGGTTTACACTCTGTGCCTGGTTGACTCTTCTGTTCTGCTTCCCCTGAGCGTAAATGAGTAAATTATACTTATATATTTACACAAATATTCTTACAAGATAAATGCTATTGAAATATTACCGTCCAGATTATATTTTTTCTATTTATACAACATTAAGCATACTGTAAGTGATTAGACCTTCCAGACCCCATTTATACCTTTAACCCTGGTCCAGCCAAGCCATCACAGGTATGAGGACTTGTTTGATTGCCAGGCAGATTTCTATAGAGATGAAAAGTGCATGATTATTTTAGTTAGCACAGGGCCCAGTAGTTAATATGAAGAAGTCCTGGGTTCGATTCCTGGCCATTTCTGTTTGGCGTTTGCATCCATGCTTGTGAGAGTTTCCTCTTGTTTCCTCCCACAGTCCAAAAACATGTACAGTAGGGTAACTGGCTGTTATAAATCAACCCCCTGGGTTACATACATATACATATATATTCGGTTTATTGGCTCGTCCAAATTGCTCCTTGGTGTGTGTGTGTGTGTGTGTGTGTGTGTGTGTGTGAATGGCTGTATGTCTTGGCCCTGTAATGATCTGTTGTATGAAATGGGCTGCAGCCTTACCATGACCCTAGTAGGATTAAGCAGTTCGGCAGATGAGTGAGTGAGTGAGTGAGTGAGTGACTTCCATTACTTGTATCTTTCCAGATACACAAAAGATCCAAAATATTTAAATGCACTTTATCACCTTTTCTCTTCCCTACAGCTGTTTGCTTCTCTCTCGCCACACTAGAGGTTTATACAGATAACTACACAGATACATGAAACAAATTGGAGAATAAAGACCCAGAGAGATTGATTTACAAGAAAGACATATACAGAGATAAGGCAGAATACATGATTAAGCTGTAGAAATGAGTATGAAGTGGTGGCAAAGGGGATAGTGTGTACGCGTCCTCTCTCTCACTCTCTCTCATGATGCATGTTGGGGGAGTGTGTATGGCTTTATCCTGCTAAGAGCCATGTCTAATGCGACAGGCCGGCATGTTTTGTCCTCAGCTCTAGGTATCAGTGGCGGGTCAGAAGGTAACCCTCTGTTTGCATGCTGTTTTCCTAAAGCTCCCAGCGCTTGACTTTTACCCCCCTGCCTGAGCTCTGGGGGCCCCACCTGACCTGCACATTACATACACAGTGCTGAGTGTGAATGGGCTGTAAGGTGGGGGGTCCTGGATGTGCCCCATGACCCAATGTCTCTACCCCCACATTAACTGCATCATCAAAGTTCATTCAAACAAACTGTACTAGTGTCACATACACTGACTTGAACACAATGACACAGTCCTTTATGCAGACTCTAAACATGCTATTCCATGAGTCCCGAAAGAGCTTGAAAAGCTGCCCTTTTTTAACTGGTGGGTAGAGTGACTGTGTGGGTGTGGAGTTGTAAAGTGATTTATTAAGGCTGTACTAGTGCTGTACAAAGGCTATGGTCAAGCACTAATTTATAACTAAATGCTTTTCTCTTTCTCACATGCACACAAAATCTCCAGCATGATCCCTCTTAGTATTTATTGTACTTTGCTGAAAATGAAAGCTGGTATACGAAAAGGGTTCTGGCCAAATACATTTTATATGTTCATATTTTTAACTGGCATATATTAATTGAATGTAACAAAGACATTATGCATCCTCCAAATCAATAGTCAGAAATAATTAACAAAAGCACTCATAAACCTCCAAAAATCCAGCAATCTCCTGCATGAACAAAAATAGTAAAAATCGTTCTCTCTCATAATGTCAAAGAATCCATTATATAAATAACTGAATTCAAAATCTGATTCAGATTATCTCCCAAATCTAAAGGTGTCTTATCCAAAAAATCTCTTAGAAACTTAAAGACAATGCATTCATGCTTTTGCAAAAAGCAGAACGTACACAGCACCACCTGCTGGTCCTGCTGTAACACAACACTTCCAAAAAATTCATTCTTTCACAATGTTCAAGAATCTTTAAAAAACAAAAACAAATAAAAATCCAAATGAATACAAAATTTTATCTGGATCATTTACAAAATCTAATGCAGTTTTCCCTTGTCCAAAGTCACAACCTCTGATAAAAATTTAATGAAAATCCACACAGAATCTATTGTGCAATCATGTTAAACACACAAGGAAACAAGAAAACACACAAACCGTGGGTAAAATGTAACCGACTTGGCAGAGGAAATTACATCTGTGCTGCAATATCATTATATCATACTCCACGTAGACAGCAAAGTATGTAGCGATTACAAAGTTTTAGGGTGGGATGTTATTCATGCTTCTTCAAATTTATGTGGATGTCAGTGGCCTAAAAAATATGCAAATCAAATAATCATCATCAACATGACTGCTCAGAGAGAGTGCAAACCTCTGCCAACCTGCTTTGGGGGTTTACACAGCACCCCCATTGAATTTTCTATAATACCACAAGGCCAAAAAAACCTGTTCTGTCTCACAATGTTAAGAAATCCTTTAAAAAATAAATTTCTGGGTATAGAATTTGACCCAGATCACCTCCATAATCTAATGAGTGTTCCATGTCCAAAGGTTCACTTCTTGCAGAAATTATGTATATTAAAAAAACAAAACAAAACAAAAAAAACAGTATTATTCATGGAACAACAAAAAATAAAAACAAACCGAACCTAACGTGGAGGAGGAAACACAAAGTATCATGCTTTATGGTTTGTTTAGGGGACTGTGGAGTTATACCAACAGCTCATAATGTAAATGTTGTGACTGTGCCAACAATATTAGATTGTGTTTCTGTTAGTAGGATCTTTATACACACACAGGGCATTTCGTGCAGTAACCAAAAAGACAATTGAGTCTCATGTCATTTCTATTCATTTTTACACACTTTCTTCCACTTTGTTTACAATTGTTGAAATGGAGCCTTTTTTTGAGACAGTGTACACTTTTGCTGTACCAAAAATGATGCTGCTCGTTCTATTCTACCAAATGAAAAATCTGTGTCACTGCTGATAAATAAGAACCAGAAGAGATCCAACTTCCTGGACAAGCACAAAGCACAATATCTAAGTATAGCTCCATTCCTTCTCTTTCCCCTCACTCCTCTGTAGCTCCTCTCTAGTGAATTCACCGAAATGAAAGTCGAGTTGTGCAACTCTGCTTGGTATACATGCCAGGTACCATGGCTTTGCAATGGAGACACAAGTCACTCCCTCAGTCTCAACGCTTCCCCATCCCTGATTAAGTTAGTGTGTCTGATTCTCAGGGAACCAACACAGAATGTTCACACTCTGAAGAATGTGATCGTTGCCAGTCATGTCACTGCCCCAACTAAAGGCTGCTCCAAATGACCTGTGACCTGTGGAAGTACCACCCTCTAATTTTTCCGACCATTCTATAGGTTCACCCAATAGACTGCGTATGGGTTTGTGTGTGTGTGTGTATATGTGTGTGTGTGTGTCTGTCTGGGGTGGTCAGATAAAAGAGACGGGATCAGCCCAAATAGGGTCATCTATGACATTTCCTTAAAAGCAGCTGAAAACGTTATTGTGACCAATAAGTCGGCCTAGTCTACACAATCACATGGTTGCTTGTTCTCTATATTCAATTAGCTCTCCTTTTTCCCCTCAAGCCTTGCAACATTTACCATCCTTGAGTTTATGCGCCAATTTTCTGAAAAAAATACCTCAAGACAGCACACATTTCTTAACTCAACATCCAACCCACAAACAAAAAGTTCCAAAAGTTGAAACAAGACACACCAATTATAATCATAAACTCTGATACACTGACCATGAAAAAAAATAGACAACACATGCAGAATCTTCAAAAGAAATTCAAATATTTCTATTCACGCATCTATTTCTAAACACACTGACCTAATTTATTACAATATTTAAATTATACGAAATCTACTGATATAATTTTACATATTATTAAAAAGTAATTAAAATTCTACAAGCAGTGGTGATCTGGTGGTAAGGTGCTGGATCACTGATCCCAAGGTTCTGGGTTCAAGCCCCACTCTCAATGGGTTGTCAATGCCCCCCTACCCCCTCCTCTCCCGTGCAGCTAACTGGGTTATCAAAGGCAGGTCATGTCTCTCACTATCTACGGTGTGAGGCATGTAAAAGAACCATTGCTGACTTTGGGTCACTCTGCAGGATCATGATGGGTCATTAGGAGCTGTGGGCCAGGCTCAAGACAATAATTGATCAGCTTTTCACAGCTACTGCCATTTACAGATATTAGGCATACATTCATATACACTCTCAAAACTAAAGCCACAAATCCATATACAGTTTTAAAAAAAAAATCAATGTACTGAAGCAATGTCATAAGCAATAACTTGATCAATCTAAATGACACAAAAGCCCGAGATTGTGTAGAATGAATACTGTAACTGCTTTGATATTTACAATGGCAAGATACACTATGATGCATTTCTACACTGGAAGGCATCCTGGGTTTAAAGGAAGATGTCCAATAAACATGTTTTAGTGTAAATGCTGAATAAAATTAAATAAGTATTTTATTGCATCAGGAAACGTACTAATGGGATATTTAAAAGTGCTTGTGTGTGTGTGTGTGTGTGTGTGTGTGTGTGTGTGTATGTGTGTGAGCAAGCATTTGGAAAGCAGCCAGTACTCAATTATGTGACGCATATCTTAGCCTCAGTAAGCTGATAACTCTAAAAAGACAGAATAAACTGAGGAAATAGTGTTAATTGGCTGCTCATATTATATATATATATATATATATATATATATATACACACACACACACACATATACATATACACACACACACACACAGGGATCCCTCACTTTCCGCTGTTAATTGGGACCGAGATCCCCCCGCGATAACTGAAATCTGCGAAGCAGGATCAGACACCCCGACTGACGTATACGTGCATGTACATGTGTATGGAATATCAATAAATACATATTCAATGCTATAAATGCTTATAATAACAATTAAACATTAAAAAATAATGCATAGGATATAAATACACACACAAAGATGCACGCACACAGATGCGCACCTCACATAAATGAAGTTTTGATGGGAGGTTTTGAGTTGTTTTTTGTTTGTTTGGGGTTTTTTTGCAGAATTTACCTTGTTTTTGTGGCATTTTCCTTAACATAAGACAAGCAAGGCAGCTGATAATACTGCATGTGAATCGTGTTTTAAGTGCTTGCGTGTGTGTGTGTGTGCGTGCGTGCGCGCGTGTGTGTGTGAGAGAGAGAGAGAGAGAGAGAGAGAGAGAGGGAGGGAGCAGGGTGGGAGGGAGGTCTGACTGACTGATTAACCTTTGACCCGGTGGGCCTCCCAGAGTGAGGAAGCAGTTCACAAAGTCACTGCTGATCGACATTAATACCACATCCAACACAGGGCAGCAGCTTGGAGACTGCCACCCCACCACGCTAAAGTCTTTCCTATTCACAAATACACAGCAATAGCATCGAGCTTACAGCGTTACAACTTGTAAAAGATATTCCTTTAAGATACCAAATCATAGAACTACCACACAAATAATACACTGATGATGTTAGTTCCAAACTTCCAGCACCAAATGTCTCAGTGCATCAATCAGGAGATTTAAAAAATAAAATTAAAAAAAGGTCAAATTATTTAATAATAAATGCAAAATGCACTCTATTGCTCTGTATCCTGCTATTGTAATGAGTCCGTTCATCTTTCTTTAAGGGTCTCCATTACAAGCTGCTCTTGTGCTTCTCTCTCTCTCTCTCTCTCTCTCTCTCTCACAGACTCCCTCTCATGCTTTTCCCCTCTATAACTCAATGTCTCTCTCTCCTCCTCTCTCCCTGTCGTTCTGGGAAAAGCTGAAAAAGGGAAAACATTTAGATTGGAGGGTTCTCTGAATGGGGTTGACAGTTGACTGATGACCATCCATAAAGTGACAAAAAAATAGCTGTGTGGTAGTCATTGCAGCCCAGCGCTTCCCCCTGGGAAACTAATTGCCCTGAATTGTTAACGGCAACATTATTTTTCTGCCAATCATGCCGTTTCAATGCCCCGAAAATGAGCATGAAACAAGCCTTTTGACGGAACAGAAAAGTTAAATGTCTCCAATGTTGATCAAATTAACTTCAGCCTCCGGACAATGGACTATATTTGTGTGAAAATAATGGAGAGGGACAAAGGCTGTCTTTTTGCCAAGATTTCACAGTTGTGATGTAAAACTGTTTCGCCCTGAACCCGAGCAGCCTCTCTGAAAAGAACAGCAAATGCAGACATATCCACTCACACAAAAGCTGAGCCTGTAGGGAGAAAAGTTATTTGCTTGGACATAGCTGCTGAATATCTTCGCTGCTGGAGCGGAATGCAAAAGTCATGTGATAAAATCCCTCGCTAATAAATAGAACATTGTCAACTTTTAACCTCAAGAAATGTATTCAAGCTATAATTAATTTATGCTACATTATGCCGTATTATCACCTTATTCTTAATATATAGAACTAAATTACACACAAAAAAAAGGAATAAATAAAGATGTTTTAACAAAACATGAAAAAATTCCAGTCACCAATATTTCATCTGAACATAACCAAGAATGTCTAGAGGAAAGAATTTCATGAAGTGCACAAAAAATATATATACTGTACTGTATAATATAGCAGGAGAGAAAGATAGAGAGATAGAGAAAAAGACAGGGAGCTAAATGTTATTGTCTTTAAGCATTGTTCCCCTGAGACCTTTGAGTAGTCACGAGATAAACAGTGTTTAGCAGCTGAAAGGGGGCAGAGGAAAAGAGCTTATCAGGTGTGATCTCAATGGGCTGGAAGCTGCACAATTAGCCCTCTAAGATAAGTGTTCAGAGGATTTAAACAAGGGTTTAGTCACACACTGACGAAAGGCATGGTGGTTCAGTGATGAAATCTTTGTGCTTAAAAGGCAATCAGAAACTGAGAACGTAGTGAAGAGAAGTAGTGATGAGATGACCAAGGAGGAGAGGAGCAACCAAATGGGGGAAAGGTGGGGTGGGGGGGGCAGCAAGAAACACCATGGAAAAATGGAATGGCGAAAAAGGGGGAGGTATGACTACATACTCTACCCTCTCCCTTTTCCTGCTCTTCCTTTTTGGCCTAGAAGTCATAACGGAGGACAATGGTCCCAAAAGCTGGTTCCCAACGAGCCGCTGAATAGCCACACTGTTGGTGGTAGCACTTCATTCAAACGGCTCCACAACCACATTGTCCTCATCGAACGGCACGGGAGAATAGAGTTTGCTGGTGGCTGCCAAAAGGTTAGCGGCTGTGGTGAAAAGAGCCGAACATCATTCACTGGTCCTAACAGAGGCGCGGGGGAAGCTTTTGTACTCTACCTACCCCTACCCTTAGTCCATCCGGAGCTATTAGAGATAGACTGAATCTCCATGAGTAATGTTCGGTTACACTTGGTAAACCAGCAGCAAGAACGAAACACACTCCCACCTCAATGTTTTAGTCCCACCCATAAGCCCATAATACAACCAGGACCTCCCAAAAAGGGCAAAGATTATACTTTTCAGCACCATTTAATAAGCACCACTATAGAGCTTCAAGATCGTGAACAATATATGCAATTTTACGCATGATCATAGGCAACACTAACATCTGTATGTCTTGCAATGACTTTTCAGGTCTCATCCTTTTACTGCACAAGACTGCTGCACATTATGGTGTAAAAGGAGAAAATACTGAGCTGGCATGGCTGCCCTGCCTCAGAAATATGAACCTAGGTGTAGTATTTATGAGTCGACGTTCAAAAATAAATCAACTTCACAAACACTGGGGGAAAAAGAGAGCAAACCCTCAGCGTAAGCAGCAAGAGGTCCTTTTCATACTTCATTATATCCATAAATCCAAGTAAATATGGCTTAATAAAACCTGTAAAAGGTGCAATATTCCTAAAGCACCTCTACTTGGCTGTCATTATAGCTGCTCCATTCTTTGATCAGATGAGAAATCAAGGAGGGAGGAGGGAAAAAAAAAGATCTCTGAAATATAAAAGCTGGTCGTAACTCAGGGTGTCGGACGCCTCGCTGAAATATGCCAGGCATATGCATGCAGTTATTCAAAGTGGATATGTGGTAATGCCATGGAAGTCGCTGTGTGCATTCATATTCCATGTTAGGGACTGTATCATGATGGAAGGGCAACCCTCCCTCAAACACACACACACACACACACACACACACACACACACACACACACACAGTAAGTGATTGGACAATGACACATTTTATGATGTTTTGTCAATGTCGTGTAAAATTATGAATTTGAAATAAGGTTAAATATCATTATATAATAAATTTCAGTGTTGACGCTCACTATGTATAAAAAGGATTTTGCCTTCAGCACTACTCATTGACATTATTAATATGAGGGACACACTGAAAGAAAACTAACAAAGTAGCTACAGAGCACTACATGAGAGTGTTCATCCTCGAAGAGACCATTCCCATTATCATAGAAATGTTTCATTATACGTAAGATAAAAGGATGATAAAGGCTATCAGTCTTACAAACCTTGTATTGATCTGAAGAGAAGAAGAGAGGACCTAACAATATATATATATATATATATATATATATATATATATATATATATATTGGAAAACTTGTTCTATCCATCGCACATGAAGTTCGTTGTTGTAAACTGTGAGCACATCTGAGGTTTGACCCAGTGAGTGGAGGTGTGTTATAGGTGTGATAAGTTTTTCAATGTATCCGAGGACGAGTTGTCCACCCAGGCTGCGCCTAGAGGACGAGCTGCCCATAGTTACAGTTACTGTACATACCAGTTGTCTGATGTATCTTACAGTAGTGACTAAGCATTGGGGTCTGCGCTGTTTACTTCAACACATTTATTTATGGCATGTTGCAGATGCTCTTATCGAGAGCAACTTATATTTATCACTTTATACAACTGAACAATTGTGAGGTGCTCCACCAAATGTAGGCGCTTGTCGCAAATGACATATGGTGCTTGTGAGACAAAGCACGGCTTATCCAGACTGCCGATCTTTCAAGCGAGTAAGTGAAGGTTGAGTACTAAACAAGTATTCAACGCGCACTTGCTCACTTGAAAGATCAGAAGTTCGGATAAGCCACGCTGTCTCACAAGCACCATACGTCACTTGCAACAAGCGCCTACATTCGGTGGAGCGCCTCACAATTAGGGATAAGGGTCTTGCTCAAGGGCCCAACAGTGGCAGCTTGGTGGTACTGCGGCTAGAACCCTGCAACTCTGAATCACTAACCTTAGCCTTAACCACGCAGTTACCACTGTCCCCAGCCTGAAAATGAATTCCTTCACCCAAAATCAGTGTGCCAGTACGAAAAGACCTACCAAAGCAAGCATTTTGTAAATACACGACAGATGGATTATCAGGTGAGGAGCTCAAAGTGGATACAGAGTTAAGTCATTTCCTTACAAGTAAAAAGACTTCTGGTTAACTGCATGAAAACCGGTAAACTAATAAACAAAATACTGTATTGTGAAATAACTTAGGGTCAGTGTTACATGTTAATCCTTCCTTTCAACAAAAATGATAACAGCATTTTTCTATAAAGAGTAGAAACACCTTGAGGGACATTTTTAAAAACATGGTCAACTGTAATTATTAAAGCTTCTGTGTATTATGCTTCATTCATAAACCAAACAATTATCAGGTTTTTGAGTTCCTGCTCTGCCCTTTACTGGGATATCTGTTGCGCCATAACCTCCTGATATAGAATTAAAAACTGATATCTTTTCAGCGTTTGATGACCAGTGCACACAGCGACTTCACATACTCTTACCTGTCCAGAACATAGCCAAGAGCTTTCTGCCGTGTGTCTGAGTAGACTGAAGGGCTGTTTTCCCAGGCCACTAAGTTGGAAGCATCGTGGAACAGGTGAATATTTACCAAGTCAAAAGAACTGTGAACAAACAAAAGAAAACCTGAGTCTAACGTCCTACACTTATTTTTATATGTAGATAAAATATACATGTAAATATCTATATATCTATATATATATATATATATATATATATATATATATATATATATATATATACACATACATACATACATACATACATACACACACACACACACAGTGGTACCTCACCTTACGAAATTAATCCGTTCCAGAAGTGGTTTCATAACCTGGATTTTTCGTAAGTTGAACTGCATTTTACAGGTAAAACACGTGATTCGTTCAAAGGTTCACAATACTACCCCTAAACCCTTTAAAAATTACAAAAGTATACCTTTTAAGGACTCCTTCTGCTTCAATATCATACCGATGGCAGATGGGTTTGGCCATATTCCTTTGCGATATCACTCAACTGCATGCCACGAGCTCACTTCTTTTCACTCGCACCGGGAATGACACGCACGCGCGCATGTGTGTGTGTGTGTGTGTCTGTGTGTGTGTGTTGACCATGTCTTCTTAGCAGAGTTATAATCTTACAAATGTTTAAGCAAGGTTAAAAGCCTGAGCCAAAAAATAAAGTTGCAATGAGCACACTCGAAAAACTCACAAAACAACTGTAACTCTGTCGTTTACACGAAAAGCATCATGGGTATTTTGGAGAGGCAGCTCCATAATAGACAATGGGAGGGAGCTGCGTCATCCCTCCTAGCCAATGGGAGGCCAGCAAGGTGGGATGTTGCGAGATAGCCAATGGGAGGCCAGCAGGGCAGGATGTTGGGAGATAGCCAATCGGAGGCCAGCGGAGTGGGATGTTGGGAGATCGCCAATGGGTGAGCAACTCGCGCATTGTTTGAATTTTGGAGATGCCACTTTCGTAATGTAAACTTGTTTCGTATCCAGAGACAAAAATTTGTAGGAAAATGCGTTTTGTAACCTGGATTTTTCGTTTGTTGGGATTTTCGTAAGGTGAGGTACCACTGTGGAGAAAAAAAAAAAACAAAAAAAAAAACAAAACAAAAAAATGTATATATATATATATATATAATATCATAGCAAAGTATGAGTGCTGTCATTTTCATTCAAATACTGAATAGAACTTGAATGAAAATAACCGCACTCACAAAAAAATTATTTGGGCATCACAGTATATGTCGAATTACACTACACAGCTTTTTCTTTCATTTGCCCTGCTGTCATATGACTCTTCATTTTACTGCACATGCGCAATCATCAACCCCCCCAAAAAAAGAGTCCCATATACAGCAACTATACTTCTTATAATAATTAAGTACTTCAGTAGTAAATCTAATTTAAATACACTATGTACTTCTGTTCATAAAGCTTGATCTTCGACCAGTCACCGTTTGACCTTTAACACACCACACATTCTATCAGTAATACAACATAAACCATGAATGACCATAAACTCCTCTACTCTTCCATCACTGCTTGCTTGTACATTCCAAAGCCACTAATCTGTGTAAAAGTGACATGTGTAGAATGCTATAGATGCTTTCACAGTGGGCCCGTGGCTAAGCCTGTTATTCCTCTGTCACAATTTCATTCCTCCACACTCTCTCTCTCTCTCCATCCACCTCGTGTCATCCCTCTTTCTGGAACGGAGCCCAGGCTGGTCTCGTGTCATCCCTCTGTTCCAATCCCCTATTTCAGCCCCTTTGTCCTGTTGTATTTTCCTGTATTAGATTACCCACACAGCTATCCCCCTTCACCCATCTCCCCATAAGAAAACCCTTTACGATCCTGCACATGCAGGTGCAATTGCATGTAATGTTTTCTGTCATCTGTCAGATAGAGCTGCTTGACTAACGTGATTAGGCCTAATCCAATCCAGTCCTTCTCCAGCAGCCTGATTGCACACACAGATTTCCCAGTTACCAGGTCCAGCTACAAAGTATATACCCAAAGACAGACTGAGAGTGAAGTGAAGGGGGGAGGGAGAGGGAGGGAGAGAGGGGGGGAGAGAGAGAGAGAGAGAGAGAGAGAGAGAGAGAGAGAGAGAGAGAGAGAGAGAAGGTAAAATACATCCACTCACCAGTCCCCGAGAGTCCAACGAGTTCTCATAAAGCCTTTTCTGGACCATTTGCACTGCAGACAAACAACACACAAAGACAGTATTACCCCATAATATTCAACAATGTTCCAAATTTGTGGAAGGTTCACTATATAAATGTAAAAATAAAATTGTATATGATACAGTACATTTCACATAGAATATTACTGAGCAACTGAATTTAAAGTGTCTTTGTTAAGAACTCAATAAAGGGAGTCCTCGGTTTATACCGGTCCCGACTTACACCATTTCATTCATGGTTACGAATGCGCGCCCATAAAAATATAATAAATATTATGCCTCATTACGTCTTACGCGGTAACGTAAACAAACGCAAACTAGTTTCGGGCGTGCGAGGTGGAAGAATATGCTGTGTTGTGGTTGTGGGTCGAGGAAGACGGCATCGCTTCACTTCGCTCAGTCTCGGTACTGTAATATTACTAATCATTTCGTCTTACGCGGTTACATAAACAAACGCAAACTAGTTTCGGGCGTGCAAGATGCAGCAAGCCTTGGCAACTTTTGAGGTTTAGGATCCCAACTTGGAAAGGTTCACTTGGGTTTTCAGAGGCATCATGGATTTGATGCAATGCTACAAGGAGATCTTGGATGAGAAGAGGTTGCTCTCTGTCCAGTCTAACCTGGAGCAGTAGTTTAAGAAGGCAGAGAGGCCTGCAACAGATCCTGTACCCTCTACCTCAGCTGCATCTACTACTCCAGGCTCACCTGCCCCAGCTTCTCCAGCACAATAAGCCTGTCTCTCCCCTCTTACTGTATTTCATTCTTGTGGTAAGGAATTGGTTTCTCTTTTTTTAATACTTTTTTCTGTCATTAACTGTTACATTTTATTATAGCACTGTACGTACAGTACTTTTCAGTATACTTTATGTTATGTTCCAACTTATACTAAAATTCAGGTTACATCGCGTCTTAAAAACGGATCAGCGTCGTAAATCGAGGACTCCCTGTAGTGACAAATTTGCAGTTCACAATTTTCTGATCAAGTGCAGCTAACTGGGTTATCAAAGGCGGGCCATGTCTCTCACTGTCTATGGTGAGAGGTTCATGTAAAAGAATCATTGCTGACTTTCGTAAAGAGTAGCTACAAAGCTGTCAGCGTGTTTCTGTCCCTTGCTAAAGGGTTCTGTCAGGAAGGGCATCTGATGTAAAAACCAATGCCAAATCAAACGTACAAATCATTCACTGTGGTGACCCCTGATAAAGGGAAAAGGCCAAAAGGAAATCTCATCTCATCTCAATCTTCTGATCAAGAGCAGGGTGGCACGGGGCAGAAGTGGTTAGCACGTACACTTCACAGCAAGAAAGTCCTGCTTTCAAATCCTGGTCTCAGGCATTTCTGTGTGGAGTTTACATGTTCTCCCTGTGCTCGTGCAGGTTTCCTCAAGGTACTTCAGTTTTCATCCACAATTCAATAACATGAACATTAGGTTAATTGACTGCTCTTAGGTGCGAGTTGCCCTACAATGGTCTGGCAAGCTCTTCAGCGTGTGCCTTGC
Organism: Plotosus lineatus; assembly: GCA_024760905.1. Taxonomy (NCBI): domain Eukaryota; kingdom Metazoa; phylum Chordata; class Actinopteri; order Siluriformes; family Plotosidae; genus Plotosus; species Plotosus lineatus. The sequence goes on from CM045736.1 coordinate 36,290,914, forward strand.
CTTCGGCCAATTTTAGCTGAAATAGGCTCCAGCCTTCCCGTGACTCTCGAGTGAGAGTATGATCTGGAGCCAAGAACATGAAGCACTGAATCCCGTCTTTTACACATTACGTAAAATATACAGTTACACATGAAGAAGTAAAGTGCGTTGACATACAGATGCCTTTTATTATTATTATAAGGGAAGTGATGAACAAACTTATTCTTTTTTTAATTGTTTGACACACTGTATTAACACCCTTAAGAACAATTCATACTGTTTTTAATAACTTTCTATTTCTACAGATCTCCATTTGTTTAAATCAATTTTGAGAAAAGCGCAGACAGTAACGTGTTCCATTTTGATAACATTTTCTTGACATTTTATAATTACATCAAATACATAGTGAGTCAGGTCCAGGAGGCACCATGGGTCAAACTAAAATAATAAAACGTTTTAATTTTACACAGTTCGCAGTTTGAGTAAATATGCATGCGGAATATAAGAAACTGGAAACCCCCCCCCCCCCCCAATTTAATTAATGCACTTAATGAAACATTTACCTCAAGTATATTTTTACTGGTACCCATTTATACTGCTGGGTGAACAGAGGCACACTTGTGGTTGAGACCTTGCCCAGGGGTCTTAGCACAGTGAGGGTCTCAGTGGGATTCGAACTCACAACCTCCCGATCATGAGCGCAGCACCCTAACCACTATGCCACCGGCCCCACTGCATGGCAGAGTCCTTCACCATATACGGAAGGGAGCCTGACGTTGGGCGGATGAGTGGTGCTACATGGAGCACTGTCTGAGCCTTGTGGCTCATCAGAGCCAAAACGTATCCCAGTTTCTTGAGTGTGAAACAGCTATGTGTTAAATACCTCTTGAATGGGACGTGGCTATTGCTGATGGTCTTCCTGGAATTTGTACTGGTACCCATTTATAATGCTGGATGGACAGACACACTTGTGGTTAAGAACTTGCCCTGGGATTTTAGTACAAGGCTTTTGGTCCCATGACTTCTCAATCATGAGCCCAGTACCCTAACCAACTCACCATCAGCTCCAGTTATGTGTATTGTGTACTTTCTGTGGGATCTGGAATAATCTTCATAGGTAGTTCACTCTTCTCGCTAAGTGCTGCTGTCTTATAAATCATTGTACACTGGGACTTAAAGTCTAAAGTGAAATAGAAGATTGTGTCAGGAAACACAGAGTCCTATTCAAATAAAATGCTCAATATTGGCCTATTCAATAAAGCATTGAGCGGGAGATCAAATCGACATCTTGGTTAGAACAATTATCCACAGTGGTGTGCGTTTTTATAATTTCTTGAACTTGTATAACTTTTATATCATTAATCTTGTGAACTCTCTGACCGAACCAGAACTGTGGGCTTTCTGTCACTCACAGCACATGATTTACCTCACCGTGTTTTATTAAATGAGAGACAAATTGATACTGCAAGTATCCTCATTTCCAATGCACTGCCAAATAAATTCTCTCTCTCGCTCTCTACTTCTTCTAATGTGGAGTTAACTGCTGCCGTGAATCAACTAATTACAGTCTGGGTCACATAATCACAAATTGACTAATTTTATTAAAAAAAGAATCTTGAGGCAAATTAAAAGCATGAGAAGGATTTGATTATGCCGCACATTTTTCAGAGCACATTAGGACAAGATTAACTGTATGAAATGAATTACATTAGCATAGTTAAATTAATAAGCTACAGAGGAAAGGGAAAGCAGGTTTTAGTCTTCATCTGCTAAATGAAATGTTCAGGATCACTCAGCAGGAATAAAAATAGAATAAAGATTGGACCATTGCCCTGAAGGAATAATCCAGTGTCTCTGTGCATCTCATCTCCAAACCATAATTATGTGCTGTGAATAGAATATTGAGTGACTGTATGGACCAACAGAATTCAAGAAAAAAAAAAAAAAAAAATCAAATGTGTTACATTCTGGGGCGTGGCACCACAGAATGAGCCAGTTAGTCAAAAAATTAAAAGTTGCTTTTTTGGATTTGTAAATTGAAAGTTAATCATATTGAAAAAAACAAAATCTGATCTGAAGAAAAACAGCTAATTTGCGAGGTGTACACTAAAACTAAGGTCTTGCACACATTCTTTGGTCTCTGGTAACTTTTATGGAATGTTTTACAGTATACTATTTATGGGGTGGATGTGTTATCAATGAAAGAAAAGTTATGAAAATAACATACGGGTTATTTTTATGTACATTATACCCCCAAAAGAATTCTTGTGACATTGCGAGTGGTGATATACATTATTTTAATCTCAAATAATTATATTATAATAATATAATAATTATATTATATTTTAATACTAAAATTATTTTTAGTAATTTGTAATGATTATCATAAGACTTGAATTGTACTATAAGTTTTCAAAATGCTTTAATATTGATTACAACATGACTATAATCATCATCAGGCTCAAGTCCAGAATTACGAACAGTCATCAGGCCCAAGTACAGAATATACAGAATAGACTTCACCAAAAAAGAAACTGCTCCATGTACAGTTCACCAGCACTAAAGATTCACACCGCTGACCTTAATAATGATCATAAATCTGAAATCTTATCCTGTCACATTGAGTGGCCTTAGAGAGAGAGAGAGAGAGAGAGAGAGAGAGAGAGAGAGAGAGAGAGAGAGTGAGAGAGAGAGCGTCTGCTCTGCCCACTCATGCAGTCTGGCCAGAGGAAGGGGCATCAGATGTCTGTTAGAAAGGTCAGTGGGTAAGAGGTGAAATTGGCTCCTTGGATAGCTCCAGACCACTGACGGTGATGAACGGGTGTCCATAAGAGGTCACCATGACCAGCGGCTTGTGCAGGTCTGCCCCAAAAAACTGAGGACAACAGGGTACAAAGTAGTCATGTGGAAACATGAGGCATAGAGACTGAGCAAGCGATCGGATCAGTCCATAATCTTGTATTTGCTCCATATCTAATGATTTAATCATTGGTTAAAGCCAGTCATGTGGTAATTTTCAAGAAGGGGTTAGGGCAGCGCAACTAAAATGTTCATATGGACTGCGATTTGTAGTGTTGTGCTTGAGAAATCCCATAAATAACAACCCAGCTGGGTCTGAGGGACATGTTGGAAATATATATGGTTCAAAATGCATGATGAGTAATAACTAATACTCACAACTGGTGACTGATGAAGCAGCACATGGGGCTTGTCCATTACTCTTTATTCTATCATTTCTCTGCTATGGATATAGTCATATTAAATGAAGAGTGCAGCAGGTGCAGGAGACGAACCCAAACCAACATCTTACAAGACTTGTACAAGAGAACTTTTTTGAATATTTGTTCATATTCAGTGCTGCTTAACAAATAGACGTATATATATATATGGGGGGCAGTGGTGATCTAGTGGTATAGGGCGCTGGATCGCAGATCCTAAGGTTGGCGGTTCAAGTCCCACTCTCCACTAGGTTGTTACTGTCCCCCCAGTTCAGATAACTGGGTTATCAAAGGCGGGCCATGTCTCTCACTGTCTATGGTGAAAGGCATGTAAAAGAACCATTGATGACTTTCGTAAAGAGTCGGTTCCAAAGCCGTCAGCGTGTTTCTGTCCCTTGTTAAAAGGGTTGTGTCAAGAAGGGCATCCGACGTAAAAACCTATGCGAAATCAAACATGCGAATCATTCACTGTGGCGACCCCTGATAAAGGGAAAAACCCGAAAGGAAATCTCTCATATATATATATATATATATATATATATATATATATATACACACACACACACACACACACACACACACACACACACACACACACACACACACTGTATTCAACGTGATAAGCACCCAGGATGCTTAAAAAAATTGGAGTGGGTGGGCGCTTATTAAAACAATTAATAGTGGAGTGGAACGGTAAGTGCTTATTACCATCAAGGTGGAAAACACGAGTAATAACAGAACAATAAAAGAGTTATTCATTCTGTGGTCCAGTATCAACCAAATTACTTACATGAAAGCTGAAAATAAACAGAAAACAGCATAAATTGGAAAAAAGACCCTTTAATTTTCCCTCCTGGTGCTGTTTCTTTAAAGCCCCCCCCCCCATGTAAAATCGAGCCAATCAACATGAATGTCAACTTTAGCACATGGCATATTGAACCAATCAACACACAGGTCAACTTTAGCACATGGCCAGGAACTTAGGCCAAAGAATGGTCTTTAAATGTATGAAGTTAGTGAGCAGGAGAATCGGGTGAAAAATGCTTGTCATCACTTTTTGATAAGTCCATATCTGGCTCATCGCTCCATTCATTCAGAGCATCCCATAGTTTTGCTGGAGCAGTTTCTAATGGTTCATCTTGTTGGACATTTACCAAGAGAACACAGCAAAATATTTTCCTGTTTTTTAAAGCACAGTGGAACGATCAAATGTGTTGTTACTGATGAACATTATAGACATTTCCCAGTGGCAGGGGGTCTTGAAATACCATGTAAACTCACTTTTACAGGCAGTGAATGCCTCATTTTACTGTTACAGAGACTGATCGAATAAAATTGGTAAGTTTGATCTACCATTCTACTCCCAGTACATATGGGCGGTTATTATCAAAAACACTAACACTAACGTAAGATCAAAAACACTGGGGGTTGGGGGCTTATTGGAGCAGGATGCTTATTACGTTGAATACGGTATATATTACTGTTAAAATGCGTGGAGTCAGATAGAAATCTACATGTTTTTTAAATAAAAAAAAGGAATATATGCACAGACATACTGAGAGCCACTTTCAGAAACTACTACTAAGAGAACAATCAAACAACAGCTCTTAGATCACAATGAATACACATATTGGAAGAAAGTCTTTGAAATGTGATGAGAACAAAACAAGACAAGAATTAATGGTTAATGTAAACCAAAATCTTCATCTCATAGAGGTCTGGATTCAGAACAAACTCAAATTAAAAATGGGAAAACCCCAGTACCGAATGGCAGCCAGGTTACCCCTGGCTAGCACATGGTAGGCTGTGCTGCCCTCCAAATAAATGCCTGCCCAGACTATCACTGACATACGGCTAAACTGGTCATGCTGGAAGATGTTGCAAGCAGCAGAACATTCTCCACTATGCCGCCAGACTCATGTCTGTCACATGTTCTCAGGGTGAACCTGCTCCCATCAGTGACGATTACAGTGCACCAATGTCGAATTTGCCAATCTCTATGTTCTCTGGAAAATGCCAACTGGAATGCACGGTGCTGGGCTATAAGTATAGGCACCACTTGTGGCTGATGGGCCCTCATACCACCCTCATGGAGTCAGTTTCTGACCATTTGAGCAGAAATGTGCTCATTAGAGGCCTGCTGGAGGTCACTCTATAGGGCTCTGGCAGTACTCTTCCTGTAACTCTATGCACAAAGAAGCAGATAGAAGTCATGCTGGTGGGTAGTTGTCGTCCTTCGGCTCCCTCCACATCTCCTGGTGTACGGGCATGTCTCCTTGCATCTCCTCCATGCTCTTGACACTGTGCTGGGGCCACAAAAAACCTTTACCACAGTGCGCATTGATGTGCCATCCTGCATGAACTGCCTCGAGTGGTGGGAGTAATGCCAAATTACAAAAGTGATAAAAAAAAAATCTTCCAAAGATGAGTTGAGAGAAATGGTCTGTGATCACCACCTGCAGATCCATTCCTTTATTGGGCTGTCCTGATAATTGCCTCTCATTTCTATCTGTTGTCTGTTCCATTTGCACAACAGTAAGTGAAACTGATTCACAAGTAGTGATGCTCCAAACTGGCTGGACTGCTTTCCCAGGAGCGTGATTGACTTGGAGTTACATTTGGTTGTTCCCCCTTTTTTTCAGCAGTGTATCATACAGACATTGAACTGTACAAAGAAATGCTATATAAAGAACCTAAATCTAAGCTTAAGATCTTTCGGTGACCACAAAACTAAGTGTAGAATAAAGGAAAAAAACGCTAACCGAGTGTTTGAGGCCATCTGTCAAACACGGTGGGGGGAACTGTGATGATCTCGAGGTGCTTTGGTGGTTGTAAAGTGGGAGAATTGTACAACGTAAAAGATCTTGAACAAGAAAGGTCACCCACTCTGAAACCATTATATAGTAATGTATGTACCTGTGTGTATATACACATAATACCAACTCGCACAGAAAATGGTAGCTGTAAATAATTGAAATTTCCCAAAATCAAAAAAATGTGGGATGGCCCACCCTGGTTCTCAGGGGCTCATATATAGACTGCTGACATTTGTGCTCAGTATAAACATTACATTTTCATCCATTATAAAATCGAATAGAGATAGCTTGTTTCTTTTAAATGGACATCCTTTATAAGCAAATAAACAATCAAGTTAAGATGGGTGATTAAATTTTTGTTCCAATAACTTTGAAGGTCTTCAGAGAAATGCTGCATGACCAAAAAGAACAAAACAACGCTTGTTTTTTAATTATTTAACAAAAACTAGACACGGCATCATGTGTCTGCGATGCAAGAGCACATGACAAAAAGCCTTTGGATTCATTCGAGTGAGCATCAAACCTTCCCATAAATAAATATAATAAATGTAACAAATGACCGCATGGCAATGTGACTTAAAAGGATTGGGGTAAGTTACAGAAATGACAGACCGCCGTATCCATCAGCTCGACCTTTCACAAACAATGCGTCCGGCGGTTTGTCCACTTCCTTCTGACTCGGTTTTTCAATTAATATCATCCCCTCACTTGGCCACCACTTAGAGCCATAACTCACCACTGCAGCCTTTTTGCATACAGGGAGGGGGAAAGTCATTTACACCGCACCCACAAACGGTTCCCGAAGAGAATACAGGGTCAGGAGGAAGAATGATTTAGGTATGGCGAGGAGGACCAAAATACACAGCAACTATAACCTGCTATCTTAGTAATGGATAAGAAATAAGCAGGAATTACTCATCAATGTAAAAATATCATTCATATCTAAAAGCAAAAACAGACAGCGAAAGGGATAGTGTGACATCACCAGGAATTTTCCCTTTGTTGCATCGCCAGTAAAAACCTTGCTTGTCAATCAGATAGGCTGATGAAATTCCATGCTTTGCAATGATGTCATCAGGCACGTGTCAGTATAACCCAACGGTTCCTCACGAAGGCTTTCATCGCTTTCTCTTCACCGTCTTGTCAAATTAGTTTGTGTATGCAGAAATATCCTGATGACATAAAAGTTTGCTATTTTGGCAGACTTGAAACCCTGAAGAAAGTCTCGCCTGATGCTCCTTCCCCTTTGTGTATTGGTAAGTTTTCACAGCACATTTTACAAATCAGTTACTGACTTCAGACTCAGTACTTCAGACCCAGAAACGGATCAAAAGCCTGCTGTCGGTGGACCTGAGCTGCGTGTTGTCCTGGATTTGCCGTTAATAGGATTCTTTTAGAGCAGCAGATGGATGGCGAATCTGGCTGGTTTCATCTACTAAAAGAGGGCATAAATCACAGAATGGGGAGCGGGGACGAAGCCCGGGTTATCACCAGCCGAGCCACCTCACCACAGCCTTGCATTAGAGCATTAGTGAAATTAATTCATCTTTCATAAGAGGCCTGAGCCGTACCCGTGATCTATGATAACAACCAATCTCACTACGCAAAGGGTCTCGTGTGTGTGCGCGAACGTGCGTGTGTGTGTGTGTGTGTGTGTGTGTGTGTGTGTGTGTGCATGTGTGCGCACTCGAAGGTAAGGGAAGAGTCTCTGTCCAGGCTAGACTACACAAATCCGAGACTTCTAAATGGGATAACATTATGTGGAACGCTACTCTTGAGAGCATCACCCGAGATGCATACATCAGCTATTGAAACATATATAAATCAATGCGCAAACTTTGTTTTCTCATCCTTTTTCTCCTATTCTCACACATTTTCCGTGCCACTCAGTCAACCCTGTTGTTTTTGTTTTGCTTGTGTTCCGGTAATTATTTTGAACGGTGTAGCAACTGAATCATAGTAATTGGTTTTAGATCATGTGGAAATGTCACATTCGGAGGCCGGGGGATGCAAAGGGAAGGTATGAGGGTGTGTGCGCGCGTGTGTGAAGGATAAGGAAATTGGGAGAGGCCCGTGAAAGGCCAACTCTGTCTGTTTTTGCATATATTTGCTGGGCTGCACCACCAGAGCGTGGGTAACTGATGAGCTCAGAGAATCAGCCTGACACACGAGCACCCACACTCTTTATTACTGTAGCAGCTTCGCACACACAGACATCAGTACATAGGGCAAAACACACACACACACACACACACACACACACACACACAGGGAATTTAGTAAAAGAACTGTGTAAACCTTTACATTACAGGGGACGTGAAATTCTGTGTCATTTGAAAGACATCTGACATGCAGTCAATGGAAGTACCAACTTCATTATATGTAAAATGAACTAAACGCAACAGGCTCTGATATCACTGGGTGTGTTTTTCTGCACATCTGTATGGCCCGAGATGTGAATTTAGAATCATCTCCAAAGAACACCTTAACACTGGGACAAATACACATACCTTCATAATAAATCCCCCCAAAAAGACTAAAATAATACATCGTGCATTTCAAATGATAAAATTTGGGAAATTTCTCCGATGCATAAATTAAAGTAAATAAGACTCCTACTAAAGCTGTTATATTCTGATTGGTCAAAAGGTACTGATTAATTTTTCATAGTATGGCTGCAGATATTAATTCACTTTTTCTGATTACTTGCTTTAAATATTTTGAAAGGGGCATTTTAGACAGAATCTTGTATGGCAATGCTCCATGTAAACAGATTTCGTAAAAACACACGTAACTACAGTATATATTGTGGAATGCTCTATGAGAAAACCTTTTCTTTAGGATCTTGGGAAGGAGTCTCCAGTGTCGGCACTCCGCTAATCAAAGGTAAAGCTGAATGACTGTACAAGGACCCCTCACTTTCCGTGGTTAATGGGGACCGAGACTCCCTGTGACTACTGAATTCTGCGAAGGAGAATCGACCCCTCCTGACTGACGTATACGTCACGTACATGTATATGTGTATATAACGTATTCAATGCTATAAATGTTTATAATAACAATTAAACATTCAAAAATAATAAAGCATAAGATATAAATAAAATATAAATACACACATACAGACACGCACGCACGCTCAGATGCGCATCTCACATAAAAATGTAAGTACAGTAGTTTTGATGGGGGATTTGGGTTTTTTTTTTGTTTTTTTTTGCATAAATGGCCTTGTTTTGCGGTATTTTCTTTAACTTTTCCCCTATTTCCTTATTTATAAATAATTTCCTTATGTTTTTGTTTTTCGAGGAATATTATTGAAAAACCCACGATGCACTGTAGCTGCAGAAACTGAAGCACGAAGTAGCGAGGGATCACTGTATATAGTTCTTCGAACGTAAATGCTAACAATGAATTTGTTTTGTGAACATTCAATTCAAATACAAACATGAACCTAAAATTAAAATAATAAATTAAACGAAGATATGAAAAAATTTTTAAAGTGCACAGTGTCATTTTGACGGCATGGTGGCGCAGTGGTTAGCACTTCCACCTCACAGCATGAAGGTCCTGGGTTACAGTTCCAGCCGTTTCTGCATAGAGTTTGCATGTTCTCACTATGCTTGTGTGGGTTTCCTCTGGGCACTCTAGTTTCCTCCCAGAGTCTAAAGGCACGCTCATTAGGTTAACTGGCTGTTTCAATTTCCCCCAAGATCTGAATGTGAGTGTGTGTGTGTGTGTGTGTGTGTGTGTGTGTGTGTGTGTGTGTGTGTGTGTGTGTGTGCGCCTCATGATGGATTAATGAGCTGTTTTAAGTGCACAGTGTACCTCATCCTGGCCCAGAGTCGGCTGAGATAGACTCCAGCCTCCCTGCACCCATTGTAAGATTGACTGGTTCAGTAAATGAATAAATAAATTAATCAATGAATGAATGACTCAATAAGAAAATTTTTAAATATTTAAAAGATAATTTCTGGTGAACTGCTGTGGTACATAAGATAAAAAATAGTTCAAGGCAGGAAATTTGTTATAGAACAATGATCAACTTCAGAGCAGCAGCATCATATTATGTTTTATTCCTGACTACTTTGTCTTACCAGATTGGGAAAATTGGACGACATGTGATCAAATTAATTCTCCAGTGCCTCACAATAACCGTTCTTCACTATGATTATTGTTGTTATTATGAATCGATTGTCGAAATCTGATGCATCAGTTGTACCATGAAAACATCTTCAGTTTATCCAATATATCTCATCATAGCTGTATGATATGAAGGAATACACACTCTCTCTCGATATGTATGTGTGTGTGTGTAATATGCAAAGACTACACTGAAATAAAGAATACGCTGTAAAAGTTTATTTTAATTTATGAGTTACATAAATATACTGAAGATTAATGTGTTTTATTTAAGGGCAGTCTAGCACTATGGCTGTAAAACTCATACATACATCCGTACAGAATTAAACACTGACGAATATGTGTAGAACTTATAGGTACGTCACATGGACACAGGTCATGGTTATTAGGATTGCGGATAATGAGTGATGTTAGGAAGAGGAATAAACACACCTCAGGAAAGTAGTCTTGAGGAAACTTCTCTTTCTCCAGCATGGGTGTGCTCTCTAAAGTGTCTGAGTAGATCTCCTTGCCAACCACCTTCTTGAACTTCTTGGCTGGATAATTACACAAAAACAAAAGTGAACTTGGCTTATTATTGAGGGAATAAATCAGAGATGGGAACTATGCTGAAAAAAAACAAACAAAAACAAAACAAAACAAAAAAACAAAATCGAACCATTTTCAGGCAACTGCTCCATCTACTGGTCTTATAATGTTATTCTATTAGGGAAAAGCTGAAGCCTGGGCTTGAACAGTTGAAAACATTCATATAGGGCCAAAAATATACCATGTAATACTGTATATGGAAATCCAATACTCTATTTTAAACAAGTATTTTTTGATTGCATGATATTTGCATATAGGCTGCCTCTTCAGTCATCCTCTGGGGAAATGTTGATAAAAATCAGTGTGTACGGGCAGCATGGTCCCACGAGTCACTCAGGCCTCTTCTCCTGTCCTTCATGTGGGCGACAGCCGCTAATGCTGACACCCGTGTAATCGCAGGAGCTTTAATTAGTGAGTCCAGAGGGACCCACAACCTCTGACCTCAGTAGCTGATGAGGTCACCTCTAGCCATCCGATATCCCGACCATAATATAACGGCTGCCTGGAATCTCATGAATTAAATTCTAATATTAATAAGTGTCAGTGTTCCTTATTACCAACACTATCTCTGCATAGCTTCTTCCTCCCAAATCACATTGACCACACTGGTCTAATGGCACTGGTGAGTAGTGCGTGAGGTGCTTTACTTCACAGAGCTCTTACCTTTGAAATCAAACTGGTGGATGGTTTTTAAGGATTCGTGTACGAAGTAGCAACTTCCTAGTGCCTGTTAAAGATGAGAAAGAATAAAATTAGAGGTAAATACAAAATCCAAGAGTTTTCATGAGTCACTATGAACACATCCAAGTTCAGTTAATTTTATTGGATATTCAAAATCTACAGATAATTATTAAAATAAAGACAATCAGTTAAGTTTATCACGGTCAACCCAAAAAAATAATAAAAATAAATTCATGATCCTCACAAAAAATTAAGCTTGGAGGAGAGAGTGAGAGCGAGAGAGAGAGAGCGAGAGAGAAAATAAAATAAAAAAGAAATTCAGCAATGTATATGTGGATATTTCAGTGGTAATTGATGAATTAAAATTTCATGTGGAATTAACAAAACAATACATCATGTGGGAGCAGATTTCAGAATAAACAGAATATAGAATTTCCATCCATTTTCTAAACCGTGAATCCTAATTAAGGTCGCAAGGACACTGACGTCCATCTCAGCCGACTCTGAACAGCTCACCAGGCCACTATACAGAGCCAAGCACACATAGAGCTATTCACGCTCACTCTCACACCTAGGGGTAATTCGGAGCTGCCAATCAGCCTAATGTACACGTTTTCGGAGTGGTGGGCAAAACTGGAGTACTCAGAGGAAACCCACATAAGCACAGGGAGTGCATGCAAACTGCGCAGAGAGACACCCTTATCCGGGAATCGAACCTGGAATGTTTTTGAAGTGAGGCGAAGTTGCTAACCACTGAGCCGCCCATATGTACACATACGCACACACAGTTTCCATACCATACATAATTTCTATGTCAGTTATAATTAATAACAGACATGCACATACTAAAAAAAAACACCATGTATTTGAAACACTTCTTTGCAGTCCACAGCTCCACAAAAGCGCTTTTCCCACGTGAACACACAAAAACAGGCAGTGATTTAAAAAAAAAAAAAAAAAAAAAAAAAAAAAAAAAAAACACCACGCATCTTGCATTCCCTTTCCTTCAGTAACAAGTTCACTGCACCCAAATATGACATGTAAATTATAGATGGACCCGATTCTGTCAAAGTATTTGGAGCTTTTTAAAGCAGCCTAAGTCAGACAGTGTTTAGCATGACCAAAGATTAACTTCAATAGGATTATATTCTTAATTTTACTGAACAATCAGATAGTTTCCCAGCCAAACCCCAAACAAACTTGGCAAGAAGGAAAGAGGAAGAAAAAAAAAAAAAAGAGCCTCAGAATGACGGATTTGATTCGGTTCACAGTCCACTGACTGCGTTTTGCTTTTGGAAGAGCTTTCTCTCCTCATACTCTTCAAGCAGCAGATAAAGCCACACAGCTGAGTTCTTCCCTCTCAGGCCTCAATGCAAAGAATCTGTGCTCTCAATGGTCCTGTAAACCTCTAACACCTCCACAGCTCTACAATACAGAGGGGTCAGTATGAGAAGAACTGCATAGGAGGGGAAGGGTGAAAGTCACGTGAGACCTGAACCAAACAGCTGCTAAGAGCAGAGTTTGGATGATAATGGTGGAGTAGAGTAATAGAGGAAGAACAGAAGCCCAGGGAGATGAAGGAGGTGAGGAGAGAGCAGATGAAGGTGCAGACACGACTCTGGGCGAGTGATGGAGCCATACTCAGGACTTGCATTATGTATGAGGGCAGCACATCCAGAGATTAAACATTTGCTGATTTGTGGAAAGTACAAACATGAGGTCGTGCCCATCTCCCTGACACATCACATCATATTAGGCTATCCAACAGGAAACAACTCTCTCACAAATGAGAACATCTCCCTTGTGAACTTTTATGTCTGATACCAGATCAGGACAAGAGAAAGGGTAAGGCAAACTGGCGTGGTGAGAGACAATGCAAACGTCAAACTGTCAACACTGTACAGTGAGCCCCCTTACGAAATTAATCAGTTCCAGCGCCTTTTTCGGAAACTGGAGTTTTCGTAAGTAGAGGCGCATTTTACATGTAAAACGCGTGATTCGTTCCAAGGCTCCCAAGACTGTCTGTCTTCCTTTCGGCTTTTTCCCTTTTACTCAGGAGTCGCCACAGCAAATCATCTGATTCACACGTTTTGATTTGGCAGAGGTTTTTACGTCGGATGCCCTTCCTGTCACAACCCTTTAGCAAGGGACAGAAACACGCTGACGACTTTGCAGCCTACTCTTTTACGAAAGTCAGCAATGGTTCTTTTACATGCCTCTCACCATAGACAGTGAGAGACATGGTCCGCCTTTGATAACCCAGTTAGCCGCACTGGGGGGGGACAGTGACAACCCTGTGGAGAGTGGGACTCGAACCCCAAACCTTTGGATCAGTGATCCAGTGCCCTATACCACTAGACCACCACTGCCCCCAAGGCTCCCAAGACTACCCTTTAAAAATGATAAAAGCATACCTTTTAAGGTACTTAACTTGTGTTGACCATGACTTCTTAACAGAGTTATAATCTTACAATGACCATGGCACTGGGAATCACTTTCACCGGGAATCACACGTGTGCGCGTGTGTGTATTCGCGTGTGTTGACCATGTGTTCTTAGCAGAGTTATAATCTTCCAATGACCATGGCACCGGGAATCACGTGTGTGTGTGTGTGTGTGTGTGTGTGTGTGTGCGCGTGGGCACGTGCGTGTGTTGACCATGTCTTCTTAGCAGAGTTATAATCTTACAAATGTTTATGCAAGGTTAAAAGCCTGAGCCATAAAATACAATTAGAATGACACACAAACATGAACACAGTTCAAACAAACTTGAACAAAGTTGGAACGACAGCATCATCCCTCCTAGCCAATGGGAGGCCAGCGGGGTGGGATGTCGAGAGATAGCCAATGGGAGGGAGCTGCGTCATCCCTTCTAGCCAATGGGAGGCCAGCGGGGCGGGATGTTGGGAGTCAGCCAATGAGAGAGCAACTCACGCATTGTTTGAATGGCACGTTTGGCGCTTTTCATAAGTTGTTTCGTATACAGAGCACAAAAATTCAGGAAAATATTTTTCGTATACTGGATTTTTCGTATTCAGGGGTTTTTGTAAGAAGGGGCTGACTGTATATCAAAGGACAGGCCAGATGAGGGCTGAGAAATAGTGTATAGCATCTTGTGCATGGGATGTGCTAAATTAAAGGAAAAACATGAATTTGTGACCAATGAAAAAAATTAATGGAAACAAGTGTATTTTTTGCATGATACAGGTAAACAAATAACATTCTTCCATTATGCACTAAGGCATGCATTTAAATGATAAACCAGTTCACCTTTTTTAAATCAAGAATCAACATTATAAGGCATATTAGGAACAGTAAATAAAATGACTTGTAGATTTGGAGCCCCAGCTAAGTGGGTTATCAAATCAACCATGTCTCTAACTGTCTGTGGTGAAAGGCATGTAAAAGAATGTTGCTGTCATTCGCAAAGAGCAGGCAATTGAGTTGTCATCATGTCACACCCTAAACAGCTCACCAGTCCATCAAAAGGCAACACACACAATCATTCACATTCACACCCGGGGTAGTTTGGAACAGCCAAATTGCCTAATGTGCATGTCTTTGGACTGTTGAAGGAACCACAAACTCCACATGAAACCACACAGAAACGAGCACGCCAAGCTCTGGATTTGAACCAAGGACCTTCTTGCTGTGAGGCAGTCATGCTTTGCCAAAGTTCCACCCTGTTTGATAACATCATTCATTACATTTAGGCTATTTTTTTTTTCAAACAACAATGACACTACCACTTTAACCACTGACCATCGATGTTAATGCAGGTCACGATGAGACACCATCTACACCTAGACAGGGGTCTTCACCTTCCGCAACTGTAACAAGGCCTGCTGCTCAAGAATTAGTCTTTACAATCATGGGAGGCACTGTATTTCCACCACAGCCTGACTCTAAAGGTGTAATCCCCATTGTTTTATCGTTTGTATATCCCATTTGTGCTCGCAAAACAGTTCTGACCTGTTAAAAGCATGGGCTTCAGAAGGCATCATGAAGGTGCACTGTGGTATATGATATCAAGAGTTTAGAAGATGTACCGGGTATAGTACCACGTTGTGGGATGGAACTGCCATGTATTTGTCCAGCATTTCTCACAGCTGCACAACAACGGTTAATTTGGAGACAGTCAACACCTTCCTCAAACCATTCCTCAAGAGTTTTTTGCAATGTGGCAAGGCCCATTATTCTGCTGTAAGAAGTCACAGCTATTAGGAAATACCATTGCCATGAATGGATGCACTGGTCTGGAACAATATTTATGTAGGTGGTACATGTCAAAGCACCATCCAGATGAATACCAGGACCTATCAGATCTTTGCCCAAAGCAACGCATTACCAGTTTGCCTTCTGCCCATAATGCAGCTCGAAACATTTCTTCCCCAGTTAAGTAACATGCATGATGAAAAGAAAACATGACTCATCAAACCAGTCCACCTCCTCCCATTGCACCATGGTCCAGTGCTGAAGATTATGTCTGTAGGCATTGCCTTTGTTACACAGAGGTCCTTATAGTCTGACCACTGGCACTCTCCCCAAACACATCAGTGAGCTTTGGGTGTCCTTCACCCTGTTGCTCATTCATTGGTTGTTGTTAATTGGGTCACAATTGGTAGGTACTAGCCAAGACATAGCCCAGAAAAACCTGTTGTCTGCCTCATGTCAAAATTGCTCAGATACTTATGCGTGCCCATTTTTCAACTTGCAATGAAAGAACTTTGAGAACTGACTGTGCGCTCTATGCCTAATGCATCTCACCTCATGACAGGTGCCACTGTAATATAACAATCAATGCTATTCAAGTATTTTGCTTTTAGTGTAATGTTTCATTGGACAAAATGGATTGGTATTAATGTCACCTCCTAGTAATAGAAATGCATCTTTAAGTACCAACACAACCATACAGGCCTGAAAGCCCCAAGTAGATTGTGTTCATCAGCATGGGATTATTTGTCTGTCTGTCTTTCTGTTATCACAGTACAGTGAGTCGTCGACTTACGACCTATGCGAGTTTCGTCTGATCGACTTTACGACCGCAAAAGTGGTGAAGCATGATTCATGGCAGTGCAGTGCGAGTGTTGCGTACGACGGTTGTTTGTGCTGCCGGCAGCGCCAGCATCTTAAAAGGCCAAGCAGGAGATGATGCAGCTTCATTTTCTAACTGCTCAGAGCAAATTTATTCATCTACTTTCAATGCCACGTCACTGTGGCGCGAAGCTGAGAGCCAATCCTTTCTGTGTGGGCGGGTCCAATACCTTGAAACTCTAATTTTATGAGACTCACACGCTGCAGTGTTTATGTGACAGGAAGCGCGTCCCAAGTTTTTGCAATCGGCTGGTCTGCGGGTTGGAGTTTTTCCATGTCTGTCCATTTGTGTTTGCTTGCCAGCTGTGCTTGGCTTCGTGGAAATGAGCCGATCAAAACGAGGGAAATTTATCTCTTTACTCAAACAACACGCGAAGTCTGTGGCTGTTGTTATAATCCAATAAAATTGGAGTTTGAAGCTATCGGACCCGCCCACAAAGTGGAGTACAGAAAGGATTGGCTCTCCGCTGCGTGTCACAGTGACATGGAATTGAAAATAGATGTATAGATTTAAATGCGCAAGATATATTCATCTGTTTTTGTTTGGCGTGAGTGTATTTGGATGGAAAGTCGACATATGACCAGATCGATTTACGACTGGTCTGCCGGAACCAAACGCGGTCGTACGTCGACGACTCACTGTATATGAAAGATTATCCTTCAATTATAGATGACATCACAATCAAAATGAAAAAAAGCCCCTTGTCATGGGTCAAATAAAAAACATTTTTGAAAACAGATCCGATTTAAAACAAAATTTGTTAAATAGATAATACAATACATTTCATCCAAATGTGATCCAGACGCATATAGCTGCGCTTAAAATTTAGCATTTGCTTTACTTTTATGGCTTGGCAGAGGTTTGCATCTCTCCTAGTGTTCTTGCTACAAGAAAATTACATTACAATCTAAATACATAAGAAAAAAAAAAGTCATATTCTAAATGTGAAATTGCCAGGACGATCAACGTTGTGATCCGATTATAAAAAGCACTAATAAACCTTGGATTAAACCTCTTGTATTTAAAACCTATACGATTAAAAACACTATCATAAAGACACATTAGACCAGTGGTTCTTAACCTTGTTGGCGGAACTGAACCCCACCAGTTTCATATGCTTATTCACCGAACCCTCCTTTATTGAAAAATAAAATATGATTTTTTTTCAAATTCAAGATATAGGTACAGTATGTTTTTACTGGGGCACCAAAATGAACCGTGCATGAACATCACTGTGTTCAAAGAACAAAACCAATACAACGCATGAACTCCCCCATCACAACTACTTACATTTTTATGCGAGGTGCACATCTGAGTGCGTGCGCACGCGCGTCTGTATGTGTGTGTATTTGTTTTATTTACATCTTATGCATTATTTCTGAATGTTTAATTGTTATTATAAGCATTTATAGTATTGAATATGCATTTATTGAAATTTACATGTACATATACGTCAGTCAGTACAGGGTTGATCCTACTTCACAAATCATGCAGATAGGACGCCGACTAATATCACGTTCCGTTATATATTTGAATCCATGTTGTACATATTCGTCCGACCACTTTCTTTTTTGCTCAACATAGTATGGATTAAAACATTAAGAAAGAAATCACACGACGTACCATCACATCAGTCACTAGTGGACTACTGAGCACACCAAATTTCCTGCAGCATAGATTCACCAAGCAATGTAGCGTGATCACCTGCAGACAATTATGGCCAAGCGGGGCGTGTCATCATGAATATGAGTCAGGTGTGTGCCTTGACCTCCACCGAACCCTTGAGACTGACTCACTGAACCCCTAGGATTCGATCGAACCCAGGTTAAGAACCACTGCATGAAACAGATTCAAAAAAATACAGGCACTAATTTAAGTATTTAGGACTATCCATTATCGTTTCTTGTTGAAGCAGTGTGCCCTTGATTCAGAGCAACAGGTAAATCGGGAGCGGCTGGCCCTCTCCCATTGGAGTACAATGCTACGTTAGTCACTCTTTGTTCTACTGTCACACAAAGCTAGAACTAAATAACCTCTCTGAAAGCAATCATCGCTAATGGCATCGTCATGATTACTTTGAGCAAACTGCAATTAATCACTTCTCAAATAAATGGTAAACAATTGCACCCAAGCACCGGCCTGAGCTATCATAAAAATTCCATGTACAAGAGATCTAATAAATATTTAACGTCAGAGTTCAAACCAACTGCCTCATTTTCTCCCTTTGCTCCTCCCCTACTCCTGATCCAGGGCACTCTTCATGAAGAACCTATTATATTAGCAGGCCACAATTAATCCATTTGTCTTGAGGCATGACAGCCTCAAAATATTAATTGGAGCCAGAGCGTGCTGACAGGAAGTGCTTATCTTTGTACCCGCTGCTTCACAATGACCTGCATTAGGCGTATGTTTGTCACGTCCTGCATTATTGATTACCTGCCAGATTCACTTGAAATAATTAAAAGTATATTTTACATATTTATAAACTGGACTGTCACGATCACTATTTAATTTTCCATTAGCAAAATACACTCTATTAAGTGTACCGGGCGGGCCAGGGATGGGAAAGGAAATGAGTAATCGCACTAATTGTAGACAGAAAGACAATAACTGGGCCATAAAAGGCAGGTTTTACAGCCGGCCCATGGAAGGCTCTCTCTCACTCTTATTCTTGGCCACAGGTGGAATGCTGCACCACCAGGAAAACAAACGAAAGATGAAACACAATGCAGGACTGTGACTGCATCACACCCTGGAAGCAGTACTTTCCGAAATTAACAACAATGAGGGAAACATAATCTTCCTCAGACTTAATTGTCTGAAACAGCTCTTGGCAAGCTACACGCTCTTGCTCCTGGTATGCTACATGCTCAACTCTACCAGAGGAATGCACTTATTGAGGAATAGGAGGCCAAAATCTCATGACCCTTAATGGATTTTCTGCATTCTATTTGAAAAATGAGCCATAAAGCAAACATAAATGTAGTCATTTTTTTCACAGCAGTAAGAGCACTACTTTTTGCTACAGAGTATGAATGCAGACACACTCAAGTGCGACGATAAAGGGTCAGGAGCTCAAGGCAAAGGGTAGGCTGTTAGTCATGTACATTCATGTCGTTAGGCAGGTCAGTCAGGGAACGTAATATAAAAGCTTTTAAATAGGAAAAAGTGCAGAGTAGATTTAAACAAGTCACAAGTGTGACTCTTAGATTCGTACGTCAGCTGCTCATTTTAGCCAAAAGGTAGTGAATGGCTACAACTGTGAGCAGCGAGGCTGGCGCCCATATCAGTGAACTCTGGGCGAGGGCAGAGTACACCCTAGACAGCTGGCCAGGCCACCGCAGGGCAGAAACACGCTGACAGCTATGAAGCCTACTCTTGACGAAAGTAAGCAATGGCTCTTTTACAGCCTCACACCATAGACAGCGAGAGACATGGGCAGCCTTTGATAACCCAATTAGCTGCACTGGGGGGGCAGAAATGACAACCAGTTGAGAGTGGGGCTTGAACCCCCAACCTTGGGATCAATGATCCAGCACCCTATTGCCAGGCCACCACTGCCCTGGTGAGCAGCACCTGTATTGGAAAAATCTCAAAAGGTCAATCCTATGCTCTGTAGATCTACACATAGTGTCATAACAGTTTTAATTGATACTTGGTTTTTGTTGTTGTTGTTTTTTAACTTGTGTTTAGTTCCCTACAATGTAGGACTGTTTTCTGTGTACATACCTTACCGAGATTAAACTCTTAACGGCGGTTTTGTCCTGCTGTGATAAGGTGTTGAATCCCTGTTGCATACCACAATGTAGCGGTAACATAACTGAAATGCTACAGCAGGAAATTCCCACATCTGAGGAGATAATGTACAAGGCTTTCCTTTTTTCTCACAGATAAAAACAGGAGCAGCAAGAGGGGAATCGCCTCTCTCTTTCTCTCTCTCACACACACACACACACAATCATCGTATGCACGTGAGACCAATGACCTGTGCAGTATTCTAATAAAATCTCTCTTTATTCTCTTCATGCCTCATTGATTTCTGCATAAGTAAGGTTGAAGACAAAATTTCCACTACACGCCATACCTGTATATCTAATCCTGGGCTTACAGTTGAACCATGATGTTCCCTGATCTCGATGATTTGAATGAATCGTGACGATCCCTAGGGAACTTCGGAGAATCGTGATGATTGTGACAAAATTTCAGACTCATAACACTATAGTCGATGCGTCATTATTGTTGATCTTAATGAACTTGAAGATATGATTTCATGAAGTTTCATCTCTTGGATGCGCCCCACCACGTGCTTAAAGCACGCTCATATATCATGGAGCTCCATGCTTTGTTGAGTCATGGATATCGTGGACACCGTGGCCCCAGTGTCAACCCAGGTTTATATGAGCTTCGGTATTTATTTATTTACTTATTGTTTATTCTTGAAAATGAGGTTAACAATAGGTTTATTAATTTATTGCATACCGTACGTATATTAAAATTCTGTGTTAAAAACCTTTGAAGAGACGTAAGACTGTTTCTTTGTTATCATTAATGCAGTGAAGTATCATTTCTTACAAGTTTTATTCCAAGCATTCTTAAATTACTAAATATTTTTAAATTATATCTCTGATTTCCTCATGCAGTGACAAATAATATCACAGGTTATGAATGCCAGGTCATGATTCCCATGCCATGGATATCACCATTTATTAAGTTGGTAAGCTCAAGCCTTGATTACATTCAGGATTGCTGAGGCAGTACGTGTTGATGCACATATTGTAGCAGAAACCATATGGAATCAGACCAATGCATTACCAAATTCGATCAGATACCAAGTATGGCACATGACTATTATATACTCGTGTGTTTTCTACTATACAGAAACAGTAGTGTATAGTTTGTGACATGCTGAAGTCACAGGAATGCTCTCACACACACAGACAAGTGTCCCTTCAGGTGCTGATGGATCACTGCTGCATCCAGCCTGTTTGTAAAATAAGCGCTGGTGACAGAGGAACTTTAAATGAGAGTTTTGTCTGTGTATCCAGTCAGGCCTTCCTGCAGCAGATGAATAATAGACAGCATGGCTCAATACTCTGAATACTCAATCAATGAGTGAGGTGCTGTTTGGCAAACATATATGGCTAAGGATTGGAGAAGGGGGAGAGGCAAGGGCATCTCGATCTGTATTTCTCTGCTGAAAAGCCACCCTGTTATTGATGCTCTGTCTCTCCTCGTCTTCTCTCTCTCTCTCTGGGTGTTGTGATTGCTGAGGATGACAAACAGCCTGTTTGTGCAGTATTGGAGGTTTGTGCAGGGCTGCTCGAGAGGTGCCGACTCGCTCCGGATCCTGAATAACAAGTTGGCGACTCTCTCTGGGCTTGGTGCTAGGCCTGGATTTGATGATGAACTCACTTTTACTCTGCTTCAGAATCACTGAGATTTTAATCCCTAGTGCAAGGGTCACCAACATGTTGCCCGCGGGCACCAGGTAGCCCGCAAGAACAACATGAGTCACCCACAGGCCTGTTCACTGCTGTTTTTAGAACAGGCCTGCGGCTCCATAGCGCCACTCTCCATTGAGCTTGCATCGAATTATTTTTCTATTTTTTTTAAAATCAAATCAATATCTCCACAGAGATGAATTTATTAATTTTTAATAATAACATATAATTAAAGGTAAATTGAGCAAATTTTATATTTTAGAAGTGTGTATCGACCTGGTAGCCCTTCGCATTAATTGGTACCCAAGAAGTAGCTCTCAGCTTCAGAAAGGTTGGTGACCCCTGCCCTAGTGAAAGTGATGTAGGCCCGCTTTAGTTACTATATAACCTTGAAAGAACAACAAATTTCCTTTAATTTTTTTGAGGTGTGACACAAACATGAAGAACATTGTACTCTAAAAGGGCTTATTCTTATATAATCTGGAAAAGACCTTGAAAAAAGAAAAGAAGAGAAAAAGAAAAGAAGCCCACTAGAGCCTGAAGAGTTTCTGTCAGCAATCCTTAATCTTGATTATCTATAACCAAGGCTTTAGCGAGTATAGTATGATTTTATCTATACATCATTTTATATGATATATATATATATATATATATATATATATATATATATATATATATATATATATATATATATATATATATACACATACCTTGAGGTACAAAAACTAACTTGATTTTGTACTATTCAGAGCATATAAAACTGTTTGGAGCCCATTTTTTACTCTGATGGCCATTACATATTTTGCAAATATTCCTCTGAAGTCCATCATTTCAACATTACTAACATGTCGTAGAAACATTTTTGAAGCCGTGATGTCATTTCTTCCTTGCATATGTAATTTGTTCCTATTGTATAAGGGTCAGAGTGCTTACATCCTACCATTAAATCCTCAAAATCTCCAAAAAACTGTTCTCTCATCATTGAATATTTCAGTCATGGCTCAGTCAGAGTTCAGACAGACAGAACAACAGGAATAGAAATGGAGAGCAGACTGAAAAAGTGCTCCTCTCATTTAGTTAAAACGCTCCCTAAACTCCAGTGGCGTGCTTGTATGATTGATCTGCGAACCGCTGATTTTATTTCCCTTTTTTGTGGAAAACGTTATGGATAGGTCTAAACAAGGCGTAATTGGCCAAACCGGCTGGCCACACAAGACCTGCCAACAATCCATGCTGCTCCCGGGGTTGGCCGCTCGGCCGGGGAAATATTGTGCATTAATTTCATTTAGTCTCTCCTTCCAACATCCAATGGTACAAGTTAATTAAATTGCTTGTCCATTGTGTTCATCCACTTACAAACTTAATGATATTGTGCAGGAGGATTAAAGAGCGTTTTATAAAGCGTGCACGATGGGATCTGGCAGCCTCTACATTGCCCAGTTGAACTCTGTCAGTTGGCGAGGCCGGTGGCCCCCGTAATTAGCAGTGAAATGGATGCTTCCATCTGCCAATTTCCTGCCAGGCTCATCTGTCGTACCGAGGACCCTCCAACCTGGCCGCCCGCACTGGTCTAAAGCAATAAAGCCATCTTGCCAATGACATTCAACCAGAACGAATGAGAACGACCGGGAGTGGGTAGTGGGGGAGGAGATCATAATGCAACTATACATGTGAGTCAGACTTATAAGGAGGCATTTTAGAATGCCAGATTTCTGTTTTGCCCTCTGTGACACAATTCTAATGTTCAAAACCAATTAGGTCCTACAGTGCTGAGATAATTGAATAATCTCACAACAAAATTCCTTGTTGGGGTCATTGCAAACAATGCTGTATTAAAGAAGGACCAGTTTAAAGATGAACTGGGAAAACAAATCTGACCATCAACGCTCGGTTGGCTCAGTCGGACCAATCAGTGCCCATCGGGTTGTCTTAAATTGCCCTTACTTGCTAAAAATACGGGACCTTTAAGTGTCAAGTTAGAGCACCAGCAGCTTTCAGCTTGGGTTCAGTGCTATTTAATTTAGTCTCGGTTAGTTTCAGGGAACCACAACCCAGCACTTTCAAAATTGCTACATGTGTTGAGTTTTTTTATAGTTAGACCAGCTGATTGGTGCCTTGAACCAAAATTTCACAAATGACATCGTGAAGCTAATGTGTTTCTTCATCATGAAGGAAACCCTCGTTGACTAATAAATCACAATACACTACATTAGGAATGTACTTATAAAGCTTTCGGTCTAGCTTATGGTTTAGTCAACATTCACCTTTTTACATACACACCGTACGTACAAAGTCCAAATATTCAGAAATGACTCAAGTCCTCAATAAGTCTGCAAACAGAGGGACGGCACACTTGGATCCACAGGTCCTTCCATGAAGAAAAGGCGTTCAATGGTTACAGATACCATGTTCAATAAATCAGTCATTCCAGATCTGATAGCAATCAACAGTTTCCATATATTAAAAGGACCACTACTTCAGTTGATAGAAGAGTTTGATTGCTCCCTGAAACCCCAATCCTCAAATAAACCAGTGATTTAAGTGGCTGGCATGGTGAATAACCACTCTCTCTAAGTAAATATGAGCCACGAAGCTAATCTCATCATCCTTCAAAGGCCCCGCATATCTGATGAATATTATCCATGTTATTAGATTTGGCAAAAAAGAAAAATCAAAGGCTGAACAATTGAGGGATCCATTAGTAATTAAAATGACATTACCTCGCTCCCTCGATGTCCACTTCATGTGGCATTGCCAAGGCCATCATTTGATTGTTTCGAATGCTGGGAGATAAAATGCTTTTAATATACTTAGGCTCATTAATGTAAATCATATTCCACTATGGATGTCCAATAATTAAAAAGAATATTTCAACTTGTGTCATTTGTTTCTTTTCAAAAGGTATCCTCATTAGATAGATACTTTCAGAAATGACAGGTCTAAAAGGCCATTGATTTTTCTTTATTCTTTGCTTCTGAAAATATTGTTAATGTTGACATCGAATGTTCATCAATCTAGATTATCATGCTATTTAATATGTGGCCTGCTCCTCCTATCGTCCGTTATGCATCTGATTGGATTAAGAGTGTATCAGAGGGAAGGAAAGCTACAGGCTTTTCAGGGGATTCGAAGACATGGATGGGACATGACAGCAAGGCGTCATATGGAATCAAAATCTAGGAGAAGGGAAGTTGTACCAAGTTAAACCTTGCTGGAATTGCAGTTCTCTGTGCAATTCAAATATCAGCTTCTTTCTTAAGCTTCATAAAGGAAGTGCTTGCTTGCTGTCTTTGGGTTGTCCAGTTTTAAAATCTAACAGCAATTCATCAGTAAACAACACGCCAAGTCCTGACAAGGCAGCTACACTGACAGCAACTAAATCTGTATTCTACATCTAACACCATGGAATGACACCCAGGAGGGTAATAGTAGGTAGATCCTTGTCACATGCTCATCAGGGATGCACACGATTTATAGAGAAATGCTTAAATTCATATGTTTGAGTTCATAATCAAATCTGTTTACTGTACGCTGTAAAGTTTCGTTGTAATGTTGTCAACTGCAAAAGCTGCGATACAAATAAAATGTATTCAGCATACAATAAAATACTACAGGGGATTTCATTGTATTACATATATAAAATTAATTACATTAATGTTAGCAGATGCCTGGGAGTAATGTATTTCATGTGGATGAAGTTCAAACGCTGTTCTACTTTACAGCTGGACGTTACAAGGTAAAAAGCACGGCACCCTCGTGTCATCCTACACAGGCTGCAGACAAAGCAAACAGAAATTCATGAGTCATCACACGTACAAAACTGCAGCGTTAATGCTTTTCCTCATGGATAAGAAAAGTAAAATTAGGCTAGAATGTGATTAATAATTTGTATCGTCAAAAATGAGAAACAGTGCTGTATTTAGTGGAAATTTTGGCAGGCAGCCATTATTCCACCGAAGTGAGATCAGTGATTATTTATTTATTTACATTTTAATACACCATATTAATCCTGCAAGGGAAATTTGGCTTCTGCATTTAACCCATTGAAAGTGATTTGGAGCAGAGAACTGCTACACATTGCAGCACCTGGAGAGCAGTTGGGGGTGAGGTGCCTTATAAAGGCATGAAGGTTGTGGAAGGGAAGATGCTGCTCACCCCGGCCACCATTCATTTTTCCGGCTGGTTCAGGAATCAAACAAGTACTGTGTTATTATTATAAGTAGTAGTAGTAGTAGTAGTAGTAGTACAGATGCTCCCCGACTTATGTTTTAGTTCGGTTCTGGACGGCCGAATGTAAGGTGAAAAAAAACAAAAACCAAACGTAAGTTATTGTATGTTCCAGTGACGTATGACGTTCATACTGTACTATACATCCATAGATACCATTACCGTATCTCATAACACCCCTAAATCAATTATTATAAACAGAACACTAAAATAATATCAAATAATATCAACATTAATTTCAAATAAATTAAATTCAAGCAAAATAATTTTTAAATAGATACATTTTAATCAAATTCACTCATCAAATATCAAATACAGTATCAAATATAACCTTTAACATTCTCTGTGATGCGATCTTTCTGCTTGTAAATGGTTCCGATGGTCGACGGAGCCATTAGGAAGAAACGTGCAACAGTCACGTTTTTCACCAGCATCAATTTTCTTGATAATAGCTATCTTCTTTTCTAACGAGATGGCTTGCTGCTTTTTCTAAATACCACTATCACTAGTAGGCTTACGCTTCTGACCAACCATATTTGCTTAGGGTTACAAAAGTCCGCAAAACAGTGTAAACACAAAGATCACAGAGACGATGTCTTAACACAAGGGTAACACACAGTGAACTGGGAAGAGAAGGAGCACGTTCAGCCTGTTGTTTGTAAACAATGGATGCAGCGTCACGCGGAAGTAGCGTATTACGGCAGCGTACTACGAAGATACGTCTCATACTACAGAGAGCACGCTAAACTAAAAATGACAATTTTTTTTTGTTAAAAAAGTAAAATCGAAAAGCACGTAAAATTAATAAACGTAAAGCGGGGAGTATCTGTACACTTTTAAAATAGCTACAGTGTTGAGCTAACATAGGTATGTTTGGCCTGCGTAGTTTATGTGTAATGAAGTAAACAGTCTGACACTTTTCTCCAGTTTACTAAAAGAGGTTGATTTTTAAATGAATATGTAAATGCTGAAAACTTGCATGAAGGAAGTTTGGTTATTTAGAAAAAAATAACATTTTACATTACATTATTATTATTATTATTATTATTATTAAGCTAATGAGGTTTATAGAATGTCAAACATGCCATTTTTAGTACAGTATACTGTAGTACTCATATGATACGACCAATCATTGAACACACTGTATGAGCAGGATAGGGACCTCGCATTCACATTTTGAGATATATTGTAAAGTATTTAAGTACATTTGACATGGCATCATTTTGGCTTCATCATATTTTGCACTTAGAGGCTTAATTTGATTTAGAGTAGTTATAAGTCTCAACTTTCCCCTTGTTGATATGCGAGTTAGATTGAACAAATACGTTGTGACAACTTGATACATTTCAATATCAGCAACTTGAATGGAGTGCACTGTAGAGATGATCATATGATATTTGCCACAGGACTGGCATTACTCACACTCATTCATTTAACAAACCACTAATAGGGTCGTGGGAGGCTGAAGCCTCTCTCAGCTGACATGGGGCAAAAGTTGGGATACACCCTGAACAGCTAGCTAGACCATCGCAGCTCCAACACACACACACACACACACACACACACACACAGAGAGAGAGAGAGAGAGAGAGAGAAAGAGAGAGATAGAGAGAGAGAGAGCGAGAGAGACATTCACTTACACTTGTATCTAGGGGCAATCTGCAACAGCCGTGCATGTATTTTGTACTGTAAAAGGAACTGGAATTAGTCTGATGAAACCCTTGCACTCATAGTCCTGGATATAAATCCAGGACCTTCTTGCTGTGAGGCAAATGTGCTAATCATTACGTCACCATGCCGCCCACTGGCTTTACTAAAAGCATGCATATAATTTTATTTCCGTGCATTCACTGCAGCTTTAATGCCTTACATGAAGCTCAAGCCACAAAATCCTTTACTGTATTGCAGGTCTGCTGATAAAGCTTCTTATAAAGCAACACTAAAATTGTCGTGGACACTGTCCACTGCAGGTGTGGAAATGTCTCTGCTGTAGATTGATTAGTCATCTCTCTGGCACTACCCTGACACTTCTTAGACTAGGCACAGGAAGAGCCTTTGATTCAGGTGTGATGTCCTGGTGGCCTTGCAATGACATACCGTCCCCTCCAGATGTCCAATTTGATACAGCTTTATAGCAGTAGGCCACAATAAAATATACTGCAGAGACATCTTAATGCCATACATCGGTCTGTTTGGGGGGAAATTTATCAGTATGTTTCTCATTTTCTAATGTTGTCCTCTCCGATCACACAAGGCTATGCCAAAATGAGTTCACATGGCCCTTGCAGTACAGTACTATTACATTTATATGACCACATATTGCTCTTCTCAATCAAAACATCAATTGTAGAGCTGTTTGGCTTACAATCTAGACGGGTCAGTACAAATCAAGCCTCAAGTTTAAAGTTTCCACCTCGGGGGACGACGTATAATCTGTTGCCTTTCGGAGGGTCATGCTGAATTTCCAAGCATTAAAGAGTTGGCTGAGAAAAGGTATCCTTCTGCAAGAGAAGCCGGCCTCCTTTTCCACAGCTAATGTCAGAGGCGTTCTCGCGACACAAACAGTGAGCACAGAGCCGTGAAGCCGCTTTACAGGGAGCGGAGAAAAAGACGCTCGCTTTCCCTCATCTCCATTAAGTCCCAGCTCTGGACGGTATTTGCTCCGTCTTTGTCTTTATGTAAAAGCGGATGCCTGCCGATGATGTGTTATGTAAAGTTGGCCGGGCCTGAACAGGATATCCTCCATGCTAGCTTAGTTATACTTCAGTGCATCGGCAGAGAGGATGAGGGAGAAAGAGAGGGCATGGGGAGGCTATGCTGGCAGTTGGTAGAAAGGTTTTTCTGATAGAAATTATGCCATGCAAGAGGGTGGGGGCGGTATATAATAATAGTGATTAATAAAAGAAAAAGAGGAGTTTCTGTACGCAGATGTTCTCCTGAATCATAAAACACTGTTGTTCCCAGCTTTTCAGGGGGTAAAGCCAAAAAATGGCCAGATGCATAGATAGTGGGGAGGCAGGAAAGTTCTTCTAAAACTCAGTGTTTAGCACCAGTACCTCTCACTTTTAGATCTCATATGAGACTCCACCACCACATCCTCGTTCTACTCCTTCACCATTAGTTTAATACATTGTACAGCTTATTAACTTTTATATTTCTGATTAAACTCTGATGAAGACAAAACAAATACAGTATAGTATATTAAAATACACTATTTCCTGAATCAATCAGCTTTCATGTTGTTGCGTGAGAAAAAAACAGAATGAAGGCAGTAAGGTGTCGATTTATTGTGCCAAATCATATTACAGCAATATTAACCAATCATTTATCTTTTTCAATGTCGAGATCTATTAAAATGTCTGAATGAACGGATATGTACTTTCGGGCCTACTCTGTCCTTTTTACAGTGTACACAGAGTGTGTATATGCTTTTAATGATTAACTGAGAAATAATATATTGAGTGTACGCATCTAAAATATGAATCAAGCTTAGCATGTGCGAGATATACCTACTCACTCACTCAAGCTGCTTAATCCTACCCAGGTCAAGGGGAAGCCGAAGCTGATCACTCTCTGAGCAAAGGTGGGGTACACTCTGAACAGGTCACCAGACAATTACAGGGCTGAGACACACACACACGTGCGCACACACACACTTACAGTTAGGGACAGTTTGGAACAGCAAGTTAGCCTAATGTGCATGTCTTTGTACTGCAGAAGGAAACCCATGCAGGCATGGCGAGAACATGCAAAATTTGCCTAGAAACACCCGAGCCTGGGACTCGAACCCAGGACCTTCTTTATGGGAGATGGATCTACTATCCACTACACAACCATGCTGTCCACTGAGTTATAATTGTATCCAAATGATTATTTTAAAAAGTGAAATATTTTCTGAATATACATTATATATATATATATATACACATTATATATATATATATATATATATATATATATATACACATACATATATATATATATATATATAGAGAGAGAGAGAGAGAGAGAGAGAGAGAGAGAGACGCTCTCCGACTTATGTTCATCCGTTTTATGTTTTTTTTTTCGACTGTAGTACACTGACGCAATCATGTAATGACTCTGCGTCCATTGTTTACAAAGGACAGACTGAACGTGCCCCTCCTTCTTCCCAGTTCAGTTATATATACATCTTTATATATATATATATATATATATATTATATATAAATAAAAAAGTTACATAGCGTGTTACCCTTGTGTTACGGCGTCGTCTCGGTGATCTTTGTGTTTACACTGTTTTGCGGACTTTTGTAACCCTAAGCAAATATAGTTGGTCAGAAGCGTAAGCCTACTCACATGGGTGCAAGTATCATACACAGAGATGAATTAACTATCTGCTTGGATCGGCGCAATCTACCATGCATACTCAGTTAAGCAAAGAGAGTTGTAAAATGAATGAAAACCCGAATCTAGAAAAGAAAGAGAACTCTCCGTTCTGCTGGTGATTCAGTGTGAATACTAAACCAGTTTTCAATGGCGCCCTTGCTCATTGAAAGACCGGAAGTTCGTATAACCAATGCTTTGTCTCAAGTACAAAGAAGTAAACTACTTTCGGTGTTGAGCAACTCACATATTGTAAGCGTTGATTGGCTGTTTTAAGCTTCATGTAAAGTGACTCGGTTCGGCTTCATGTAAATGACCATCCGTCGACCATCGGAACCATTTACAAGCAGAAAGATCGCATCACAGAGAATGTTGAAGGTTATATTTGATAATGTATTTCACATTTGATGAGTGAATTTGATTAAAATTTATCTATTTGAAATTATTTTGCTTGAATTTAATTTATTTGAAATTAATGTTGACATTATTTGATATTATTTTACAATGTTATGTTCATAATAATTGATTTAGGGGTGTTTTATGAGATATGGTAATGGTATTTATGGATGTATAGTGCAGTATGAGCGTCATACGTCACTGTAACAACTTACGTTCACTTTCAACTTACATTCGGCCGTCCAGAATCCGGAACCAATTAAAAACGTAAGTCGGGGAGCGTCTGTGTATATATATATATATATATATATATATATATATATATATATATATATATATATATATATATATGTTAAGAGTATTTCATCACTTCTAAATTTAATATATATATATATTAAATTTAGAAGTGATGAAATACTCTTAACCGACAGACATGAGATTTTTATTATTGAATGAACTCGATACAAGTAAAAACAACCAGGGAATAGAACTGGAATGGAATTAGACAGTTAAAATTAAGGACCTGAATACAAGTAAAAGAATATAGCATGCTATCTAATTACGGGATCATTTAACAAGGTACTAATTAACTGAGGGTGGCCACACAAGCCGGGCATTATGGGCAAAATGTGCACATGAGCCGCGCTAACACGGAGATCCTTTGTTTGTGATTAAAGTCCACTTGGAAAGCATTAGAATCCAAAATATGTTTATGTTTTGCTGGCTTGAGTGGGTTTCTCAGTCCGTCACAAGTTCATGTGGAGGTTTCTCATTATCTTGTGGTTTCCCATCATCCAGATGGCCTGTGAACGAGAATCGTTCATCTCAGTTCCAGGTCTTCTTCCATCTTATTCGCTCACTCTTAGGTACACTCAATCTTACCTTAAAATACAGCTGCTGCTCTCTGCTCTGAGTCACATGACCTACCATCCAAGCACACTTTAGCCTTATGCTAATAAAGGCTCCCATTCGGGCAGCATCACACCTAATTTCAGTAAATTCTCCCATAGACAAGCACAAAATCCAATGCTGAAGGCTTTTTAACCGTAAAATCCTCACCCATCACCAATAATACAGTATATCAGCTCATATTTGACCCTTTTATTAGCTGCATTTATGTACAAAATCAGTCTTATGATCTTCATAACCAGAAAAGCACTCTCTTCCTATAATCTTGAATACACTATATTAATTTTCCTGACAAAAATCAATTTAAAGGAGTCCAGGCGAAAGAAGCAAGTGCACATTATGGGCCTTGGAGATGCTATCCTCTTATTAGGAGCATCTAGTTCATTTACAAGATACACTTTGCTGCTGTTGGGACAGGGTGCACGACAAAGTCATTGTTCATTCCCCTGACTCGGGTTAAGAGCCACTTAAAATCAATTGGTCTGTGAACATTTAATATTGTTAGAAAACGAAAGGCTTAAACCATTCCAGCGATTCGCTGTGTGTTTATCTTCGAATAACCACAGCGGGAAAGCATGGAAAGCTAATTAGTTTTTGCAAAGGCATGTAAGGAATATGCATCACAAGAGCATTTAGGCAGCATATGCATTTCTTGACCACTCATTCATGTATAGCTGACTTCAAGTAGATTAAAGATACTTTAGAATATCAATCCTGAGCTCAGATCTCTGCTAGGGTCAATAAAGAATGATTCCAATATGCTACATTTTGTAATGAATCATTATTATTATTATATAAGCCTATGTTTAATTGGAGAACTTCATTTGCAGCACAAGAATAAAGAGAAGCAGTCTCAGAACTCGAAAATCAATCACAGACAGAAGCCATCAATTAAACCAGTAGTGAGAGAGCAGTACAGGAGCCTGGTGAATGAGAGTAGAAGAGCGGTCGAGTCTGGTACGAGTTCAAAATCTGATGCACAATACCTGCTAATTCAATTAAGTGCCTGCTGTGAGTAGCGCCTGTGGTTATGGGTTGATGTAAATGCATAGCAAGTTGAGTAAACATTGCACAAGCATTAGAATAAGGTGATTGGATAAGAGAGGAGAGTGAAAAGCCCAAGGCAAAACAC